>JAUTXW010000911.1:642500-1036335 GCA_030620095.1 Kuschelorhynchus macadamiae | reverse complement strand
TCATTGCTTGAAGCGTAATTGCTGGCTTCATGAGACCTGCACCAACGAGAATAACATGTGCAATAGTTGCGCTTAGAAAAACAAAAACCCAATAAGTTTCCAGGTGGGGCATATTCCACGACTTTAGGGGAAAACGCCCCATTTTATTATTTTTTTAATGTTTTTTTTTTTTCAAAACTAAACTTCGTCCGGTATTAAAAGTACATTTATAATTAAGAAATATCATGTTGTTTTGCTATGTTTCTGTACTTATGAATAAAAATATACTTTTATTATGGGAATTGTTCGTCTTTTTCAAAAAGCGGGGCGTATTTGCAGCACGAATATCTAAAAATACTTGGCAGAAGATTGAGGCGAGCAGAAAGCTCTCCAAGATAGCAATCATGGCACATTATGATAAAACACAATTAAACTAAATACTCCATTAAGAACATCAGAAGTAAAATGCTGAGAAAAAGGGATTGAAAAGAAGTATCAAAGAATTTAAATGAAATATGAACTAAATAGATAATTAGTTAGGTAATAAAAAAACTAAAGGCGAAATGAAACGCGTATGCTGTATTTGCCATAAAGTTATTATTAAGTCTATGCGTTTTTATATATAAACTATTTTCATTAGTGATAAGCACGTAGACATTTTAAATGCGAAATAGGAAATATTATTAGTGCTGTACACCTCCACGAAAAACTAAGCACAAAATCATTTTAAACATCAACCACATTAGCCCTGTAAATAGTGTAAAAAAATAACTGTTTGATTAATCATTTATTTGAATACTTTATTTTAAGCTAGTTTTCAGAAAAAATTAATTTTTTGTTACGATGATACGTATACACTAGTCTTAAGACCTTCCTCCTAAAGCTTGTTATATGACAAGTAGAAACTTGGCTTAGATAATTCAACTTAAGGAAATTGAATATTATATCTGTGTCTTGTCTTATAGCGAGTCTTTGATGGTCGAACCTTCCGGCCTTGCGGGGCGCTTTTGGTGAAGATGCTCTTCATATTTTTGGAGAAATTGCAAGTTAAACGCAGTGAGGGAAGGAAGGCCTTTAGCTTCGTGGGGACACACTCTTTCATGGGCTAATGTCCAACCTTTATCAATGCAGGCGACGCTTTACGCTACGGTCGAATGTGTGCCACCTTTAGATCAGGGCTGGGCTTTTACGGGAATTTTGTAGCACCAGGATATTTGTCGCAGCAGCTTCGTGGCTGGCGTGATAACTCAGTTTAATATTAGGTCGAATGATAGAATAGCTTCATTGTTATACGTATAAACAACTGGTAAGTTATTGGTACGAATAGCCAACTAAAAGTTGTAGCAATTGAGAGAGGAATGGTCTCTAGTTTCGTGGGGACACGCTCTTCCATAGGCTAATGTCCAACCTTAATCGATGCAGGCGACGCCGACGTTCTACGCTACTGTACATTGTGTGTCACCTTAGGCCATGGCTGTGTACTTCGGAGAACCTTGTGGTACCTGGTGCCGATATCTTAGTTTAGTATTAGGTGGAACAATAGAAGTACCTAACTGTTATATCTATAAACAACTGGGAGCAAAGCGAATTGCAAGTTATTAGTACGAATAGCCAACTAAAAGTTACAACTGACAGTAAGACATATATTATTTCCACTATTATTATATACCTACGTATCCTTAATTAATTATTAAAGTATTTGCCAAATTTAATCTTCTGATATAATCCCGTTAGTAATAATTCTCTATTCTACATAAATTCAAAACCAAAACAAACTTTGTAGAGGTACCTATTCCTGCAACAAACTGAGTAAGCTAACTCATAAAAGCGGTCTTTAAAACAGCGAGGCTTTTTAACACACATTAAAATTCCGTTACGGCCTGAGGTTTCAAATAACAAAGCAACACTAATATTACAAATGAACGTTTGCTTCAGATTGTGTTTACATTTTCTGTACATAATTTCATGCTTCTTGCCTTGGGAGCAGACTTAGCTACCTTTAATTATTTTCTGTATTTTTTTTATTCATTTTGTAGTTAACGGGTACCATTTATCAGTCAATACTATGGTTTACGTCTTGATTAGAAACATTACGCAGACTGAATAGAGAAACGGAAGAAAGAAAAAAGGAAATATAGAGAGTCATTTTTAGGAATGATAAATATTATTAAAAATAAAGTAAAATAAGATCAAATATTGAAGTAAGTCGTACAAAAAAAAAGTAAAATACAAAAGTTTCATAGTTTAGTTTTAGTTTTTACTATATTATTTTCATGTACACAGGGTGTTTTTACCAATTTGAAGCTCTATAATGTATCTATTTTCCTATTTTAAATGGGACACCCTGTATATTTATAGATATTTTAGTAGATTTTCTGAAGACAATCCCAACAACATATAATACTAAAATCTTGGATACTACGTTTTTGATGTATTAGCATCTTCAGGATTTGACATATATTAAAAGTGATACTTAAACGATTTTTAAATATTCGCGTATGCCAAAAATTTTTTAAATATTCGCATATGCCGAAAAATTTTCTAGAGTATGTGTTAAGTAAATCCAAGTTCATCTTTTTAACGAAAGAAATGGTACAGTGTTGTCTAGTTTTGAGTTAGTTATTTCTTAAAATAAAACCTCCTGTATATTATTTTAAATATAATTAGAGTATTGAAAGGCAAATTCAAGGATACCTTGAAAAAATCTTCAGAACGTTTTTTTTATGTAAATAACTACGAATAACTTATCAATAACAGACATTAGTAATGTCTTCATTTATCTAGCCAGCTTCAGAGAACTAAATAAATTAAATAAAAACCGTAATTGTTCAAAATAATAAAAATCAGGTAAAAGTGGCAAATTTAATAGTAAATTCTATTGTTCAGACGATAATTAGCCATGAGAAGAGAAAGAAATTTGCGTTTAAACCCAATTAAGTTAATTTAGTTAGATTTTATTTTGGATTTCAAAAGTGATATATTTTTATTCATATTTTTTCTTAAGTGGAATTTTAAGAAAAATCTAACTATTATTTTTCAAGATATTGCACTCCATTATCAAGGTTGCCCTAGATTGCAAGGATACCAAATGTTTTTATCACTGCTAATTATCGTCGAAACAACAGCGTTAATAATTTGTTATACCTTAAGAAATGTATTTTAAGTAATTATTGTACTTGTGTTTTGTATTCAATTTATCTTGTTCATTTATGCTTACGCTTACCAGATAAAAAAAAAATTAAAAATGAAAACGTGACCTTTTATTCATTGAGATAATATTATTCTGGTACTTCCGCAAGCGTTTATATGTATTCAAATAAAATAAATAAAATGTTCTGAAGATAATCGTCAATAAGTCAGAAACACTGACACTTATTGTCATTACTTAAAAAAAATAACAAGATTATCAAAATATAAAAGCTAGCAGCACTACATTAGATAATGCATACATTAGATTTTTTTCTGTGCGAACAGATATTTAAAAATCCAATAAGGGTCTTAGTTTCATTACATTAAATATATGCCAAATCCTGAAGATGAATGCCAATATACCCTAAACGTGGACCCATACTATTATGTACGGTTGGAGTTGCCTTTACAGAATTTACTAAAATATCTTTAAATATACTGGGTGTTTTATTAAAAATATGAAAGTTGATACCTGGCCAGGGCAATATAAACGTCCTGCATACATGAAGATAATATAACTTAAAAATTCAAATTAAATCAAGAGACTTTTATAATAAACTTTTTTGTACGTCATACCACTTCTGAGATAAGCTAGTAGGTCATCTTAAGTGTGACACCGTGTAAGTGTACATGGTGTTACAGATTTAGTACATATCTCGATAATGTGTGTAACGTTTTACATCGGTTTTAAGTAATTTTATCATGAAATCTAATGTAGTAGCAAGAAGCGAAAATAAAGGATTCTTCAATGTATCACTTAACCACTAATTATATTATTCAATTTTTTTAGCCATTTTGCGTTTTTAAAATTACGTTTTTAACATTAGTTTTTTCTCTTGACTACATGGTAGCTAAATTAGTGCAATAAAAATATTCGGATAAAACAGAGATTCTATATGATGTTTCATCTGCGATTCATCCCCTCTTTGAATCTCGGCATCCTCTGGGCAACAAAAAAGTGTCTATAAAATCGTACACTGTATAATAAACATGCAAATGCTTAAAGAGGACTACGTCTTTTTTGTGACTTACATTCGAATGTTAAATCTTATAAAAGATATAATTTCCATTTTACCTTAAAGTCAAAGAATGAAAAAGTAATTTTTTGGTACAGTTCCTTACCCAAAATACCTAATTTAACTCAGTTTACGGTTTTGTCTTTTGTGTGAGTGGCTTCAGCTCAAGACACTTATAGACCAGCTGCCAATTAGCGATTTATCAGCAAAAAAAACGAAAAATTAATTAGAGAATCTAGAACACCCCGCCTCAAAGTAACGAGTCCCACAGTGTTTTCCCTTTTATCGGAAGGAAATTCGTGCGTAAAAGTATTCCCCATCAAAAAAAAATCCGAGCTCATTCAATGTTCAGATCTCGTAGAGTAACGATCCTTGAAAATGTTTCGTGCAATCGAAGGCCAAACATGGAAAAGTAAGTCCAATTTGACAAGGTCTAATTCCAAGAATTCCATGATTTCTTATTTGCCCAAAAACGTGTTTCTCAATTCCGTCGGTCTGTCCATCTGTCAGTTTGCGGCATAGCTAAAAAACTGTTTACCAGATTGACTATATATTTGTCAAACATGTACACCCGTGTTCACTAAAGAGGTTTATATTTAGATCAGGTCTAACTTGACAATTGTAGGTTTAAGACTGAATAACTGAACAAATATTTGTTTAAATGTCAGAATTACAAAGTGACAGTGACATAAACGAAACATAATTGACGAACTAAGAGTTTTAAGTATCATGGCAACTAGACCTAGTCTAACTCTAAAGCCTTTTTAATGAATACGAGGTAAAGGTTTTATGGGGATGATCTGGGAATATTTTGATAAATATTCGATTTGGCGGAACAAAAGGGGACCTGGTGAAATATTAAAAAAATATCACTGAAAAACTAATTATCCAAATTATTTAAAAAATCGGCTCGAAAACACTACTTACAAGACTAATTTAAAATGTTATGCAAGCACTAATTGTGATATAGATATTAACTAGTAAAATTGTGGTACGAATTCAAAATGGCGGAACAAAATGGTGACCAAATTAAATGTTTAAAAAATCAATTTATTTTATGTCCAAAAATCAAGCGTGATACAAGTTGAAACTGGTAAAATAATTTGAAAAGACAGTATATGTATATGTGGTACTAAATGACTATATGCGGAACTAAACTGGGTCACAGTATTTCTAATAAAAGGAACTGAAATAATTATTCTATATCTCATTAGTTTTTACATAGAGAAGAAAAATTTAAAAAAACAAACTTCACGGTCACTATCACCCGTATTCACCAATGAGGTTTAAATTTAGACCAGGTCTAACTTAACAGTTATAGGTTTAAGATGACATTTTTAACAATTGAACAAATAATTTTTCTAAATTACAAAATGACAGCTAAACATAACTGGCAAACTAGGAGTTTTAAGTAACATGGCAACTAGACCTGGTCTAACGTTTAAACCTTTTTAGTGAATACGGGGGTAAAAGTCCATTTTGTAAACCTATTTTGATGTTCTAAAATTCGCAATAGGGTGCAAGTTATTTTTTTAAATATATAAATACACATTTTATGTATTTAATAATTAGACGATCTGACTTAAACCAAAGACAGTTTGTACGGTCTTTGGTTTGATAATTTTCAATCGAACACAAACTAAACAGTATTCTAAAGATTTTTCAAAAATATACATCCAATTTTATATTATTCGTTAAGACGAAAAATTAGTAACAAGACTCTGACCATAAAAACTAGCACGGATATAGGCAATTTTATATTCTAGATTTCACAGCCTTTCCAAACCAAAATGTTTGCATTTTTAAAAGTTTATATTTCGAAAACAGTTGATTTTAACTTTATGACGTGAAATCTAAATTGATATAAGGGATGTACTATTTCAAAAATTAAGATACGCCTTCCTGGGCCAACCTCTGTAAATATGAATGTTTTTACTGAATCCTTCTTTAGTAACTAACAAACTTTTCTATTTAAACATTCGTCTATCTATAACAACCAACAGAATAACTAAGAATTAGGAAAAAAATTTATATTTGCAGAAGTGACACTTGAATGTCTATAATTGCATTAAGTTGATTTTTTTATGTTAAAACCTGTAAAACATGTATTCTGGAACGAATAATCAAATATTAAGTTGTTAGTACACCTATTTTAGCGTATTAACAACTACTCTAGTATTTTGTGTTTTTGGTATTAAACTGAAACTTCTGTTTTGGAAGATATATAGAATTAAATCAATATAAACTCAAATTAATTTTGGAAAACTAACATTATGTTATAAACTTTGTTTTATACTTCATATGTAGGAAATAATTATGTTGGCGAAACTAAAGCAAAATTTATGAAAAAAGTATACATAGAGAATAATAAAAACCTGTTATCCACTTTGCACTAAGAGATCTGCATCTAAAGATCCCATCTTCAAAAAAGCAAACCCTAATCGCGTAATGGCTTCCATCCCAATTTATAACTCAAAACTAGTTTTATCTGAAACTGGCCCTAACGAGCCTTTATCGGACTCCACCTAATTTGAATATCTTTGACCAGAAAAAAACGTGGCCCAGACAATGGTAATAAATTAGAAGAGGGCATTTCTTTATTGTGTACGCCATTAAAGCTTTATTCGGAATAATTTCCCATTGTGTGGTGGTCCACGCACTTTGCATATTGTGGAGGGTCTATACTGGAATTCATAGGTCATCTTTCAGGACAGGATTTAAATAGTCATTTGTTTATAGACTTTTTGTTTTTTATTTTATATAGGATTAGTTACACAATAGTAACAATACTGTGTGAACTAATTCTTGTTTAGCAGCACATTCTGTTGAACTGAATTTTTACTTTTCTTTGCTAAGAGAATGGTAATAATGCATATTGCAACTATGAACTGGTTGTTCCGTTCTTCAATTAAGGCACTAAAGAAAAACAAGCAAATCCTCAAAAAATACAGCAAACTGATAGATTTATTATTAAAAATTAATTAAACAAATAACTTTGGATTGGAGAAATTCGCAACTCGGACTGCCCGAGTGGCAAAGGACAATAATTAGTTACCTATGTTACAGAATTCAATATCATCTGCTGATGATGCTATTCTATATCATCTGCTAATGCTAATTCTATATCATCCGCTGATGATGCTAACTTGGTTAGCGAAACGCGCGTCCAGAACGTAATAAGTTGTGGTGTAGTGTGGTTAGAACTCTGGTAATTTGATTTATAGAATTCTGTATAATAATTATATAAGTAAAATTTAGTTGGATATATTTCGTCACAAAAGCCGTTAAGTATTTTTTAAACGCATCTATATTTAAATCTGTATTTTTGTATATTATATTCTATGTATAACATAAACTATAATGTTTGAATTTTCACTGCCGATTAGGTTGAGATTGTTTAGGTTAGGTATAAATAAATTTTTAAAAAATAAAAATAATAATTAATGAATGTTCTTTATTATTATTCATTTCATTTAAAAAATATTTCTTCGTTTGCCCTTGGCATAACCAACCTATAGGATATGTTATAGTTACGTATGAGCTGAGAAGGGTTTAAACTATCCCGTGAATTATGCGCCCTTGTCGAGTTTTATGACTTAATCCGAGTTTAGATGCATAAGTTGAGATTAATAGTTTGGTAACTATAATTACTATTAATAAGTCCGTAGGTACAAACCAATCATATCTGAATATCATTAAATTCCATATAAAGGACCAGTTTTATAAAGATAATACGATCGGAATTCATTTTTTTTTACTTATCATAATTTTCCAAATGCCTTTGTTATTTTACCTCTAAGTTTTTTGCAACACTTACATATCTGTAAGGAAATATATTATCTACAGAACAAAAACTTGTTAAAAAGTAGCATAATTATATATATATATATATATGAATGTATATATATATATATATATATATATATATATATATATATATATATATATATATATTTTAGTACTAATATAATTCCACCGGTATAATCAGGATTCAGGAAATTTCATAGCTGTTAAACGACTCTTTTAGCTATAACAGATGATATTTTGCGAGCCAGTGATGTTAACAAGCTTACACTTTTAACTTTATTTGATTTTTCCAAGCCTTTCGATACCCTGAATCACAATATTGTATTTGCTATTTTGCACTATTTGGGGCTTTCGAATTCGGTAATAAATTTTTTTCGGTCTTATTTTGTAAATAGAAAGCAACGTGTTAAGATTGGTGAATACATTTCTAGGCCATTAGATCTTTTGTAAGGTGTGACTCAAGGGTACATTCTTGAACCTCTACTTTAAATTTTGTACACATTACAAACAATTAAAGCCGTTAAATATTGCCAAATTTATCTTTACGCGGATGATACCCAAATGTGTCTTTCTTTTCCACCCAGCGACCTTGCATCTTCCTTAAATAAAATTAACTCTGATCTAGATAATGTTTATAATTCAGCGTCAAAACACTGCCTTGAAATTAATCCCTCAAAAACAAGTTTGTTAATATTCGGTTGGACGGAAATAAAACAGTCACTTACTACTGAAATAAAAGTTAGAGTAGGTAATGCAGAGGTGCCATGTACTAAAGAGGCTAAAAACCTCGGTTTAATTCTGGATACGGACCTCAAGTTCCAAAGTCATATTAGCAGCTGTGTTCGCGTTGCCTATACTAACTTAAAAATGATCTATGCTGCACAAAAATTTTTATCCATAAAATCTAAAATTATCTTATCTGAATCTCTTGTACTTTCTAAATTTAATTTCTCTGACTCTATCTGTGGACCTTTCGTTGATTCACAAACGGCTAGAAGAATACAGGTTGCCCAAAACTTGTGTTTTCGCCTTATTCATGGTATACGACGCCGGCAGCATATTTCACATAAACTAATGGAAGCAAACTGGCTCAATATAAAAAACCGTAGTCTCTTACACGCAGCTATTCTCTTTCACGAAATATTACTTTAAACACTAAGACACTTCACAATGAAAAAACCTTCCGTTTTAAAAAATAATATATAAACATATATATATATATATATATATATATATATATATATATATATATATATATATATATTCCAGAAGTGGATGAATGGATTTGAAAAAGCATAAATTATTATTAATAAAAGCTATGTTGCTTCCTTTAGGGTCACGATGAAAATTTACCATGGCAATTACTTAAAACAAAATTTATTTGGTAGATATCTGTCTCAACTCAGTTGTACTGGAGAGAAAACAATAAGGTAATATTAACTACAGTAATAATGTAAAATCATACCTTATGTGACTTTATTTCAAATTTTAATTTAATTAATATTGGTAATATTATTAGTATTATTAATAAAAATCTTTATGGAAAAACAGTAAAACATTTCACAATGAAAAAACTTTAACTTCCGTTTTAAAAAAGAAGAAGGTTTTCAATTCGGCCCTATGTATTTTTTTATGTATATGCACCTATAACTCTGGGATGGTTTGACCAATTTAAGTCAATTTTCCAGAAAGTATATAGGGTAGTGCCGTACCAAACACAAACAAAATAAAAATGGCTTTTCACCATATTAAAATTAGGGGTATATATATATATATATATATATATATATATATATATATATATGTGTGTGTGTGTGTGTGTGTACAATATAAAATATTTGAGAAATATGCTTCATTGGACGAACTAAATTATATTGGTACAAAAACGGATAGTTTGTTTGTACAAACAAAAATTAATTTACTTGTCAATGTTAACCATAACTTAAGCCAATATCAAAATTTTAGTATTATTCCGAAGTCAGATAACAATCTGCTGGTCATACAGTTGCTAAATCACCACGGAAAACGTAAAAAGCGCGTAAACATTACTTCCAGAGCCATAAACCCCTTAAGAGGTCGTAATTTGGGTGCGTAAAATATCCTAAACACCTTCGTTTTTAACGGCATCGTAAAGATATCATTACAACACTTGTAAATCCTGAAACCGCTTCTGCTTCCACCGCTGATTTAGTGGTGGATTATATGATTTCATTACTTATTGATTGGTCTTGCTGTAGACAAATGTGTAAACTAACGCCACATGCAGTCATATTTAACAAAAAATAAGAAGTGCACATATATTTTATAGAATTTATAGTGCAGTCGTTATCCTTTTTCAGAATGGTCCACCTTACGGGAAGAAGTAAAAGAGAAAAATTATATGCTTTTCATCGTCTGAAATGTTTATTTTTTTTTCGTAAGAGGGAAGTAATTTAATCGTAAAAAAAATCAGTTTTGAAAGATCTTTTGTTTGTATTTCTTAGTACATTTGCTCTCCCGATTAACTCCAAATTTGGTTAAAAGATCACATGGGGATGGAACTGTATCATTTTGATAAAAATCCAACATGGCGGCCTAACAAAATGTTTAAAATAAAAGTGAAAAAAATTCAATTGACCTCATATTATGCACAAAATCAAGAGCAATATGGCGATGAACTGGTAAAATTTTGGTACGCAGCCAAGATGGAGAAACAAAATGGCAGCCTTGATTGACTTTAAAATTTGCATAAAGATCAAGTGTGATACTGATAAACTGGTAAAATTTTGTTACGAATTCAACATGGCTTACAAGGACAAACGGGCAAAATTGTCGCACGAATCCAAATGTCTAACAAATCAGTGTAAAAGACTATGTATTCGAATTGGTTTCAAAATTAGCACCTAAGTTAACTGTAATATACGAATTATCTAGTACGAATGCGATATGGCAGAACAAAATTACTGCCTAAAAATTTTTTGGAAGTCAATGTGAAAATCATCAAATTGGCTTCACTCCCGTTATGCATTCTTTCTTTTATCAAGGAAAGTGAGGCTATGCCATTTAGTTCAGCACGTAGTACATATACAAATAATGTTTTTTTTTATTCCCCTAATAAATGGAGGGATTCATTAGGTGGGAAATTCCGGTAATTTAGACAAAACCTATCTATAATATTATTTAACAGGAAGTCCCCTCTTAATTACTCGTTTCATATATTAAGAAAATGAAAGATAACATAATTTATATGTAGCGTACATACCTATT
The DNA here is from genome assembly GCA_030620095.1 of Kuschelorhynchus macadamiae. NCBI lineage: Eukaryota > Metazoa > Arthropoda > Insecta > Coleoptera > Curculionidae > Kuschelorhynchus > Kuschelorhynchus macadamiae. The sequence continues at coordinate 1,025,098 of JAUTXW010000911.1, read as the reverse complement.
ATTAAATAACTCCTTGCTGACCTAAACTGGGTCATGCTTTACTTTTCTTGAAAAAGGATTAATAAAGGTGATAGTTCTGACTAATCCAATACCAATTTTTTTCTAATAGATGAAATTTAATTTCCTTTTAGCCGAGAAAATCTATGTCAGTAATGTAATATTAACGGCATAGTCGTTTTCAGTACTTGTTTAAAACTAATCCAACAGTACGCAATTCAATAAGATTCGAAACCGGGGCCAAAAACACCGTTTTTGGAGAAATAGTATCAAGGTGACAATGGTGAACGTTAACCGGTGGTTTGCCATGTCGTGTGAACGCAAAACGAATGGCACATATGCACCAACAGTCACAATGAAAAGCATAAGAATTCAACGTTTGGACAACGTTCGACACAGTTCAATACACCAACGATTGTCTACGTTTCCGTATCGCCAGGGTGTAGCTCTAGATTGATCAGGACGATAAAACATTTTACTATCATTTTGTAGCTCTCCAGTTGTTTAAACAAAGTAAGTCCGGCGTAGACTCGGATGTAGACAATGTCTATCTCTTGTGTTGCACTTTATGATGTTTGTTCTGCAACGCAAGTTTTAAACATTATTAAAGTTACCGATGATAAAGAAGGAGACCTTGTAAAATAATGTTGTTAACGTCATAAAGATGGGGATATTCCTAAGATGCTAAACTGCAAAACCATTACCGCAAGCTAAGCTAACAAACCTAAAGCCCGATTCGATTTGTTCAATCTATTCATCAATTCATCTGATTGAACAAATTGGCGAATCTGTCTTGTATTTCACAGGTAAGTAGATTCCATATTAGGACCAACTAGATGTTTAAAATGATGGTCATTTTTGATAACAGCATATGATGTGATTACCATCATATGTCAGTCACTTTATTTTGATCATAAATCAAATATAATCCAAAATGGTGCATTTAAATAAACATTGCATTTTTAATCACAATTTTCATATCCTACACAAACCCATTTTACCTATACCACAGATCAATCGTATCAGTGGTTTTTTAGTTATGTCTGCAGACGGACTTATAGACATAGAGACATACAAAGTTCTATTAAAATCAGGCGCCTTGACTTAACCTAACCTAATTTAAATTTATTACTATTTATTATTTGTAGGTTCTTATTAATTAAAGTTTTTTGTGTTTAAGATTTTTATAATAAACAAAACAGCAGCAAGTAAAAATAACAAGTAACAACATTTTATATGTTATTAGTGAAAATATATTAATTTTGATTACCACAACAATATCTGAAAACTATCATTCCGATTGTAGAACAAAACTCCCGTGCTTAAGTTTACATCGCCCTATAAATGTAAAATTTGATACTGTTAGGGTCCCATTTCTATGCCTATACAAATTTATGAAGGTTGAAAATAATTCGTATTCATCTAATATGGAAAAGTACAATACTGAACCCAAAGTATACCAAAGTTGTCTAAAGAAAAACAGATGAAATCAAAATTTCTTTAAACAAATTAGGTACTATACCTACGCAAATATAAAAAAATCAGAATTAACAATGTGCACAAAATGACCAAGTAATATAGAAGAAAAAGTATTATGTAACTTACTAATATTAATAAACTAACTATAAAAACTTTGCGCGACTAAATATTACCCGTTGTTTAACTCATGCCTTATTTTTGATACAGTGCTTAGTGATTTTTTGTTACGATGCTGTTTTAATAAACGCTCTTTTCTAGCGCACTGTTAAAAAAAAGGTTTAATGAATATGACCTTTTTTAAGCACCTCTTATTTCTATAGCTCTATCCTATTTCATTGCCAAGTGAATAAATTGTAGAACTAACCTACATAACCAAAAATATTTTCACCCAGTTCGTTTTGAAAAAGGAGTATTGCATGCTAGTGTCCTCTTTGTGTTTTTATGTCTGATAATTATCTGTATTTAAACGTCCCTAAACTTTAACTGGGCAGGGCTAGCGACCCTAATACAATTAATATACGTCGTAGGTCAAACTGGGTGCTACTTAATGTTATGCAAATGGATAAATTAATGCGTTAAGAAATTCTGTGACAAATTACAATTATTGCTAGTATTTAGGATTGAAAATCAACATTTCTTAACAATATGTAAGCCGTCTGGAACTCAGAATATCTAACTGTTTAGAGTCGTTTTAACATCTTTATTAGCCATACTCATTAAGTTAAAAATTATATGCTGCAATTTTTTTGAGGGTCGAGAATAACTTGACGTTATATGTTATCTAGCTTAAAACAATTCAGAAATTCTATTTTTCATTTAAAGCAGTATCAGCATTTTCAACATATCTAAGTAAGAACCTATTCGAATCCCTATCTACATTGCTCAAATGGTTGTGTTTTCTTCTTACACAACATTAAACTTGTCATACCAAAATAAATTATATAATAAATTTGATCATTTCGTTATAGAAAGTTTAAATTTTCTTAAAGTTACCTTAACCACTTAAAATAATGGTGATAACGCCATAAATATATTAATACGTCGGTATAAGAGAATCTTAGGGTGGACTCAAAACGTCTGCAATTATGTATTAAAAAGTTATATCTTTTTAATTTGAATTTTCTTGTATTTTAAACAGTATAAAATTGTTTTATTTAAGCTTGTTATTAAAAAATGGTTGTCAACTTATATAAAAAGTTTAGTAGGAAGTTTCTCAGGTTGAATCATTTATTTGATCTCGGGGCATAGAGGATAGACAAAAGTAACATTGACTACATAGCGGGGCGTATTTTCCTCACCAAAACTTTTCTTACCTACACTGGCTAAAGAGTTCCAATATTTTACAAACATTCTACTCACTAAATGTTAATTTTAATTATCAGATTACGGGATTGCCTGTTTTAGATTTTATTTATCATTCTACTATTACCGAGCAAAGATGGTCTGCAACGTCTTGTATATATGTAAAGGTACCTGGTTAACATCAAGTTAGATGCCGGAGCGCGACAACGAGAATGCATCATCGTTAAAGCTATAACACTAAAACTTCTACTATAACGTTACCTACCCACGCAGACTAAAATAGCCATCTATTTCAGTGAAGAAAATAGTTAAGTGTTAAAAACTGAGGAAAATACGCATAGGATAAATGCGAACCGATATTTGCGGAATATAGCTGACTTTGTGGCCGGTAAATAATTTATCTCCGCTCGACCACACAATAGTTTTTGAACGAATTTGATTTTGAACTGATTTGAATTTGAAACAGCAACGTGCTGCGCCAGAGTACTAACCTCGTAGAAAAAAGACTTAGCCTTTCTTTGAAAAAAAAATACTACAGTAATGACTAAGTACATATTTGCTACTTAATTGGCAATGTAATATTTAGAGAAATACAATATTGCGTGATAATTCACAATAAGTACCCGGTACCGCAATTTTACAATTAAGAAGATGTGTATTTGTAATTAGCTGTCATTGCCACTAAATAATGTTCTTTTGTCGATATTGATTATGCATTCGTAGAGCTTGGCTCATTCATTATGCAAGTGTTGTTTACTGCTTCGAGAGTTTTAGAAACGCATTTAAGCTAAATTAGTTGTCTGTAGGAGCGGGATTTATGTGGTTGCATTTACTTACATGTTTAAGCTCTATTATGTGGTTGGTTTCATGTGAAATATAACTAAAATTCATATTTCTGCGAATGAATTACATATGAGTTACTTTTACATATTTACAGCGTAAATTTGCCGAATGAGTATTTTAGATTAGGTTAACATAAATCATACAAATTTGGCAATGTCTCATTAACTGGTAGACCTCCCTTGCCTGACGTTTGTATAAACAAATCTTATTAGCATGGAAGACGGGAAATGCCAAAAATATACAAAAAGTGCAGTAAGCTGAATTTGATCTCATCAATAACGCAAATTAAAATTGGAGGTGTGTCGATTTTATCATAGGAGATACTAACCACACAAAAATTAAATCAAACATTCGCTATCGACGGCATAAAAAAGGTAACAAACTTCTACTATGCGCAATCTAAGCATTTTAAAAAAGAAAACACAAGGTAAAAGAAGCCCTTTAATTTCATGTAAAAAGGAGAAAAATGCCAAGGAAAAAAATAAAAGAAGATTTCTGTTTCTTCAGTGCAGAATACTTCAGGTAATAACTTAACAATATAATAAAATGTGTGCCTATAAAAACGAAACTTTCAATGAAGGCAAACACTATATATATATACATATATATATATATATATATATATATATATATATATATATATATATATATACCCTCTAGAACCTTCAAATAAGTTGCTGTGGTTATATTGCTATGTTCTTTCGTGTTCAGTTGTGCCTGTACATCCTGAAAGGATGCTGAAGGAACTGGCAGAGGTAAAAGAGTATCTTGTACCTTTGCTCGCCAAGATTTTTTTGTATTACTTTTGTTGACTAAATAGCTTTATTCGCATTCTTTTAGAAGCTTTTTAATCTGGTACGTCAATTATAAAGAACCTTGGCATTATATTTGATCAATTTTTTGTTTTCAAAACATATATATCAATGTTTATTCAGAAACTGTAAAAACTTTAGAATGGTAAAGCTTAAACTATTATTGAGCTTCTTCATTAAAACCAAATTGGATTATAGAGCAATCATGTGGCATCCTATTTATCAGTGCAGTAGGGCGCAGAATATGTACTGGGTAGGTTTAAGTATTTAACAAAGTGCAACCAGGGGAACTAGCCAGCATATTTTACCGAGTCGCTTTGATATGACCTCTTTATAAAGTCGTAGACAAGGTTTAGGTTTGTTGTTTCTTTATAAGTTATTAAACAACAAAACTGATTAACTTGTTTTACTTAATGAAATATTTTTTTTACTTAATTTAAGTTCCTACATTTAAGGCTCATGTGACTCGCACCTTTTATTGTGATCGTTTAAACTAATATGCTGACTCGAGCTCTAATTTTGTATGTGGGTAATTTAGTTAATATCACCTGCAGCAATGGTTTTGATTTTATTTTTTGTTCGTTAAACTTTATCTTGAAGCAGTTTAATTAATTTAATTTTTTGGTTATTGCGTATGATTGATAATTTTTCATTTTTTAATATAGATTATGGTACGTGCATTTTTTAATTGGTCGAAATAAAAATAAAACAACTCTATTCTATTCCAGAAGAAAATAAAAAATATAAATATTTTATACTATGTTTATGAAGCGAATCAATTTGCTTCATAAACAAATTTTTTAATAATTGATTTTTAATAAATTAAGATTAAGACCTCACCAGAAAACAATAATCTCCTAAGTTCCAGCAGCTCGAAGAAATCCCTTAAACAACTCAAGAAGACTGCATCAATTCGGTCTTAAGGTAAGAAGACGTGCAGTTTCACCCTTATAGAACATGGGGGATGTCTAATGGGCACGCGAGTACATTCATTGGGGAAGGAAACTACATGTTCACCGATGTGTCCAGGTTTAATTTGTTTTATCCCGATGGTCGGTTACTCGTTTGGACGAGAGACAAACGAATGTCATCCATAGGACATAATGGAACCCAACCTGGTTTTCGGAGGTGCCGGATTAACTGGTAATATTGCGAGGCATATTCATGAACGCCAGAAGTACAGAAATCTTTGCTTATTGTTCATAGTACTCCATTTTCAGCAAACGTTAGTGCTGATTTTGTGTACGTTGCCGATAATGGTCGACCGCATCGTGCCTTGATAGTTAACGATTTAGCCTGTTAAGTCACCTGATTGTATCTAAACGAGCATATGTGGGCAAGAATGAGTATGCAATTGTCGTTAAGATTCCCACAATCTTCATATTTGTTGAAATTATAACAAGAGAAAGAATGAGTGGCAAATTCGCAAAATTAAAAAACATACTTATTTCAAGTCTGCCCAGGAGATGCTTGGCAGTTCATCAATCAAAACAGGGATCTACAACATATTTAGGAAATGAATATACAGGAAGTCTTAAAAAGATTTATTCACTTTTTTTATTATCATTATATTTTTTAAGTCGTTAATATCCTTAAGAAAAAAAATTATCTTGAAGTTTAAATACTAAATAATGAATATTGGTGGATCTTGAATAAATAAAACACCTGGTGTTAACCCGGGGCGGACTCACCTAACGGGATTGAATATTTATGATGTGACATAAAACTTTACATTTTACTTAAAATATTTTTTCCTATATATGATTAAAAAAATGTCTTTAAAGTTCTATTCTATCATCTTTGATAAGCGCACAATTGACTCATTTTAGGAGAGAGGAACCATTATTTCTGTTAATACCAAACGTTTTTGACCTGTCAAAATGTCGGCTGCCGTGATGATCATGGCCAGCTTCAAAAGAGAAAAAAATTAGGAAAAAATTAATAAAACTGCATAACATTTTTAATTTTTTTTTTATATAGCGTTTTAAGAAAACAATATAAATACGTGATTGTAGAAAAATGTTTGACTTCCAGAACCTGTTTCATTGCTGTTGTTTTTCTATTTTTCAACGGGTCGACTTAAAACTTCCGCTCTGATATTGCCCTTGAAAAAATGTATCGCTGGGTGGATCCAACTTTTACGATTTTCGATATAACAGGTGTAAAATGAGTTTCGTGAAATTTGGAAAAAAAAAGCCGTGCAGTTCGCCCTGCATTCATTCTGGAGCAGAATGATGTATACGTAAGGTCTATATCAGAAGAAAATAAAACATATAAATATTTTATACTATGTTTATGAAGTGAAACAACTCGCTCCATAAAGCAATTTTTTTGATAAATGATCTTCAATAATTTACGATACGATAAAGATCTCACAAGAAAACAACAATTTCCTAAGTTCCAGGATAATTAAACATAATAAATTCTATTAGAAAATTGTCCGACATAATAATGATAAAACATAAATAAAACAATACATTAGGTTAGAACACAGTACTGGCCAACACACATCCTAAAGTTAAATTTACTCTAAAAAGTTATTTTGGTTTAAGGTCTTGTTTGCCGAGAAGGAAAAAGATTGCAAGTAAAAGTATACTGTTTCGGGAAAAATTGTATTTTCTTTCTCTTCTTTCATATTTATTTATCAAAATTCATTAAAACTTTTTAATTCAAGCTACAGTTCCTTAATAACTTTTTAACCTGAGGAGCGCGTTACAGACTCATGTGGTTTATGTGCAATAGCAGACTCAACGATTTAAATTTAAACAAAAGACCTCTTCAACTGGATTTATGTTTTTAATTTAATGGCAATGCGGAAATGTATATATTTTTTAGAACTCAAATAGCTTCTGCACAATAAAAATATTGTGCAGATTATTGTTATTTTGTTTAAACCTACTCTATTAAGTCCACATTTTATTAGGATGGAATTTTCTTGTGCATAGACAAATAAAATTAAATCAACGATAAAATTATAAAATAACTAACCAAAATGTTTTTTTTTTCAAATAAAGCAGCTTTTATACAAAATAAGTAATATTAAAGATTTTAGAAAAATCAACTAGATCAAACTGATCAGACTAAATGAAAATTTCGAAATAAAAGGACAAATAAATTAATGTCTATTTAATTTTGCAAGAGCTGTTATAAAGTACACCTCTGCCTCCTACACGAAAATTGATACGAATTAAAATAACAAAGTACCTAGATATTATTATATCTAAATGCCAATAAGACATAAAGAAATAAATGCTCAATATTCCCACCGTGTTGTGTGGTCCACACAACCTTTCAGGTGTTCTTATTAAATAAATATTAATCGTTTCCATGTTTGAGTGGATTACCACAACTGGGTGATAAATAACTGTAATGTTGTCAAGTAACTTGTTTGACATAATTTATAATATTCTTGAAAGACATGCTATGGATGAAATCTGTTTCTTTGGTGTAAAATTCTTAAAAACGAGGTCTTACAAATGTCGGTTTCTCTTGACATCCTTGTTTCAGTTTGCGAGTTTCTGCAACTTTTCAATTTACTACTAACCGGTTCTCCTTGCAACTGGTTAACTCGGATTTCATCTAATCTTTATTTTCATTTATGTCAGAACTTTTCTTAATGAAAATATCTGAAATTCTCTCCTATAAAAAAATCTTTTTACATTTTTTTTGTGCTCACAATGATATAGAAAGAAAGGTGAAGTTCTAAGGCAGTTTACTAGAATATTTAAATTAGATGTCTAAGTTACGAGAGTGCTCTGTATCGATTCTTACGCCCAGTAAAGTTGACACTATCCACACACAAGAATATTTTAAAAAATAGAAGACATACAGTAACAGCCCTTATTGAGAAATAAATTAAGACATATCTATATTATATTTTCTATATTTATATTTCATATACCGTTTGTTTTAAAAAAAATTGTTCGGGCCCGTCGATTTATATTTCCCGGGGGAAAGGTTTTGCGCATCATCAGCCTTATCGCTTTAACCTCCTCGTGTGGGTGAGCTCCAAACGCAAAATCTTAAATTTGAATATGGGTCGACTGGTACCTTATTTTAGGTAACTAAATTGTCTTTCAACGCATCTTACTTTTTCAAATTTGATGCAGCTGTTTTTGAGAACATTATGGAAGAACAATGAAAAGAAAAAAAATACGGTTTCTCATTGTTATTGCTCGATGAAAAAAATGTTAACACCAGTTGGTTTTTATCTCGAAGAAGAAGTCTTTTATGCATATTTTCAACTCTCAGTTCAACCCCCCCCCCAGGGGTGAGCTTCAAGTCAAATCTTAATATTTTTTGTGCTGTTGAATTGTAAGTAAATTTATAAATATTGCAGTTGTATAACTTGTTTAGAAGTGGGGGCTAAAGAGCATTTACATAGCATACTTTATTTTGATTTAAAATGGTTTATCCTACTGTCTACTGTAGAAAAAATATCACTGATTGAACTCTATTATAAAAATGGTAGATATGCTAATATTGCAGCACAAGTATTTAATCAAATGAATCCAGATAAACATGTTTATCGAAAATACGGACTGGTAGCAAAGTTTAAGAAGACAGGATCAGTGGCAAACCAAAAACCAATCGCACCAATCAACAATTAAAATGACAATGAGTTGACATCTCAACAAGATGGTGCACCTCCTTGTTATACTGGTAGATGGATCGGCCGAAAAGGTGCAATAGAGTGGCCTGCAAGATCACCTGATTGAAACCCCTTAGATTTTTTCTGTTGGTTCACTTAAAAAGCAAGATTTATAAAAAATCAGCCACAGTTACTAAATTATTTACGTCAGCGGATCATTGATGAATGTCGGACCATTGCACCAGAAACGCTTCATCATGTCCGGGTCCGTTTTGAACAAAATCTCTATTATTGTATGGATGCTGAAGGCCAACACTTTCAGCGCTTATTATCACGAACAATAAATAAACAAAATTTACATATTGTGGCTCATCTTTCTTGGTAAACCTAAACCATACCCATACCGTAATGGTAAGCTCAAAGACAATTATTATTTCCAGAAAAACAATGTCATTATATAAAATTAACGCAAAGATCGATATAAATTTATAGTTTTATCTGTTTTGATTTAACAACTGCTTAACTACATACTTACTTTTTAGAAATTGTTAGGCCTTGAAACGATATTTTAATGACCTTTGAAATGAGGTTTCACTTGACCTTTAATTTCTTATAATATTCTAAGGATTGCAGCTTACCCTTGCAGGAGGTTAAAGTGACAGAGTTGAAAATAAACGACAAAAATTTTTCTCGATACAAAAATCAACGGATCTCAACATTTTTTCATCGAACAATGATTTTTTCTTTTTATTGCTCTACCCTTATTTTTTCCGAAACGGCTGCATCAAATTTGAAAAAACAAGATGCGTTGAAAAGAAAATTCGATTGCCTTTAAAATAAGGTATCACTCGACCCCTGTTCCCATTTAAGATTTTGGGGTTGGAGCTCACCCCCTGCGAATGGGTAGAAGTGACAAGGTTGGCGATATGGGCAAAATCTTTCCCCCGGGAAATAAAAATCAGGGGTTTCTGAGCGTTTTTGTTTTTTTAATTAACCTAAGATAAAGTTAGTGTAGTCAAAATTATTATAAAAAAAGTCACATTCCTTGCTTCATTATTTTTTGTATAAGTTTCATAACCTAACAACAGCTTTTGAATTTCTGTCAGCCTTAAAATAAAATTTTAGCACGAATTATTATAATTTTTTATTGAAACAAAGCCATACTAAGTAGGTTGTTCAGAAATACTTACGAATGTGAAAACAGAAACAAAATGGCAATTTAAAGAATCAGACTTAAACTCGATTGGAACTGTAACACGCGGCATTTCAAGCGATAATCTTTTGTTTTATAATGGTGGCCACGCGTCCTACTCAAAGCGTACTATCAAACAAACAATAATTTCGATTCTAAGAGCCTAAGAAAAATAATAATACAGATTTGTGATTCTTCGTTTAAAAGCCCTTTCCAAAAATACAAAAATCCAACATGGTCTCCGTATAAAAATAAAAAGTTTATGTTAATATCTTGAAAGCAAATGAAGCTAGAAAAATATTTTTGCCTGCACTAAGCTCCTCTAATAAAAGTGCGTAATAATGTATCAATGATAAAACCATAATTCAAGTTCAAGAGCAAAAGTTTGAAATGTACAATTTTGGTTTTTCTTAATTATCTCAAAGACCACAAAAGATAATTTAAATCTAAAGGCGGACTTAAATTTGTAATAAAATTCTCTAAAACTTTGCTAATTTAACTAACATCATAGCTATAACGGTTTTCGAGATGGCAATTTTTTTTTTTTAGAAATATTTATAATCAACACCAAAGTTATGGTAAGAGCGGGGATCGAATCCGCACCTCTGGATCACTAGTCCATTGCTCTAAATGCGCTATCGTACCACCACCATAAGCAATTCGTTAGAACTTCTGCATATATAAACCCACCAGTATCATAACCATTGTTGATCCTGCCAAATATTCAAACCTATACAGTCCATATTAGCAAATTTATAATTTTACCTTATGCCCGTATAAGCCAAATTGTAAATAGGAGAATTTTATCAGTTTGTTTTTAAATTGTGCAATATTTTTTTTATAAATATTTATAAACAGCAAAAGTTATGGTACGAGCGGGGATCAACCTAATAGCGATGTCAGGTTTGACGTCCAGTTAGGAACGTGCCATAAGGTTAAAATATTTGGTAGAATCAACAACGGTTATGATACTGGTAGTTTTGAATATGTACAAGGTGGACTAGTGATCTAGAGGTGCACGTTTAATTCCTGCTTGAACCATAACTTTTACTGTTGATCATAAAAAATTTTCACAGTTTAAAAACAAACTGATAAAATACCTGTATAGCAATTCTTTTAAATCTAATTTGGGACACACACATATATATATATATATATATATATATATATATATATATATATATACAATGTAATATTTATGACAATTAGAACACGAGAAAGCTAAGTAAATTCGTGAGCATATATTTAAGGGAATTATAAAATAATTACACCCTGCAGCATTAGAAATTATAGAATCCTAAAACCAACCCCAGAGATTTGCGTCTCTCCGATTTGATATCTGCTATAAAATTGTAGGTAATATTAGACATCTGGGACTACCCCATATTTAAAAATGTAATTTTAAATTTTAAGCGAGCGCCTTATATAAGCCTTATTGGGGACGTAAATTTCAATTAAGCAAAGAGAAGCAACTAAGGCGCTTCCTGGCTGGAAACACAAACAACAATTTCCTAATCGATTTTATTAGGGAGAGCCCCATTATTTCTACTTCTAACTTCGTTTAGTGTCAGTTCAGACAAGCAATTCGTTTTCGAGTTAGAGGAAATTAAATTTATTGTTCTGTTTTTCTTGGTTACAGGGGCGACTTTGTAAAAATAGGGATGTTAAGCTATAAAACATGCATTTAACTAATTACGGAAAGAATGATCGAATGATTGTAAGCATGTTGAGCAACTTAACGGAATTTTAAAAAAGTCTAAGCTAAAAACATTAATTTAGCTATTTTGTTGTAGCGTAAATTAATAATTACTCTTATTACAAAGTAACGAAGCAATAAATAGGCGTAAATTCACAACTTGTCTTATTACTGGATGGTCATGAATTACAAAATGTCAATACATTTTTATGTACAAATTAGAATCTGGCATAGAATAATAGATATTTTTTCCGAGATAGAATGGTTATCGGCCACCTCAGTACCCAGTATTTACGCGCTCACTTTACGTAGTATACCCATGAATAAAAAATTTTAGCGAAAGCAATTAATTATACATTTCGAACAAAGGTATAAATTAAAAAAAACTTTTGGTAACAGTTCCTGTGCAACTGACTATTTGCCTGATGCGTAGTAGACGTAATATATATATATATATATATATATATATATATATATATATATATATAGAAACTATATATATATATATATATATATATATATATATATATATATATATATATAGAAACTATATATATATATATATACAGTGAAACCTCTCAACAACGGACAGTAGTCGTGCCACAGAAACAGTCTGTTATATAGAGGTGTCCGTTGTGAGGAGGAGAGGAACAAATTAAATATCAATGCAATTTTAATTAAAAAAGTATTTTATTTTTAAATAAAAAGAAATATCTCTAGTACAAATTATTAATACATTGTTACTACGTATACACCATATATATGCGTACAATAAAAATGTACAATCTAATATAGAATATTATACTACCTACATATACAGTTTTATGCAGTTCTTATAAAAAGTTTCTATAAAAAAATTATCAACTGTTGTTTGTCTTAACCTAGTTAATTTATTTTTAATAATTTGCCATTCCATTTTAACCGCAACTTCTGAGATTTTCTCTCCTAAAACAGAATCTCCAGATAACATACAAAAGTTTTCAATATCTCTTAACATTTTATATGCTTCCTTAATGTTCTTAATATTGGAAGAAATAATTTCTTCATCATCACTGTCAGATAAAATCTGACCGTTCTTACTATTTTGAAATTCACTGATGCATTCACGTACACTTATGTTAGGATTTTCCGTGAATAAACTTTCATCAATTTCTGAATATGAAGTGCAGTCGGAAGAGAATATATTGATGTTTCTACGTAATTCCGATAATGGCACATCATCTTTACTATCGAAGTCAAGGTTTTCCTGGAGAATTTCGTCGAATCCAGGTTTGCGGAAGCAGTTATTCATGGTCTTGGATTCGACTTTCTTCCATGCAGCAACAATCCTAATCAAGGCACTTACAACACTTATGGAATTCTCCAATTGTTCAGTAGATTCAGAATACTCCATGGATGACAAAAGTCGCTTGATCAAAACTTTCTGTAGTGGTTTTTAAAATTTTGAATCACGCCCCGGTCCAATGGCTAGCAATGTGATGTCATATTTAGAGGTAAAAAAATTATTTTAACATTTTTTAACTCCAGCTTTGGGTGAGATGCAGCATTATCCAAAAATAAAAGTACATTTCGGTTTTGCCTTTGCATTTTTCGGTCAAATTATCGTATCCTAGTTACGACGGGGTGTAAAAAAAATATATTAACGTTATTGCTTCCAATGAATGTCAGAAATCAACAGTGTGGTTTAATGTCGGTCTTGGTATTATGCAGCGAAGTAGTTGTTTTTGTGATTCCATTTTGTGTCTTTTCCCTACACGGGGCTCGCCCATCTATGGCGGTCTGATAAACTAATGAAAAAACAGCGAAATCGTAATCCTCATTTGACTGAAATGGATAATTGCGCCTGCGATATTACAGAATATGTTCCAGATAGAGTCATTCTCGTGGTATTTTAGACGTGATGTTGGTGTAACGCGAAATGTGTATTAACATTGTTGCTCCCAACGAAAAAGTATATATATATATATATATATATATATATATATATATATATATATATATATATATATATATATATATATATATATATATATATATATATATATATATATATATATATATATATATATATATATATATTTTTGTATATATATATATATATATATATGTATATGTATATATATATATATATATATATATATATATATATATGTATATATGTATATATGTATATGTATATATATATATATATATATATATATATATATATATATATATATATATATATATATATATATATATATGAAAAATGTAATTCACCTTGCCAAATTGGACTTAGATCGGGTTTTCTACTTTTTAATTCTGCATTTTGTATAAAAAAATGGTCTTGTCGAAAGAAATGTAATAGAATAACTCGTTTCTGTTGCTGTTACTATAAGTTGACAACAAGCTTCAAGACAAGGCCTTTACGTCTTTTGACATTAAAGTGTGATATAAAATAACAAATATGATCTTTTTGTATTTGTGTAAGAATAAAACATGTTTTCTACACTTCGGTAATTCTTTTTATGTACAATTTTATTCAACTGACCCTAATTTCCCATTTAACTTGGTACCCCTTCTTGACCGACCAGAAGGTCCAGTCGAACATCCTTTCCCCTGGGATACAACGGGCTTTGCTCTCGGAAGGGTGTTATCTCGTTAGGCAGTATGGATGAGACGTGATTATCATACAAGCAGGTTTTTTGGGATTATGCGTTATTTTCATGTCGGCTATTTATGGTTTGCTTATAAAGAGAAACGGGAGGTCTACTATATGCCTTAGGGGAATATTCGGAGCAGGAGGTAAAAAATTAATTTATTTTAGTTTGTGTAAGCAGGGGAAATCCATTTTTGCTGGGTAATCTATAGAATGGTCAATCAGGTTTTTAACCAATGTTTCAGAAAATAGTTGTAGAGGGAAAAAATTGGAAAGGGATTACGAAAAAGAAATTTAATATCACATTTTACTTAGTATTATTTTATACTTTAAATGGGGAAACAATTTTTTATGTATTGATGCCTTTTAGCAGTGTCAGTTTATTTAGTTTCAAATCAATATGTTACTCCAAAGTAACCCTATATCTTGAAAATATGGAACTTTTCAGGTATTAGCTAATTCTACAGTGTTTTTGCTCTAGTTTTAATTTTGCAAGTTGGCAAATTCTAATTGAAAAACATGTTTAAAGCTTACGAATTTACAAAACGAAGTGATTCAAGATTTCACTTAACAATTTTATATTAATATATCAAAACAAATTTACACTGAAAAAATCTAAACACTATTAACAATGCATTATCATGGTATTAATTAGATTTTAAAAGACAAAAGTAAGGTCGTCTTCTAACACTAAAGTTATTTCTGTCTTTATCAATTGATATCATGCGATTAGATGACAACAATTAAACTCTAGTCTTTCTGAAAAGACTTTCGCCTATCAACAGGCTTTTTGTTGTGACATAACCTGCCTTATGATTTACTTGCTTTATATTTTCTTTGGTTGCTGCGAGAAAAAGTAGTGTTTATCATATTTTCATTGAACAATCATAATATCTTCATGAGCAGATTAAGACGACTTAAGGTTAAGCGAGTTTAATAAAAAAAATCGGTAAATATCCTTTACTCGGAAGCATATTCAGTAATAGCAGACGAGCTAGACGATCGGCTCGCGTTCGGCTCGGATTGGCTACACTACCTAGGCGTCCCAGTAACGGCAGCACGTCTGCTATTACTAAACTCTTACCGTGCAAGCCAGAACTGCGCATTTATTTTTAATTTGGTGTATACGTTACTGTTAAATACTATTAAACACCTAATATTTAGGTGGAATTTTTAAATAAATCGCAATACCTGTTCCGATTTATTTAAAATTTAGAGCACAAACAGGCTGGATGACTATGGGTGTTGGGTTTAGTTTTATGTGTAATAATTTTTTAGGGTCTTTTAGTTCATTTTTATGTGAGTTTTTGAACGTTATTATTACACAAGGCCAGTCAGGAAGAAATGGGTCTGCAGAGGTAGATTTACTACCTGGAATATATTTTTTTACAGTGATAACTAATTCTGCTGAGCTATTTATATTTCGTGTTTTTTTCTTTGCTTTTGCAACATTAGTTCTTGTTTTCCTGTAGCATTTATACATTATTTTACATGTTTCGTCCTTGTTTATTACCGGTCTTCAACCATGTTTTTACAACACTCCAGGTTTCTTTCTTTAAGCTTTCTAGCTCGCTTATTCATTTCTGCTGAAACAAATAGGTATTCTATATAAACTGTACAGGTTTCTCCAAAACCTCAGGGATAACATTGACTTTCAAAAACCGTAAAAGTTGCAAAGTTGCTTAAATTAGACCAAACCTGCGAAATTCAACGCTGAATTAATATGTCGTGGATTCCGACAGGGACGTCGGAAGTGTCCTTCATTTCGAAAAAGAAGAAATTAACAAACTAAAATAATTTGGTCGATATATTTTGTTATAAGAACTTTTATTAAAAATAAGTACTATGAAATACTGCGGTATTTTATTATTAACAACCATACATACCTAACAAAAACCGCGTGAATCCCGAACTTTTTTAATAATTTTATTTGTTTTTAATAAATTTGTAAGAATAAATATATTTGTTGGTCAATATAAAACATATAAGTCTTTTAATCAAATAAAAGGTCTGAAAACTGCAAATTACAATCAAAAACTAAACTGCTGTGCTGGCCATAAATAGTGCATCAAGATTTTTGTTTATCAAAGTTTAAAGAATAATAATTCAGATATTTTAATTGCGAATCTCAATATCGATACGCGGATTTTGGTGTTCATTTGGTCGATCTGTTAAGAATGTGCTTTTACTTGCTGATGCATATGCGCATAAAAAATAGTTCATACACATGTCAAAGTCAAAATACAAAAACATGAATTTTAGTTGAATCTTTTGCCATTATTTTTTTGACAAAATCAATTGAACACGAGTAGCATTTTGAAAAAAATACAAACCTTCTTTGTGACATGCGGTTTTTGTTATCCTCTTAATCTGGTATAAGACAGATATAGGCAGCTATACGTACGATTTTGTTAAAAAGATTTACAAAAATGTAATTTTTGATCGAACAATGCGAAAACTTAGAACAACTCCCTTCCTCTGTGAATGATGCCACCTACATTTTCATACAAAAATCCTGAGAGGAGAGATTATCTCTACTAAAACAAGTACTTAGGTGAAATTTTAGACTGGTTTTTATATTTTTCCTTTCTTTTATGTAAATTAATGCATATTGTGTTGGCAATGTTGAGATTAATTTTTTTTAGGGCCGCACCCGACGACATTATGAATATTTTCGCTTTTTGAGGACACATACAGAGGGTTCTACCCCCTCCCTAATAAGACTGGCAGGCGAAGCGCCCCGCTGACCCATTTTTCCGACGTGTCTGACTTCCAAAGATATCCGTGAAAAAAACGATAATAGTATTTTTTTCGGTTTTATAGATAATATTAGTTCTATTCCACTGAATTTGCAACACTCTGTATACTATATAAGAACTCATTTAAACAGAAATTGCAATCTAATCTAAGAATAAATCGACCTAATAAATATAAAAGCCTGATGACTTATGTGTATGTACTATTTCAAGTGCCAATAATTAGGATAACAAACTAAAGAATTAATAAAATTATTAAGACAAGCCTGTTTATTTTTTGGTTCACTCTGTATGTGATCGACATAAATTTATTAATTTGTCATAAAAATGAATAGTTGAAAATCAATCAAAATTGAAATTTAAATGGAGCATATTGTTAATTTTAATTTTTTCTCTACCCTGTATATTATCAACATGAAAATAGTCGATCACCTTCAAAATTAAGTACCTAGTTAGATATAATCCCCAAAAAATAAGTCAAGTTGTTTTAAAAACCATTATATTTTATTCGGAGCAGCGTATATTTTTGGGATACCCAGATAAATTTTGAAATACTATATTGAATATTAATTTAATATCAAAGTTATGTAAATTGAAAGCAAATATCTGGAAGTAATTCAAAGTAATTGTAATTTTAAATGGAGTAACCTATTATAGCTATATTTAAGCCACCCCCTGCAGTATATACAAACTACAAACATAAAACTATTATATTTTCAAAGTAACCTCGTACGTGATCAACAATCAAGGTATAGTAATATATAGTAATTACAGCATGATAATGGGTAAAAGGTACTACTCTAATAAGCTCGATAAATGAGAACACTTCAATCGACGAGCAGTGTAAACTAAAAATAGGCAGTACGAAAATGTAATATAATTTTGGTAGTGTATGTACCATACATTTGCATTTGACTATTTAAGTATATTTTTTAATTTGGTCCTTTCCTTTTAATTCCATATAAATAAGTGTAATTAAAAAAAGATCATACTGAAAAGTTTAATCGTATCCAGCGTTTATTTATTGGGTTTGACAAGTCTGACGTACAAATTAAGTAGATAATTTTATTTAGATTAATCGATTACTATAATTAAACAATTCCAGCTTTGCAAACTTGCCTGTGAAATTTGGATAGGCACTGAGTGCCACTGAGCACACCTTACTTTCCTTTGCTCCTAGTTTGGCAAAGCTATAAATTATGTTATTCTTATTTAATTCTGAAACATACTTACCTCTACGCCAGTTTTTGGATATAAATTAGATCTTATAGTGTTTTTATTTATTTCCTTGTAATTCTTTGGTAATAGTTCCATTTTTTTAAATAACACTTATAAAAAAAGGCATACGTAACTAGCCTGCCTGCCGTTCCAGCTGTAGCCCTGGTTGCTTGCCTCTAGACGGTATGTACCTACCTCCTGTTTAAAATCCGACGGTCGCCGAAGCGATGTTGAGTTTTCTAGCACGTCTACTGTTACTGAATATGCTACCCGGAACTTCCCCTCTTATGAATATTTCCATTTATTAGTAATGATGAGGTGCGAGCCCAATTTAGATCGGTAAATAGACATTTTGTAATACATATACATATGCTGTCTTTTCAAACAATTCTATTGGGCGCCTTTTTATTCTAACATATTGGATTCCTACAAATATTTTACCAGTTTCCACTTATGCCACACTTGATGTTTATATATAATTATTATTTAATTTAAAATAAATAATATAAATAATTTACAGACTGATTTTTAAGATAGCCATTTTGTTCCATCATGTCACCATTTTCGTAAAAAAATTGAAGTCAATTAAATAAGAAAAATTGCTTTGTTGATTTTTTAAACATTTTATTTTGTCTACAATTTTACTAGTTTATCTCTATGTCACACTTAATGCTTGCCCACAATTTGACATTAAAGTAGTACGTAGTTTTTCAGAGATTTATTAGGCCGTTATCTTGGATTCATATCAAAATCTTACCAGTTTATTTCTATATAACAGTAAGTGAATTTAAATAATGAGTTTTTTAGTGAAAATGTTTTTAACATTTCGTCATTTTATTCGGCCATATTGGATATTTACCAAAATGTTACCAGGTCATCCCCATAAAACGTTTAATTTTTTATAAAAATTTGAAGTCAATCGTGTAAGTAGCTTTTTAACTATTCTGCAAACTGACAGACAGATTGACCGATAGGGGAACATCTAGGAAGAAGCTATGTAAAATCTTGAAGGGAGATTTTTTCACGATTACAAACATTTTATTTGGGCTCCACCTTGTTCCGCCATCTTGAATTTGTACCACAATTTTACAAGTTCATGTCTATACCACACTTAAATCTTGCATAAAATTTGAAATCAATGTAATAAGTCGGTTTTCTAAGGCTGGCTTGTTTAATATTTTATTAAGCAGCCATTTTGTTTTACCTTCTTGGATTTGTACTTATTTTTACCAGTTGATTTCTACATAATAACTAATTTCTGCGCAAAATTTCAAGTAAATTGGATAAGTAATTTTTAAGTAATATTTTTTTCAACATTTTACTAGGCCGCCATTTTGTTTCGTCACCTTGGTTTCGTGCCATAATTTTTTTTATTTCTACGTAATACGTGATGTTTGTGCAAAATTTTAGGTAAATTATATAAGTAGTATTTTCGTAATAATTTCTAAACATTTCTCTAAGTTGCCATTTAGTTTCTCTATCTTGGTATTGTACCATAATTTTACCCGTTGATTTCTACGTCATACTTGATTTTTGTACAAAATTTCAAGCAATCATTTTTCAGTTTTTTAATCATAATTTCGTTAGGCTGCCATTTTTCCACCATATTAAATTTGTTCTAAAATGTAACCATTTCATCATCTTATGACTTTGAAGACAATCGCATAAATAGTTTTTGAGCTATGCCGCGTACAGACACACCTACAGACCGACGGACTTGACAAAACATGTTTTTTGGCACTTTGGAACCCTAAAACGTGAAGATCTGTAAAAGCCTGGGAGGGTTATTT
Organism: Kuschelorhynchus macadamiae; assembly: GCA_030620095.1. Lineage (NCBI taxonomy): Eukaryota > Metazoa > Arthropoda > Insecta > Coleoptera > Curculionidae > Kuschelorhynchus > Kuschelorhynchus macadamiae. The sequence continues at coordinate 1,004,784 of JAUTXW010000911.1, read as the reverse complement.
TTTCACGATTACAATAATTTCCTTTTACGAGGGAAGTAATAGTTGAGGTTGATACCGATACTGACCATTTCAACTTAAAACACCGTTTCAATTTAAAAAACTAAAAACCAAAGTTACGATTGGATCATAGTCATTTGCGTGACACACAATGGATTAGCTTAGATTAACTAGAAATGGGGAGGGGAGCTCCTAGTTTAAACAGACGTAATAGGATTATGTTCGCTAATTACCCTGACAACGTATGAAGGGTTGATGCTTCATGACGCGATACAAACTAAGAAGTTTAAATTACTAAATAATTTATCAAAAAAAAAATTAAAAGCTCTAAGGCGTAAAATATGGCACCCATGTAGGCAACACGTAAACTATAATCAATGTACTCAACTATTAAACTGTCAATAACTTGACAGTTTAATAGTCATTCCGTCAGTTGGTGCTACACTTAAGGTTGTGTACGGGCCACTACTGAACAAGGGTGGTTCTAATTAAAAATACAAGCCTCCATGAAAACAATAATATTTGATAGCGAGTTATGGACAAAAGAAAGGATAATATTAAGTTTTTTGACCATGCCTGTAACTTAAGAGGAAATCGGAATGAATTTAAAGTCTCGACTCTCGTTTTTTAATAAACATAAACCGAAAAAAAAATACCGACTTTCCGGTAATCTTAGCCAAACACTACGAAAACATACTTTTAATTGAGATATCTTTTTCTTCGTCGGTTAATCAGACGTTGAAAAGCCGACGCGTTTTGGAGTTACCCCGATATCTTCTTAATCAATTTTGTTTAGAAATTACTCCTCAAATGAAGAAATATACAAGGTCTTAATGTGATCATGTTACAAACTTCTAGGGTAGATAGAAAACATGAAAAGAAAAATATGAACATGGGTCCAGAACCGCTTCCTCAGGGAGCTAGAGCCCTTTGAACTATTTCACCTACCACGATCAACTTTGGACATTGAAGTTAGTAAGTTCATCTATTTAAGTCTATTATATTAAGTTTAACCAGGGGCGTGTGGAACAGGGAGGTATTTGATTGAATTCGAACCCCATTCTGCTAAGAAACTTAAAATAATGGTTGCTGAAAATGCCGGCCACCATGCTCGGTGCATTTATTGTACCTATGCAGCTCTATAAAAATTTACTTAATTTTATTAATACGATAAACTCGCTGTTGTCAAGAATTTGTCATTAAATAGGTGTCATGGTTAAGTCATGGAATTTCTATTAATATATGGAGAACTTCGATCTAATAGTAGAGCCGCTTCTCGACTATATGAAGAGCGGTTTCCTGAAAGACAAATCTTAGCTGACACACTGTTTGAAAGGGTTAATAAACAGATAGGAAACTGCCTCCGTAAAAACAAAACGGTTAGAGAGGTGCTTCGGCGATTTGAAAATAATCCTTCTATAAGCACCCGAGCAGTCGCAAAAGTTATGCATGTAAATCATGTCAGTGTATGGGAGGTTGTTCATGAACAGCTTCTTTGCCCTTACCATTTTCAGAATATGCAAGCATTCGGGCCAATTGATTTCATAGTTTCAGTTTTCAGTTCAGTAGTTTCTTGACCGGTGGACAGAAGAACCTCAATTTCCGAAATATCTACTTTTTACTGACCAGACTATATTTACAGAAGAAGACATTTTTAATTTGCGAAATAATCACAAGTTGGCCGATCATTTTGCCCCCTCGTTTAACAGGTACTATTTATATTATTTTTTTAGGAAATATGTTGCCAGAATTGTTACATGATCGGCTCCTAAATTTAAGACAAGACTAATGGTTTCAACATGATATAGCGCCTGCTTCTTGTCCGCGAGCACCTAAATGAAAATTTTGGAAAACGTTGGATTGGACGCGGAGGCCCTGTCACCTGGCAGGCGTGCTTCCCAGATCTAAAACCTTTAGATTTTTTTTCTTTAGGGGCATATGAAAAGTCTCGTTTATGAAACTCCAGTCGAGTCAGACGAAGATTAAGTGGCTAGAATTTCCGCTGCGGCTGAAGTAATCCAAACCATGCCTGACGTTTTTGACCACGTCAACTTAAATATGCGCAATAACTGTATCGAGTGTGGTGGCCGGCATTTTCACCTAAATCGAGTGTGGTGGCCGGCATTTTCAGCAAGTTTCTTTTTGAACTACATAGCATAATAATAATAAAACTTCAATAATTGTATTATAATTTATTTTAGCCAATTTCCGAAGAAACGGTGACATTTACCGACTTTCGCAAAGAGTTTCACTTTTATGTAAAAAGCATAGGAAAATCATAATCTGATGTCAAAATGGAAAGAACTTGAAGCCTTATAGGAATGGAGTCAAATTTACTCGAATAGAAAAACTTGCTAACAGAAATTTATGTCCCAAACTTGGTTGTGGCAGCTGAAGTAGTTCCGGTGCTATAAAAGGAAAACTAGTTTATAAAGGCCATCTTCAAAGGACTCTAGCCCCCTAAGATGTTTGTAGTTTGTAACACGATCACATTACCATCCTGTATATTTCAAGAGAGGTCAGGAAGTAGACAAAATGGCGCCTAATATCTACGCTTTAAATGCGTGTTATTCACACCCCGAATACCATCGAATGCAAAGTTAAAACTTTAAGCTGAAAAGATAAAAATTGTGGATAGTTTTTTGGAGTAAGATTTACATTCATCATCCAACGTTATCATCATTATGTTTAAAATTGGAAAAATTACCAGCATCATCAGCTTAGATCAAGCGAATATTTTAAAATTAGTTTTTCGTTCAGTCACCTATTCCAAATCGCCTTAATTTTGATGGCTCCAAGGGATCCCATGTTTTTCATACACATTAATAGACTGTACCAGTTATTATTACATGAATTTAGTATATTAATTTATTGCGGTTTAGTCAAGTTTGCCATGTAGTTTTGACTTTTTTATTTAATTAATATTAATTAATAATAGAAAAAAAGATGTATTTTTTCCTTAATAGTTAAAGCCTGTTGAACATCTATTTTCCACATATTTAATACATTTGTATGCTGATTATTTCTTTATCTTTATTTTATGTTTAAATTTAAAATATTCCTATAGAAAGTCTAAAAATATTATAAAATATGTGAAAAATTGTTGTTGTTTACACACTCAACATTGTCTACATAGTCTACGTGAAAGAAGGTCCATTTAGATATCATGTAGACAACGCGTAGATAATCGGCGTAAAATACATTCTATAGTCTGCTTTTAAGTTACTAAATAATTAACCTAAAAAAAAGTTCAGAAAAAATTACAAGCCAATTCATTCAGAACAATTCCCTCCCAAAATTAGCATTACAACAGCACATTTTCACATCGGGGCCTCTAAGACTCGGGATATTAACCGCAAGGAAAATTTCGCGGCGGAATAGCAAGGGGGTCACTAAACTGCCGAAAAATTCAATCCCGGTAATGGCGCGGGCCTAATTTATGTAGCAAAGTGTGAAACGGAATGACTCTTGAAAACTTCTGAACTCATTAACTCTGAAAGAAAAGGCAATGGATCGAGAAAAGTTCCGAGAAAATGGGAGCGAGATCAACGGAGCGGGAGAGACAGAGACGCTGAAGGACGAAAATATAAAATATGAGTTTTAATCTCGGGAACGAAAGACCGAGCTCTAGTTGTAAATTCAGATGCCGGTGCTGGCAGCCGGGAATGTCTGGTAGTAAGACGTAATAACAATTTCAGCCGCTGCGATTTAAGAGGCATCGAGACTGAGAGATACTTGTTTTTGTTTTACTTAATTTATTACACTTGATAAACTGAGATTGGACCATCTAAGAGTGCTAGAAAATAACATCCTCCGAACTTAACACGAAAATATTGGCCATATTTTGAGGCATGAGGTAAATGAAATCGGTTTAGCCTATGTGCTACCTAAAATTTTGTTGTAATTTGGAGTACTCATTTTCATTTACACCTCACGTTTATAGGAGCATAAAGATGCAAAAACATCATCATTGCCATCCAAGGCCACAACAACCCAAGTTTATGCCGTCGTGCAAAGCTACTGTAAGCCATTTTGGAAAATAAAACATTTAAGGACAAAAAAGGGTCCTCATGCCTAATGAGTGCCCTTTATGGGATTTTGATAATAAGACGGGTCCTTACTTCTTTGTTTTTACTACCGTAAAGTTACCTAACTTTGACTCCGAATATAACATTGACCACAAATTCAAAAAATGTTTTTAACCGAATTTATGAAGCAGCAAAAGTAGATACCGTTGCGATTTTGGTCCTGATAAGTAGGGCAGTGCATCATAGATGGCCTTTAATGCGTTTTCAAACTTGCGCGAAAAAATAGTCCCGATAGAAACTTTGTCCGCCATCCCGAAAAAGTGCCGCGAAAATATTACCGGTAAACTTCTCATTGCTGAGCAAAAACTAATTCGTTTTAATCATTAGTATTACGCAGGTAAGTGATTTAAACTATTAGGAAGTGATTGTGATAACGTGAACTGAACTGGTCACACATTTTTCTATATTTAAAAAAAAATGTAAACATAACCTAAAATTGCAACTTTTGTCAATAACTTTGACCGCCGGTCAAAGTTAATGGCACGGTCAAAGATGAGTTTTATTTTAATAAAAACTTATTATTTTTTTCTCAGAAATGCCGAAAAGAAAGTACAGCCAGTACGACATAGGGGAAAATCGAGTTAACCTTGAAAGGGCATTAAACATGATAAGGTCGGGACAAATATCAAAAAACCAGGCAGCGAAAACATTTAACATACCAAAGGGTACATTAATTAATAAATGTAAAAAAGTACACTTGGGTAAGGTCGGTCGCCCCTTCGTGCTAACACCCACTGAAGAAGAAGCTATAGTTGCACATGCTATAAAAGTTAGCGAGTGGGGGTTCCCTTTTAGCCGTAAAGACTTGCAACATTTAGTAAGCGACCTTTTAGATAAAAAGGGAGTGACCGCTTCACAATTTAAAGAAGGAAATATGCCAACTCTAAGGTGGACGACAAAGTTTATAAATCGGCATCAGGCACTTAGCCATAGAATGAGTCAAAACCTCAAGGTTTCAAAAGGAGAAATATCGCCAGATACAATAATGCAATATTTTAATGCATTGAAAGATACATTACAGAATGATGGAGACTTTATTGACCCCGGCCGAATTTATAACTACGACGAAACCAACCTAGCCGACGATCCGGGAAGGAAAAAGTACATATTTAAAAAAGGTACGAAATACCCAGATAGGATTCGCGATTCCACAAAAGCCAGTGTGTCCGTTATGTTTTGCGGATCCGCAAGTGGTGTAATGTTGCCGCCATACGTGGTGTACAAATCTGAACACATTTGGTCCACATGGACAGAGGGAGGACCCCCCCACACACGATACAATCGGAGTAAAAGCGGATGGTTCGACTCTGTTATTTTCACCGACTGGTTCTGCAACCAATTTGTACCATTCGTTAAAAAACAACATAAGGATGGAAAAATCGTAGTACTTGGAGATAATCTAGCGAGTCATTTTTCATCGGAAGTTTTAAAAACTGCACATGAAAATAATATTATTTTCGCATGTTTTCCTAAAAATTCGACCCATTTGTGCCAGCCACTGGATGTCGCCTTCTATGCGCCATTAAAAAGGAAGTGGCGGGACATATTAGATTCCTGGAAAAGTAACCAACAAAGAAAATCCCAGGTAATTCAAAAGGACCAGTTTCCGCGCCTATTAAACAATCTTTGTAAGAGCATTTCTCCAAACAATCATTCTACTAATTTCATTTCTGGCTTTAAAAAATGTGGAATCGTTCTGTTTAATCCACAGGAAGTGATAAATAGGCTTCCTCGAACTAGCACTGAAGGGACGACAGAAGATCGCTCAGTTGAGTTAGTTTCTGAAGTCGTAGTAGGAATGCTAAAAACTATGAGATATGGGGATCAAGAAGCACCTAAGAAGACAAGAAAATCGAAAATCAATGTCCAACCAGGTCAGGGAACCCGATTAGAAGATCTCACTTCGAATGACAATGACGTCAACCCAACTCCAGGTCCATCGAATCAGAAGACAGCTATTAAAAAGATATTCGAGAAAAAGACGCAAAGAATGAGACTAGCCAGCGAAAGTTCTGACAGTATTGATGAAGGCAATATAATATACGCGGACAATTTAAATGATAGCTGTTTTGAGACATGGGCAGCTAATGAAAAAAAGGCTTTAAGTAAAACTACTGAAGTCCAACTCGACGATGAAGATTCAGCAGAGGAAAATACGAACCTAGCAGATTTGAGAAAGACCTTAATGAACAAAAAAGAAGAGGGTGCTACAGATGACTATGTAGTAGTGTCCCTAAAAACCCTAAATAACCAACCAAAATATTATGTTGGTCAAATAATGACTTCCGAGGAGCAAGAATTTCAAATAAAATTCATGCGGAATAAGAATTCCAAATTTATTTGGCCCATAGCAGCTGATATATCACTAGTTTCTAAAAAGGACATAATTTTGAAACTAAACAAACCTAGTGATTTCAAACGCGGGTTGGTATTTCCAGAAGTTGACAATTTGCAACTAAAAATAGAAGAATATTTTCTTGTTCCGAAATGTTAAACATATTTATTTCGTTCTTAAGTTTAATTTTGTTTGTTTTTTGTTTTATGTAGGTATTTAGGTACCTCCTTATGTTTGATTTATATGTTAGTTTGTTTTTACTAAATCGAGACTGTTTTAGTACCTGCATTTATTATATTTATAAGAATAAATACTTTATTTTTGATTTTTTGTGTTTTATTCTTAAAAAAAATGAACCAAATCTTCTCTAATATTTTTTAAAAACGAATCTGATGGTCAATGATATTGAACAGGGTCCCTAAATTTAAGATATCATACATTTTAAGGGGTCAGTCAAAGTTAGGTTCATCGTCCCTAACTTTGACCACCAAGGTTTTTTTTAAAAAAATGCCTTATGTGGCTTGCTAACAAAAAATTTGATGGTGCAATTTAAAGGGTTACTTGAAGCCCCAAGGTGGTCCACTAAATGAACAAATTAGCTAAACGCCAAGCAAAGATATTCACAATTGAACTTCAATTTCGGTCAAAGTTAGGTAACTTTACGGTATAAAGATACACTGCCGAGATTATTCTGATGATCAAAAAAAAAAAATTCTTGTTCGCCTTTTGTTGTTTTCTAACAGGTCCTTTTGAATACCTCTCTTTTTTGCCGTTTGGCTGTTTCGTGTCTTGCACAAACTTGCATATATGGACGGCCCTGTTGCCACCAAGTAATAGCTAAAAAAATGGGAGCCAAAACAAGATGGCCAATGTTATATAACAATGACAGCATCTCTAAACGCAGAAGTCCGATTTGAAGGTTTATTTCGGGTTTTCGGTGTTTATCTACACTTGCAGTGGTTAATGATTCAGAAAACCTTATTCTTTAGCCTAGTTTTTTTAATTCTTGTGCTTTAATTTGAATTATATCCAATTTAAAAAGCAAGGCGTCAATGCGTATTGACCGTCAGGTATATATAAATTCGAATACAAAAATTCGGATTTATGGAACTTGTATACAATATATATTTAGCACTTAAGAACCAAAAAGTTTTAATCACAAAAATTTTGTGACAGTTCTCAAATCTAAACTAATTTTTACATAATGCACATGGCACAAAATTGGTCAGAATACATGGCAAACTTGATAATGTGGTGCAACAATCGACGGCTAATAATAACCTTTTCTGTGACAAGTTGTTAATCTTACTAATGAGTACCCGCGGCTTCGTTCGCGTATGGCGATAACGAATGGAATATAAAGAGTTACCTCTTTATAAACCACTGTTTTTATTGCATTTTCTTTCAATTTTTGTCAAAAGGGGTTTGCAAGATTTTCGTTTATAAATTATTTCTGATTTTTTGGAACAACCTGTAATCATGTTTAAAAAGAATGTAAAAAATAAAATAAAAAACAACCGTTTTTTAATAAAAAATTTTGTAATACTTAAGGAACGGTTTCATCCCTTTGAAATTTGAATTTTGGAAAATCCCTCCTTATCGCACCTTCACATACTACAATCAACATGTTTGCCAAAATCCAGCTCTTTACGTCAAGCGGATGGGCAGAATCGTGATTAATCAGTCGCCCGATTTTTTTGAAATACCCTGTATACATTTTCAAGAAATTTTCAAAGATGTAAAATAATCAAATAAAATGCACGAGTATAAGCGTTTTTCCGAAAAACCAGCCGTTTTTTAAATAAAAAATTTTGTCCCCCTTTAAATTTGGGTTTTAAAAATTTCCTTCTTATGAAACCTTTACATCCGACAATCAATCTGCATGCCAAAATTCAGCTTTTTACGTCAAGCGATTTGAGCAGAATCGTGATTAATCAGTGACCTGAAACACCCTGTTAAATTTTTAAGAAATTTTAAAATAAATAAAATAATCAAATAAAATACACCAGTGTTTTTTCTTAAAAAAACAACTGTTTTTTAAATAAAAAATGTAATATTTGAAAAGCGGTTTCACCCCCTTGAAATTTGAGTTTTGAAAAATCCCTTCTTATCGAACTTCTAGATCCTACTATCAACCTGTGTGCCAAAATGCAGCTTTTTACGTCAAGGGGTTTGACCAGATTGTATTCGCTTATAACTTTCTGTTTCGACAGTCACTAAACTGCAATTTTTTTTTGAAACAGCGTTTTATCAGTTTTGCAGACAGTCAGAAATCGCTAATGACACTAATAATTCTCTTACAAATGATATTGTTTAATTAATAAAAGTGTATTACTATAGCGACATAATTCGAATTTTTTAATGAGTTATTAGCGGGCCATGAAGGTCGAGGGTTTAAGTACTTTAAGGTTGCTTTAAGTAAAGTATAGGGGGCGGGGGACTTAAAGACTTGCAGGTTGGGAGAAGAGTGCATACCCATCGTTGGTAATACATTCCATAATCGGGCCTGAGAATAAAAGAGCGATCAGTTGGAGCTCTTTGGTTTTTAAAATTGGACGGTGATAGGATGCACGTGGGTCGATGCTCGTGTCTTCCTGGTAGGAATGAGTAAGGAAGGTATACTGGTAAAACAAGCCCAGTTGCCCACAATTCGATGATGGTCTAGTGATGCAAGCTTCCTTGTGATATTTGGTTCATCAATCAGGCGAAAGGCCCTTCTTTGAATGGACAGAATAAAGGACGTTATGGATTGAAGGAGAGGGTGCTCCCCACATACGCGAGCAAAACACAAGACTGTGTCTGATCTGCAAAGTGTAAAGAATATACAAATTAGTAGAAGAAAATTATATTTATAAGTTTGAAAAAGGAAACCCAATTGCTTCGCGAATACTGAAGCAATTGAGTTGATGTGATCAAGTCAGCGAAGATCTTTCCGAAAACTGATACCAACTAGACTAAAGGAATATTCGGTTTCAAGCAATTGATTACCCATTTGAGTAGTGTGAATATTGGGAGGTAAATATGTAGTAAACATGATTATGTCATAGTGGCCTTAAAGTGAACAAGGTTTTTTTGTTTCCTCTTCTGCGATTTTATTGAAGTTATCGGTTAAATTAGGATAGTCATTGCTCTATGCTTATCATCAGTTTCAGTTTTGGAAACAGATTTGGGCTGGCAATCCAAATAAAAAGTTTTGGAGGAAGGCCATAAGCACGAGGTTTCTTGAAAAGTGCGTCAATCCAAAATTGACTAAATGCTTTGGATATATAGTGGGCAATAATTTGGGCTTCTCCTTAGAATTTGATCGACCTGTTCCAGTAGTGGGTTACGAAGATTAGAAGATCTGGGCCTTTGATGGGGGAAACCGTTTTTTGCTTGTCATGGTTAAATGTATATATTTCAAGGTAATTAAAAGTATTAAAGTAGAATTTGATCGACTTGTTCCACTAGTGGGTTACGAAGATTAGAAGATCTGGGCCTTTGATGGAGGAAACCGTTTTTGCTTGTCATGGTTAAATTTATATATTTCAAGGTAATTTAAAGTATTCATATACTTTTTCATTATCTTTCTCATAATTGAGAGTAGAGATATTGTGGTGTAGTTAGAGGAAACAGTTTTGTATCCCTTTTTGGAAACAGGCTGCACATGAGAATTTATACAGTTTCTAGGCAAATTTATTTGGACACTTGGAATACCCTGGTAAGTATAAGGACCAGTAGAGCGGTATGGCAGGAATACCATCAGAAGGGTTTATCGTATTGAGTGTTTTGAGAATAGATCGTACTTTTTAATTCCTGTGAGTTATTTCGTGCATATTGTATTGCAAAGCTGGTACTGATGGATGGGGGAAGTCAATGGGATTAAAGTAAAATTTGAAGCCTAGTTTTTTGCAGAAAATGGAAAGGAATTTTTGCAGACATTTTCGTTAATATTTTTGGCAAGCTACCATTTTGGTAGCTTTGTCTTTTGTGGGTATATTGAAGGCATTTTTGTCGTTGAAAAAACGCGATTGGTAATGATTTCGTACTTTGATTTTGTCCTGTTGATTTTCTGAAGGAGGGTTCTTAAGGAAATTTGTATGAGTAGGAACTTTTTCTATTACCGCAGAATTTCAAAACCAAGGTTTATTGTTGGGTTTAATAGAACGTGGTATAAAGATTGGTATTGCCTTATTGGATTGGATCTGAGATTTATGAAAAAATTCACAAATCTCGAGTAATAAGATGTATTACAATTCATATCGCTATTTTATAAAAAGAAGACGATACGAAATGTGTTTAAAAATCTTCTTGTTTCTAAGATTTTTTAAGTAAGTATAAGGACAACACAATAAGATTTTTGGATTATCTGTAAATCAGAAACATGGAACGTTGTTATCGGTAATGTATTCTAATTATGCAAAAAATTGTAGCCCCATTGTTAAATTATAGTCAATAAACCGTATAACATGACATTTTCTAAACGGTTGCTTTAATTGGTTTATTAGTTTAAAACGCTTGTAGTCCAATTAAACTTGAGAGTAATTGCAGTCGTAACTATAAATGTCTCCATTATACCAAACACAATCGTACAATAAGCGTACGCGATTTTTTGAAACGCTCTCGTTGACTTAACGATGTTTATGATTCAATGTTTTATTGTTTGTTGTGGGAATAAATGAATGCCGAGTGATTTTGTTTTTTAACACGTTCGGCTCGTTCTCTTCTGATTATACGGTTTTATTGCCGACCATAAAATAGTTAGCACCGTATTAATATGCTCTTTAGCTGATACCGTCGTCAACTAATAGAAGCGCCTTTCATCATTATAGTATAGCAAAATAACAATAAGAAGCTGCAGTAGTCGTAGGACACAACATTGAAAAGAACACAATTAAGGCCACTTGAAAATGTTACATCTGCATTGATATTCATATTAGTTAAAAGCTATTTTGCTTGGAGCTGAAAAAAAATACTTTAGGTTTGGTTTACTTACTTATAATTACTAGACAAGAGTCAAGTTTTATAGAAATAAAAATATAGTTTCTAATATCCTTCCCGAAATCTTGAGTTTTCTAAATAGGCGAAAAATTTTGAAAAAGTCGGTAAAGTTCCTTTCCTGGAACTACCCTCGTTATGAATATTTCCTTTTATTAAGGAATAGTGAAGTGTAACACACATTTATTCGTCACCATTTTGTTAGATCATATTGGATTCTTGCCAATATTCTACCAGTTTATACGTATTTCACACTTGATTTCTGAGCATAATTTAAAATGAGTTCAATAAATCAAGTTTGCGCAAAATTTGAAAAAATTGTATAAGTAGCTTTTTCGTAATAATTTTTTTACCATTTCACTATGCCGTCATTTTGTTTTGTCATTATATTATTGGATTTTTACCAAAATATATTAGGTCGTCCCCATATGACCCTTAATTTTTGACCAAAATTTAAAGTCAATTGGGTAAATTGGGTAAGTTGTTTTTTATATATGCCGCAAACAGCCAGACCAACAGACACACAAACAGACCGACGAAATTGAGAAAACATGTTTTTCGGCTTCTAGGGACCCTGAAACGTAAAGATCTGAAAAAATCTCAGAGGGTGATTTTTTTAGGAATACAATACTTTCCATTTACGAAGGAAGTAAAAGTAATTCAAAACACTGTGCATAGAAACTTCGATAACTGTGAATTATTTGGTTAAAATCTAATCTTAATTTTGGTAGTGTTTTATCCTTCTCTAATATTGAACCAATATCTATAGGTTTATTTGAGAGAAATAATAACGAATTTGTTTTCGAAATTTTATTTATTTTTCAATTTTTTTTTAATTTATTACCACCAAAAAAACACAATATCTAAATAAACAAAATATTTCTCATTACACTGTTTATATAGATCCTACATTAAATACTTCTTTGGAAATTGATAGATCTTTTCAAAATAAGTTCACAGGTATAAGTTTTAATAAGTCTATAATTGATTAATAAGGGCAATGTACAACAAATGATGGAAAGGTTGAGTTTTAATGAAACCTAAAATTATATTATGAGTTAATATATATATATATATATATATATATATATATATATATATATATATATATATATATATACTTGAACTTTAAAGTTCAAGTAAAATCCCTAAACTTTAATACGTATTTTTTATAAATTATAAAAAAATGGGTCTTTATAGGGAATGACCTTGAACATCAAAACCGATTTTTAAAAAGTGAGGTTAAAAATTATCACCCGATATTTTATATGTATTGTTACTAACCCGTAGATCTGAGATGTCAATTAAAGAAAATGTAAAAGCTTGTTTTTTTTCGGGACTTTTCTGTATAAATTGGCTTCATACTTAATTAGCACCTTATATAGACCGCACAAATAATTTAGCATTTCTTGAGCAATTTTAAAAATTACACTCAAATATAGTTATTTAAGTAATGGTATTTTCGATAGAATGCAATTTGATTATCGAGCTGAATACTTTTATCGGGTATTTCCCACCTGCTTAACCCAATTCATTACCAAAAGTACCTTTAACTCCTGAATTTTATCTAATCTACAAAATTTGAAGTGTTTAAATTAACCCTTTTAGACTTGCTGGATTTTATAAATACGACATCTCCTAAATAAGATAGAACTAAAAATTCATAAAACCTTAGAAAACCACCGTGACTTTTTCCTTCACACGATACTACAATCGCAAAAACAGTTTTTAGTTATTTTACATCCTTAATCAGTGCGGCTATCTATTATGGTTTCGTGGAAATTATTTTCGCACCTAATCCACTTGATATAATTTTTTCTAGAAAAAGAAGCCTACATTAAACGTCTTACGGCAAGACTTAAAAAAAATCCAAATGACAATAAGTGTCAAAACCCTATTTTTATTTTAATCAGTAATGTTCAGTGTATAACACTTAACCCCAAATTGCCAATATTATCTTAGCATATATGAAAATATTTCAGAACAAAAGGCTCGATTCTCTTAACAGGCTCATTCACAGTTAACAATAAAAGTACTGCTCTAGTTAAAGGTTGTCCCAGAGGCAGCAGTCAAAAAAGTCCTGAGGATGGAAGACACCACCCATAATTAATATTTTAAAGCGATTTGTTGTTATCCGAAGTAAAACGCCTGAAAAGTGATTCCATATTTTGTAATCTTAAGCGGTTATGCGTCTTGGCTGAAAAGTAGTTCCAATGTACCCTATTAAAACTGCTCAGTAAGTTTTGCCAAAATTAGTTACATATAGTTGGCGCATTACCTTTCTGGAATGACGTCACGCTGGTTTCAAATAACGTATTTCTTATATTATTTATATTTCAGCGATTATTCCTAACCTAAACGTATGCAGTGATGTAGATAGGAGGGGTGCGTTCAGCACTGGCTAAAGCGAATTTAAAATTGGCATTTTCTGTACAGAAAGCGCTGCAACTTGTCGAAAATGGCTGGCAAAAAATTAACACTCTCATTGCCATAAAAAAACTCATTTTGCACACTTAATACAAAAATAACTATTATAACTTCAAAAACTAAAATTATTTTGCAAATAAGACTTTACTAATATAAATTCTTTCATCTTAGTCTTATTCTTTGTTTGCAATGTAATAAATTGACGCCAGTTACCCATTTTCATCAAAATTATTTTAATTCTCAATTACAGACAATACTGAAAAAATATTAAGAAAAGAGGAATAACGAAATATGAATCCTTTACCTCCAGAATGTTTCAAAAACAAAAAGAGGTAAAAACAAAAATCACAGATTACTTAAAGAACAAAATAAGAGATATGATCTATTGCGTGTATGCTAAAAATAATATGTTACAATGCAGACTTTGCTTTAAAAACTAATTTTGAGAGAAATTAATGTATAACTAACTAACTTTAAAAATAAAAACTACTCCCCTTCACTGTCTTCAGAATCAGAACTAAATTCTTCATCGTCACTGCTGTCTTCGTCGGTACTAATTACAAGTGGCGCAATCTCTGAAGCATCACATATCTGTATTGTCTTCCAAGCTTCTTGGATTACCCTTTCTGTGTGGCTGACATAATTTTTCCAATGCTCTGAAGATACTTCATTTATCGCTTTTTCCCACATGGCCAAAACTTCCGATGGTGTCCCCTTCAGACTAGCAATGTATTGGTCGTATTTCCTTTAATGTGAGACCATACCATTTCAATAGCATTAAATTGACAATGGTATGGAGGAAGTCTTAGTATTTTGTGGCCCAAAGGTTTCACATATTCGTCAAGGTAGAATGTTTTTTCAATGTTACAATTTTTTTCTACAATGCTCCATATTTCATCCTTCAAGGCCCTCTCTGGGAAGTCAATGTTCTTTTCTTTTAACCATCCAATCAATCTATATATATATATATATATATATTCTATATATATATATATATATAATATATATATATATATATATATATATATATATATATATACTATATATATATATAAGATATTATATATATATATATAAACCAATTTTCAAAATTTTGCTATATATATTTATATATATATATATATATATATAGTCCACTATATATATATATATACTGGCCCCCTTAATAAATCCTTCCTTTGATCCAGCGTGAACTACAATATATCGATGACCTTCACTAGCTTTTTTAGAACTTGTAGACATAGTGTTATCCTGCCAGCTGTTTCTAAACGAACCTTTACTAAAATCCAAGTCTCATCAATAAATACGGTGGTATAAGCATCTTGTCCTAGATTTTGATTTTTGACATATTCCCTCAAGAAATTGATTCTCTTGTGGACGATGTGGGGCAAATCCATCAGGTATTATTCTATTATTTGATTTCTTCCACTTAAAACCAATATTTTTTACGTATTTTCTTAGCGAGGTGATGGAAAAATTAAAATATTCATTTATCTCTTTTAGTTTTTTAAGCAAAGTCTGCATTGTAACATATTCATTTTTCGCATACATGCAGTAGATCGTATCTCTTATTTTGTTCTTTAAGTAATCTGTAATTTTTGTTTTTACCTCTTTTTGCTTTTGAGACATTCTGGAGGTAAAGGATTCATCGCTCGTTATTCCTCTTTTCTTAATATTTATGATTGTTGTATGGCTAAGTTTTGTTGCATTTGAAGCTCGTTCAATTATATTATCAGTTTGCGGAAGGATTCCATTTTTAGCTTGCACACTTAATACAATTAATGGAATTGTCTTCTCTCTCCATTGTAAACTTGACAGAAGAGCGGATATTATTTAAATGGTCTAAAAATTATTCGATGTTTGTTACCTTTGTTCCATATAATGAAAAATGACAGTGTCGTCCACATTTCTTAACAAATTTAAAGTTTAAATAAAGAAAGTGGTCATACTCTATAGTGGCTGGATTATCTCTAAGATGCTGGTCAGTAAGTTCCTATAGCTTGCAATTGGTGGTAACGGGATGCTGTCTTTATGGGTCTTGGATAGGCAATATATGTGTGGTAGTTTGCTGTGTTGTGGTGCGAGTGTTGTCCTGATTGTATCGTTTATTTGCTCCTTTACTCTCTAGGGCTGGTGTAAGGTTCTTGAAATGCTGCCGATAGTTTCCTTTTCTTAGAATATCTGCAATTGTTCCATCTATGTTGAAATGTCTATAACTACTGTTACATTTCCTTCGTCTGCTGGTAAGCTAGGTTTTTAAGTGCTGATGCATTTTTTTCTGCAATGTTAAATGAAATATGTTTTGTTTTATCAAGCTCTTTTCTTACCTTTAGTCTAAACTCTTCAACTTTTGGTCCTCCCACATTTGCGGTTTCTACGGAGCTGATTATCTCCATAGCAGGGATCTGCTTTGAGTTTATAGGGAAATTCAGTGTTCTGCTAAGAAGTTCTTCTTCTGTGTTTTTGGTTAGTTATAGGTGATTCTACTTGATACCAATTTTAGAACCTTTTTAATTTCTGGTCGTATTTTTTTTTAATTCTGTGTCAAAATCTCGCAGGAAATATAAATTTTGCGAAAGATTGGTTCTTGGTCTTCCACTTGTGTATATTCTTTAATTTATACTTTGTATCCTTCTGCGTAGCGTCATCCATTAGTCATGAATGGTTTTTTTCTATGGGTGGTATATGATTTGGCATTTTTAATACCTTTTTTGCTATTTTCCAGTTATTGTTGACTTTAAGCGAAAACGTACAGATATGCGGTTGTTGTCTGTTTCTTGTTTAAAAAATTCGATGTATGACTCATCCTTGGTCAGTTTGATTTTCGTTTTCTCGTGGCCTCTCACATTTTCGTTAATGCCTAACGGAATCCTAACGTTTATCTGAACGTTGTAGAGAATGGAACATTCTGAATAAAATTAGTTTTTTGGATTTGCATTGAATTTAAATTATTCACAACCTTTCGTTAAGCGATATATCTACGATAGTTATCAAGAGTATGCTAAGTGCTAAGTCGAAAACTACGGGCTTATATAGTAGAGTCGTTTGCAATGATGCGTGAGAGTTAGGCGCCAAAGCGTGACATCTAAGAGTAAAGGTCTCCAAATATCTGGAATATCGATACCAGGCTTGGTAAAGACTTCGTTGTTTTGGTAGATAAATGCCGCTTCTTTAAATTTCATTTTCCCCAATGTTGTTTGTTTAGGAACTTGGCTAACATCAATTAAACATTAGAGGATAGTCCGATGCGAAGAATATTGCTGGTTGACAGTTGTATTTCGGCGATGTTTTTAATTAATTGTTACTTCCTATTAATGCAAACTGAGAATAAATATTTATCATATTCATCGCGAATAAAAAAATAAGTTTTAAATTTTATAGAAAATTCATAGCAAATTACTGAAAATTTAAAAATAATATAAGCAACAGAATATATCAAAGTATCAATAGTTCTGAAATAATTGTCCAACAAAAATAACTTAGAGCTAAATTTGAAAAACATATAGAGGGTTTAAACCTATAATAATAATGTATGTTCTAAAAAAAAATCCTTCGCACAGAAAAAAGTTACCGAATAAATGTACTTAACTAATAATAATTGACTTTTCCTAAGGTATTTATAAAACCAAATCATCAGTATGAGTTCACACGAAAAAATATACACTCTTATCGCAAACGACCATATAATATAATAAATGGTTTTAATTATAAATTATAACTAAAAATAAACAGCCCATTTAACGTATTATCAGGTACATCTAAGCCATAAATCCAGAGTTTATTTCTTTTGTACACGCAAAGCATAAGTCATTTCCCACCAATATTTCCGAGCTCGAAATTTACGTTTATGTGAAAACGAAGGCTTATAGAATTATAAATTATTCTAAATTACTTATCCAAACAATCTGTAAATATATATCCAGTCGCCAAATAAAATAGGAAATCATGACATTCTGGAAGGTTAACAGCAAATTTTTATGGATCGTAAACTTTTTGTGCGGTATTCGTCTCCATAACTTAATATAAAGTTTTTGGACGGGTTTTCTATATATTCGTCATAATGGAATCTAAATTATATATTGGAAACTTTATAAATTAGCTCTCTTATTTATAAACGATTGTATTGATATTAACATATTTTTTTTAGAAATATATAAAAATAGTGCCATGAAGACCTCACTTATGTTTCTGTCTATTATAACAAATAAGCGTTTTTTTAATGTTAATGTTAATGTTAAAGGAATATATAAGAAATTACAAAAAAAAATAAATTAAGTATATAATGTATTTTTATAAATATACAATATATATATATATATATATATATATATATATATATATATATATATATATATATATATATATATATATATATATATATATATATATATATATATATATATATATATATATATATATATATATATATATATATATATATATATATATATATATATATATATATATATATATATATATATATATATATATATATATATATAATTTTTATTGATTAAGTTTTCTATGACCAGCATATATATTTTAAAACACATAAAAGCATACCGTTCTATTTGATTTTTTCGACTCCAAAAATTGGTTTTGTTAAACAACGCCCTCTAGTTAGTGTGCCAAGAATAGACGCCAAAAATGACAGTAGTTTTATGCTCTTTTTTGGATAACATTAAATAAAAGATTTTATTTTGAAAGTTTTTATTTATCACCTTCCCCCACCCTTAATATTGAAAATATAAGAAAAAACAAAACTGACGCAATAT
This sequence comes from Kuschelorhynchus macadamiae, assembly GCA_030620095.1. NCBI lineage: Eukaryota > Metazoa > Arthropoda > Insecta > Coleoptera > Curculionidae > Kuschelorhynchus > Kuschelorhynchus macadamiae. The sequence goes on along the minus strand of JAUTXW010000911.1, from coordinate 986,185 downwards.
ATATATATATATATATATATATATATATATATATATATATATATATATATTGCAGGTACGCCATGTTGCGGTAGTTGCTACAAACTTGAACTATTTTCCAGCAATTTCTCTTAAATGACACTTTAGTTAAATGAAAACTACCCGCTTTATGGGACACCCTTATATTATATATACATATATATATATATATATATATATATATATATATATATATATATATATATATATATATATATATATATATATATATTATATATATACATATATATATATATATATATATATATATATATGTATATATATACGCCTATATATATATATATATATATATATATATATATATACTTTTTGTTGAGGTGTGTTCATAAAATTAAAACATTAATTATTTGTGATATTTAATTCCATTTAACGTTTCGTATTTTTATGTCTTTTTAAAAAATATATTTTTTTATTTTTCCTAAAATATATTGCATAAAATAAACAATCTAAGATTCAAAAAAATGGAAAATTATTTTACCATGAAGCGTAAATCAAAAGGTCAATAATAGCAAATAATATTAAAGCAAATTAAATACGCGTACCACATTGTCATTTTGTCAAACAAATACATACACAGAACATCTATTGGAGACTAACCGATATATATGGTGTAGGAATTCATTCTTATCATAAAACTTTTTTAATGATTACCGGAGAATTTTTATTATTTAGATATTTATTTTTAATTTCAAAAGGAGTTAAGGAAATTAGATAATGTTGAAAAAAATTCTGTTTACTAAATTAACATCTTTTTTGTCATTAATTGCATTTTTGTTTTTCTGATTTCAATAGATTCGTATATCCATTTAAGTTGTTAGGGAAGAATAGGAATTAACTCCCCAAAACTTTCTAAAAATGTACTATCCCTAATGCGAAAAGGTGCTTTTCCAGCAACATTAATTATTATTCTTAAAAAAAATACTTTTATATAATTTGTAATTGTTCACTCTTATATTTCTATTGTTCGTCCATGTTTTTCAGAAAATGTATGTGCCCAATACTGGATCATATACAAAATATCTAACATATAAATTGATCATTCATTTTTATAGGTATACAAAAAGATAAATACTGTAATTTTAAAACTTGTATTAATAAAAAATATAAGTCAGTATATAAAAGAAGTTGAATTAGCTAATTTATGAAATATTTATATTTGCACAAATGCATTATAAAGGGATATCATGAGCTACTAAATGTACAATCAAAATAAAAAGCAACTAATTTATCAATTTTTGTTTACTTAAAATGTAACATAAAATTTCGCAAGAGTATCTCATCGCGAAAACATTATTTTATAGAAATAACATTTTTTAACAAATTTTAATTAATCTTTATCAGTAAGGGCCCTAACCGAAAAAAAATCATGCAGTTCAGACCGATATAATAAAACTACGTTAAACTCATAAGCAAACATTTATTCATTTTTCAAAATCAAGAGAAGCTGAGGACTTTTTGGTTTATCCAACCAAATTTAACCTACCAAATTTTCGACGAATTTCAAACGTTACAGACGACGAAATAAGTGTACCTCATAATATTTTAAAAACTGAACTCAATTTTTGTGTTTAATTTTCATGTCTTGAACATCAAGTCAAATTAAAATATTGTCAAAACTTTTTAAATAAATAAAATAAATTAATTAATCTTATACTACTGCACGGTAATATTTATTAAGTAAATCCTCTTTATACATAATACTGGTTTTTCTTGAAACCCATTTAGTAACGTGAATAGCAATATTCTAATTAAACCAAACAGGACCCTTGTGTGTTTATGCAAACTGCGAGTTTGCTCAGCATAGCTAACTAAACACTGGAAACACGATATTACACCGATTTGCCTAGATCAATATGATTAACACACGAATAAGCTTGGTTAACTCAAATTGTATGTAAAACGATTATTTAATGGGCTTGAGATAATCCAGAAGAAATCTCAAATTTAACCATAACTATTTAATAACTTTAAAGATATATTATGTATGAATTAGTTTATAAGAGAACATATTTTGAGATATTTTTTTGTTCAGCATTAACGGAAAATATCCGGACAATAAAATAAAATAAAGGCCAACAAAAAATAATGTTAAATTACTCATCAATTTGTAAGAACAATGAACTTTTTGCTTCCATTTTTAAAAACAAATATCGCTGGTTTAGATAAAGCAAATCGAATGTCGTTATTTGCGTTAAACAGGTTATTTTACTACTTAAGCCTGAACCTAAGTGCATTTTAATTAAAGCTGTCACCACCTTTTATACATGGTATAAAAACGCACCTCCTCGCCAAAATTAGTACGTATTTTTTTCCTTGTTAAATTCTATCATAATATTTGGTATCTACCTCAAAACAATTTCGTAATTTTTTAGTTATCTTCCTGAATATAGGAAATATGTTTTTTTAAACATTATCTCCCGTATTCACTAAAAGGTTTAAGGTCCAGTTACCATGGTACTTAAAACTCTAAGTTCACCAGTTACGTTTCGCTTATGTCATTGCCGTCTTGTAAATGTGACATTTAGAAAAATGATGTGTTCAATTGTCAAAAATGTCATCTTAAACCTATAACTGTCAAGTTAGATCAGGTGTAAATTTAATCATCTTTAGTGGATACGGGTGTATATGTATGTAAATGTTAAAACTGCCCAAAAAGTAAAATGGCTTTAATTAAAAGCTGATGCCTTAAAATGCATACCATGAATTCTAATCTTCCTTTTTATTGTACATATGTAGTACAGAGTGATCAAAGCAGGCTGTATTTATAAACAAATTAAATACTACTTGAATGAAAATACAAGAGATTCTTCGACACGTGTCGGCGGATCTTCCTAGTTTTTGGATATTTTGTTCTACATATCACATCGATAACATAAATAACATGCATAAAGGCTTGCTCAAAAAAATCAATTTGAAATTATTAAATTAAAGTCCATATATGATTGTGGCTTTGATCCGAGTCAACTAATCAATGTAATGCCTAATTTTAAAATGCTCAATTCTATTTTTATTTCAGTCCTGTATAACAATAAAAATTGTTCTGATCATAAATTAAAGTTTTTAAACTACAGCACCTGTCAAAAAAACCGCCAACATAATCAGAATCCGTAACATCAATGTATTGTTTAATATGTTCTATTAAGAGCAGGCTGTATACTATTTTTACAAAAACGTTAACTTCTTGTTATAGTCTCTTCGGTATAAACTTGTTTAAAAAAAATCTCTAATTTTTTTCTCAATTTTAACAAATAGAGCTGCAATTTTTCATTGAAATCATCACTCATTTTTCTTGTATGGACTGAGAACTATCATAGATTTTTTTTAAACAACCTCTTATTTATAAATTATTCCACTAAAAAGTGTAAAACAATATTTTTAGCGTACGAAATTAAATAGTAAAGCTACAGAAGAACTCTACCCTCACTGATCAAAGGCGCAAGCAGTACATACTTAATAATACTTACATAAATATAGAACTTTTAAAAATTTTAATATTGGTCTTATATAACACCCTGTATAACAAGATGGGACCATTTATAAATTATTTTAGACTCTGAATCAAGTAATACAATCATTTTATTTAATGCAAAAACCCACATTCAGTTTGCTTAATTCGAAAAAGAGATATTGGATTTAACGTGACTAGCAAAATTTAAATATTCTTAGCAACTGATCAGTTGTTTATAGGAATTTTAAAACAACATTTAAAGATCGCATAGTTCTAAGAACTGTCTGGCAGCTAAGTTTGGGAAACATACAAAACCAGAATCTTATATGTTCACGTTTTTCTTATCGCATGTTGGTAATATTACCTTTTTTGTGGCCTACGACAGAAAACTGTAATATTTATTTTAAGGCTATGATATATCCTTTTCCAAACAAATAAATCAACTTTTACGAGACTTTATTCTTATTCAACTGACTGTGGAACAGTCATTTATTTCTCTATTCTATTTGCCACACACTTCCAAAATTTTACAGCCTTTTTACGATCGTGTGGGATCGATTCGACACCAGTTAAAAATAAAACGGAGAAATCCCTAAACTTGCTTATTATGACAATTTACAAACATGTCACACTTTCTGATTCTTTCAGAATATTTGAAGTGTTGATAATCACCTAATTTGGTGGTCTTAAAATAAGTGGCGTTATCATACGTTACAAGTCGATGTAACGAAAATTGTTATGCCGATACCACAGTCGATATTGCTTGACCAGTGAGAATAAATTCTAGAACGCAACATTTTGCTAACCTCCTAGCCAAATTTACCGTCGCATTAACAGAACGTTTTTTGCCATTGAGTTCATAGGCAGCTATGTATTTACGGTTCTAAGTCGGTAAATTCGCCTTTACCCACAACTTTACTCGTACATAATTCCAGTACGTAGTCTATATTTACATATTATTACATTTCAAGTTCAAATTGGCGCTAATCAGAATCTAAATGACAGTGGCAAAATCAAATTGGCAATAGCCAAACTGACACTAATCAAATGCATTGAGCAAGCAATTGACAATAATTAAAATAATATTGGCATAAGTTAACAGAATCAAACTGGCACTTGTAAATTTCAAGTTGACATTAAAAAAAATGCAATTAGTCAAAACAAGTTATCGAATTATAGACACACTTAATAACAAATGTTCTTAAAAAATTATATTTTGCATAACCAATGCAACAGGAATAAATCTTTGGGATTTTGTACAATTAACAACAGTTATCTTACCAATGTTGCCACGAACGATGCTCTCTAATCTCTGCATACGATAATCTGTTGAGTCAGATGATCCCGATCAGCACAAGCCAAGATATTATTTAGCTCTTCAGCCACGTCTGCTTTTACTCCTGCCTTTAATACAGACCATGCTTCTTCAATCGGATTAAACGAACGGCTATACGGACTTAGTTTTAAAAGTATGTTATGGTCAAATTCGCCTTCTACAAAAACCTCTTCAATACTCGAGTGGCGTGGAACATTATCAAGGACTAATGCAACTCTAGTCGCAAAACCCCTTCTAAGTTCGGAATGAATTAGCCCCATCCTATTAGGTGAATATTCGCTTCTCTGTAACTTGCAGTTATACTTATGCAACAACTTCCTTTATTTTAACGGCCCTGGGTCCGCAATATCAACAAATTAATGTTTGTTTTAACATGTACATAATGGATATATTTTGTACCTGAATATCTAATAATTTTCAGCGTAATTTCGCCTGCTTGTTTTTACTTCAAAACTATTTGCGTTTTCGGGTGCTCTACGAACGGCCTTCAAAGCAAACATAACTTCACTCAGATGCATTTGAACGCATTCCTTAGAAACATTGCAAATACTTTTCGTTTCTTTTAACTTAGTTGTTTAGGAGTAATTTTAGGATTTCCTTCGACTAAACCTTCCATAAATTGACGGTGTTCGGTGGTTATTTTATCTATACGTTTACCTCCTCGCTGCTTGTCTGGTAGCTATTGATTGTTAATTCATACCCAGTTCTTTTTGGCACCCCTAGTATATTTTCAAGATGCACAAAACTGACTCTTCAAATTTACAACAGCACCCAGATTCTATATTTTTGAATTTCGTATTTTTTAACGATTTGAATTCATAAAATATGTCATCTGTGTGTTGTAGAATTTCGTACGAGGGAGTTTATGGGTAAAGGCGAATTTACCGATTTTTTATTTATTTTTAATTTGTTTTTATGTTATTAATAATATTTATTTTTCATAACTTTATTTACATTGTCTATAAAAATATTCGCTCGGTAAAAGGAATATATGTTATAGACAATGAAGGACTAGAAATGAACATAAAAAAAGCTCATGACAAATCTGGTTCCAAGTGAAAGACTCCAACTTCAAACCAGTAAAAGGATGTAATAGAAATAACGGACGAATAGATTTACTTAAATCACAAAATCAAGATCTTTTTAGACAACTAAATAATAGAAACGAAACGTAGAACAAACCTTCGTTGAGCTGCATACGGATCACTAAAAGACGTTTTCAAGAGCGCCAGTCCAATGAAACTTAAACTGTGTTCTCTTTGTTTTGTCATATGGAGCAGATACGCTCACATTAACTCAAGCAACAGCCCAAGAGCTCAGAGAAACCCAAAAAAATGGAAAAGTCAATGATTGGTGTAACGCTTAAAGACAATTCGAAATAAATAACTACGGAGACGAACCAATGTTAAGGATGTCATCCAACTAGGCTAAAGTAGCACTGGACAGGACATATTGCAAAAACGGAAGACGGAAGGTGGACGAGGAAATTAATTGAGTGGAGACCTAGGCCGATAAACGCATCATAGGAAGATCACCGACATGATGGACGGACGACAACAAGCGGTTGACAGCAAACTGGATGCAAGCAGCCAAAGGCATGGAAAGATTTAGGGGAAGCTTATGTAGAGACAAAAAGGAGACTGATGATACAAAATAAATATTTCGTTTATTATTTTCTTTCATAAAAAATAGTTTTTATTCCAGGAAATGGAATTTCATGGAATATTTAAATATTAAATTCTTTATCCTGCGATTTTATTTTCCCATAAAGGATTCGAACCAAAATTTTATCATTTTATATCCGTTTCATATTTGAATTCTGTGCAAAAAAAGTCAATTAGATGAGTAATTTTTTTGGTACTGATGCTGAATTTTCAAATATTTTATTATGCAGGTGGCTACACACCAAAATGTTTTGAGCTATGCCACGCCCAGTCAAAACGACAGAGTAACGGAAACGGGAAAATATGTTTTTCGGGATCTAGAGGACCTAAAACTCGAAGATTTCCAAATATATTTTCTTACTTCCCTCTTACAGGCGAAATAAAAAAAGATTATTAAGAGCTTACTTCCAATTCATAAAATATTATTTTTTGACCAGCATCCATTTTTTTACCTTTGTTCGTCGCGTTTCATTATATTTGCAGAAAACATTTTTTGACTTACCTACATGGCTCTGTTTTTACTCATTTAGTTTCACAGATTCCTAAAATTTCAGACATCTTTCAAAAATTCTCGGAAACGATTTCGCACACGAAGTAATTTATTGTCAGGATAGTCCGAAAATAGTCCACCCTGTAATTTGTGAAAGGTGTGGCAAACTCAGAAGGAAAACTTTCGGATAAATCACCATATCTAGGTAGGAGAAAAGTTGTAAACCTTCATAAGAAGAACGGTCCCACTTGAATCGAGGCCAGAAGGTGGTTCAGGCCGAGGTCTACTTGCTGCTCTTACTACTATTACCAGTAATATTAATAATAAAAGAATGTATTTTATTAAGGAATTGTTTTACAAATTATATAAGAGTAGTTATTATATAGTTTTAAATTTAATTGTCTTTTGTCGAGGGATAACTCTTCACCAACTAACAAGTCAATTTTAATCCCTCTAATACATTAAATGTATGTTAAAAGTTCATAATAAAGAACAATAGAAAAAAAATATATGTCGTAATCGAGTCAGTACCGAATCCATAATCTTCAGTTTGGTGCGGAGAAGCCTATGGTCCGAAAAAATATCAAATTCTTTTTAATTGTCTAATAAAATGAGTACATTTATCATGTCGTAGCAGTGTTGAAGTTTTTTTCTAAAACCACTGGAAATTGGGAGTTAATTTATTGTCTAAACAGAAGCTAAACATTTGCTCATACAGAATTTTTCCAAAATTTTTTTTTATATTGTCGGCAATGTACTAGTGACTCTCAAATCAGAATAAGTTTTGGGAGTATCTATTTTAGATAGAGGATGCCTATAGATGTTTTTCATAAAGTAAGAAAATAATTATTTTCAATGAAACTATTCACAAGGTAGAGGATAATGTAGCGAATAAAAGGACTTCACAGTTTTAGCATTTTAAAATTAATACTATCTGCTCCTTTTGTGTTAGTTGCATTGCTATATGCAAACTAGCATTGACTTCCTGGATAGTGGCAAGAGTAAAATCAAATTAATATAAAATATGATTTTATTTATTATTGTTATAAGAAGCAATTTTTTCATCACATTTGTTGAAAAATTGTTTGTTGTAAAAAAGAAAAATATTTGTTATGTTGATTTAAAGGGAAAGTATTAATTTTGCTACATCGAATATTAAGATCTCTCAGGGTTCTTCAGGTTTTCGGGAGGTTATTGGTTTACTAAATATAAATAAGATATATGAAGAAACAAATTAATTTCATAAAATGTCAACATGGACTAAAACACATGGGAATCTCATCACTATAGAAGGAATTTAAGAAATTCAGAACGTTTTTCTATAGTTCAAAATCATCAATTTGTGATAATATTTTCAAGTTGTTATACAGCGTTAATAAAAAATATAGTTAATTTTTTTAAATTGCGTATTACATTAGCTAGGTGACTAGGATTAGACCAGAATCCTATCTGTAGTCTAATTTATTAATTTAAATTTAATAAAATACCTATAAGATTGTGCTTCGAGTACTTATTTTGACCCATAAAAGACATTAGAAAAATTTGCCGATATGTAGAAGATTCCCATGTGTAGTTTCCGTACTGAGAATTATTTTGTTTATAAATATACCTTTTTTAATCACCCTGTGTTAAATTTTTTTATTTTAGAGCCCATTTACTTTTTCATCAGTTTTAACACAAGGGCTGCATATATTCATAAAAAAAGTATATCTTCTATAGCTAGGGACTAAAAGTAGCTATTCCAGAACGTGAAGCGACTTTAATTGTGTAACACCGTGTCTAATGAGTGGTGATAGCTCTAATTCAAATACACGTAGCCTCAAACTTAAGTAATATAATAATAGTTCCAACATAAAAAACTGCATTCATTTTGCTTTATCTAGACGAGAATTATTTGGTTTTGAATGAGTAGAGAAATTTTAAATATTCTTATCAGTTGATCAGTTATTTATCTAAAATAAAATAAATATTTCTTTTAGTACTATAGAATAAAGCAAAAGTAACGACAACCTCTAAATATTTTAAATTTCAGTTTCCTATTTATGTTAGAAAGAATTAATTTTGTAAAAAATGTCGATTTGTAACGAAATTATGTAGAGCTTGGAAATCGAATTAAATTCATCGCAAATAATAAACACTACATTAATAACAATAATAATTTTAGATATCGAGTATCCGATAATTCACGAGAATGCAGCGCAGTTGATACGCTGCGTCTACCCATCGTAAGATATGTGCTGCATCACAGAAAAAACTACAACATTCAACAATGATTTAGTTACCATTAAAATAAAGTTTGAGATACCGATGAAGACAACAGAAGGTATTTCAAGTAAATTGCAATTCATTCACCTAAAAAAAAAAATTCTTCGTGCAAGCGAAGAGAACCTTTAAGAAAAAATGCAAAAACATTTTGGACGATTTTTCCCGATAAATAACAGTCATTCAAGAAAAGGCCAGTTCCTGACCTCTATCAAAAAATAAAATGTATTAGTAAAACTTTATAAATTAAAGGATCTCCTCAGAGCCTCGTCTGACATTTTCTACAGCAGACCATTCCATTTAATAAAATAGGGCCCGAGCAGTAAAGGCAATTGTCCGTCAAACAATGGCTTATTCCTTTATGCAAATTATGGCATCCAGCTTCCCTTAAAAAGGCCCTTCAAGTGGACATACGATCGTCAGTTACCGGAATATTACACGAGGGGGAGTCGTACACGAAATTGCTAAAAGGGTGGCGCGGTTTAAACAGGGGCCATTTCGACAGTTGCGGTAACTATATACGACGGCATCTCTATAAAATTAGTAACAGACAAAAGGGCCTGCTATTGACATTGCGGGAAGCAAAGGGTGTCATAAACTTTACGAGATGCTCTCTGTTGCTGGAAATGGCGATAATGCCAAAACTATGTAATTTAGAGCAATGCGAGTATTGTAGTGGTTTATCCATTGTGGTAAACAATAAAATTTGCTAGTGTATGCCACAAAATTATTTTCAGTAAAATTCTCATATAGCAATTTTCTAGGTTCAATAAGAGGCACATGTTTTCAGAAAGAAATTTTTAATACATTTTAACAGCTTGATAAACCTTTATAAACTATTTAGACTTTAATAATTACGATTAAACACTTGTTTTTATTGACCTCGAGTATAATGAGTGGAAAGGTTGGTTGGGTTAGGTCAACAACAAAGTCATTAACTTTGAAGATCTAAATCTGTTTATTTCCCTGTTTCGGTCTAAATTAGACCATCTTCAGGAGACTAAAATATACATAGGATCATACAAATAAGGAAATACATGTACGTTTTACAGAATTAACAGGTACAACAATTAGCAAAACTATACAAAATATTACAATAACATACCAGTTAAAATATCTCAAACTTTCATTATTTTTAATATAAATTATTATGACTATTACTTACAAAACAAGTGAGAGATTTATTTCAGACGATCACATTTGCTTTTAATGTTGATATGGTATTAAATCCCGAATATCTGCAAAAATCGATTCTTATCATGGGAATACAAAAAACAAAAACTATTATTTGTATTTTTTGGGCTACTCAAGAAGTGTTAAATGTTAATATTCGATATAATATTATAGGTGTTATTTAGTTTAAATTAGATTGAAATAGGATAGCCTTAATTTTAAATATCTTGTTTTTTATTTATGCTAGTATGTTTATGACCGAAACGTAGAGAAATAAACAGATTTAGATCTTCAAAGTTTATAATTTTGGTGTTGACCTAACCCAACCAACCCTACTACTAATTAAGATTAAGATTAATAAGATACAAAAATTCTAACGTTTTAACCACGCTTGTTGAGTGTGGTCACTTTAATTTGTTTAAATTTTAACTTGCTATAACCTTCTGGGTTTCTAGGATATAAAAATATTACAAAAGACTTGTATGGCTAATTACCAAGTTTTTTATGATTGAGAATATATAAAAGAAGCGTTAATGGTCAAATATTATAAATTAAATTTATTTAAAATGGGACACTGCAAATTTTACTTTTAATAGATAGAGGGCGTCTTGTCCCCAACTCTAAATATACTCAGTTTGATACCTTTTTCATAAAAAATAAACGAGTAAAAGTTGCGCCATTTTCGGTTATTTTAAAAGATACAGGTATCAAATCCGGTATTTTTAAACTGGAGAAAAAGGATGTTCCTTTTTCTCCAGTTTTTTCTATTGAAAATAAAATAAACAGGGTGGCTCATTTAAAAAACTGTAAGTTTTATTTATACCTGTGACAGCTGATATATTTTTTTATATTATGTAAACTTGGCAACTTGCCATACAATATTGTTGTTCCTGGATCATATAAGAAAAATATAGCAGGTTAAAACTCGGAAAAAGAGGGTGTTATATTTAGAAGATTTTGACCGTATTGTTTAATGTGCTTTTCCTATTTAGATAGTAGACTTGATATGTTTAGATTTTGCAACATGTTGCTGGAATTCTGTTGTCATTACAGTTTGTTGATTTTGCGTATACGAAAATCTGAACCACTCCATAAAAGCTAATGAGAATTTCCATCATCTACATGGAAAATTACTCAAATTTTTAAAAACAAAAACAAAGACATACTATTGCAGATGCACAATTACTTGTTTATTACATTTTAACGATTCCATCAGTCTATGGCTCAAAAAAGGCCTTATTATTGCCTAACAAAAAAAAAACAAGGAAAAATAGCAGTTTTCAAGATATATTTTTCAACAGGTAACATACCGATAATATATTTAACGACCATTACTTGTTTTAAATATAGTTTATTAAATAGATAATCACGAGGAGATTCACCGCTTAGGCACCCAGTTTTAGATACGTGATTCACCACCAGTTCTGAACAACTTGAGTTGTTTTTAAAATATGCATGCAAAGGAAATTACTGTTTAGAATATTCTTTCGTCATTTAATCCTTTCCTTTAAAAAAAATGTATGCTTATTGAAAAAACAGTTGTAGTGAGGTAACCTAATATCTGAAAATGATTTGTTCACAAAAAAAATTAATGAAAGGTTTTTTAACCTCAAATCTCGCAAAGTTTCTTGGCATCTTATAAGATTGTTAGCTAACATTTTACAAATGTGCATATAATTCACCAAATTAATGGAAAACTTTAGTTCTACCTAGATGTTATTAGTTTTTTTGGAAAAGCGTTCAAGATTAAATTATATTAGGACTGAGAGTCCTCTTTTAGAGAAGCTTAGTAGTGCGAAAAATAGAGAAAACATAAGTTTGAGGCTAATTTACCAACTAAATTTGAGTGAAAAGACTTTGTCCTAGGTCATTTAAGATGTTTAAAATATATTTCAATATATTATAATCTGAAGTTTACAGGGTAAACAAACCAAAAGTTGATTTATTGATAAACACATTTTCATTTCTGGTTAAAAAATATATTTTCACGTTGAGAAACCTTAATTTTTGTACACTACTTTATTTTCCAATTTAAAAATACAACAAATAGAAATGTTGTTTTACATAAAAGTCCATTTAGGAGCCATTCTTGAATATCTTCTGTTAGCTGTAACCGTTATAAGAAAATTTTAAATAGGAAAGATAGTTAGATATATGTAAAGATACTACAAGGTGCAACTTAGATTTTTTTAAATGGAACATTATATTTTTCATTTAACTTACATTTGCCAAAATTCAAGATATTTCCATTGAAAAACTAAAATTGTAAAACTTCAAAAACTTTAAAGTCAAAAGGGTTTAACTTAGAGAAAACGAGCTGCGTAATTTAACTTAGATTTTTATGGCATAGCTTCTTATATTATCAAAGAATATAACATTTATGTTATGTTAAGTTCCTGTTAGGCTGAAAGTTAAAAGTGCGAATATACAAACTAAAAGTGGAACAAAACACAGGTCTTTTCATATTTCTACCAACATGAAGCATAAAATATTACCAACAGATTCTAACAAACAAGGCTCAAAGGGTGTCTCGTGTTTATAAATAGCCAGTTAAATTGGCAGTTTGTTTACTAACAGAATGTTACGAGTGCTCTAATGGCTTGTTACATGTCATCGGCGTCGATAACATTAAATTACACTCTTTGTTTGACTAATTCTAATTGGCTGATAATTGTTATATTATGTTTTGATAGTTTCCCGTTACGGTGGTAAATGCTTGTGTTGCTCTCAGCCGTTTAAACCCTCGGATAATTTGAAAGTCTTTAAAAATTTAAATCCATTGTACTTTAAAGCGCCAGAGGTAAGTTTACAAAGTAGTGCCCCGTTATTGCTGGTTCCCATTACATAAGTTTTCTATCTAAAGAAACAAAAGGATTATTATTTAAAAATCTGATAGAGAAAAACGTTTTTAGTTTTACCAAATCAAAACGAAATTATCCAATCTGCGGTAGTTTATCAGTACTGTAAGAACATTTATAAACCTTATTTTACAAAACAGTTTTGTAATATAATAACGATACGTGCTTTTATATTAGTCTACTATTTTTCTGTCTCGGTATTAACCCACTATGCATATTGTTTAGAGAGTATTTTTATAAAATGTTTCTGAATCAAATTTTAACTGGAATTTAGATAATGTTAAGAAAAAAGAAGAAATCAATTTTTAATGATTTGGGTTCTGAAATTATTTTAAAATTCGTCGATGTAGCACACCAGCGTTTCGTTTCTCAGGGGTCCTGAAAGCAAACGACCGTTCCACCCTTAGCTGGTACCTAGCAATATCTGCTTTGAATGCTGATACGGGCAACACTCTGCTTGCTCTTAATGAGATATGGCTGTGACCAATGATCTCATCCCCTGCGTCCTTACATCTTTGTACTTATTCCTATTTTTTTAACACTAGATTTAAATGAACAGATTGAACCCTTTTGACATTTTCACATCCGTGGTATTTTTTTTAATGGAAAACATTTCTTTTAAATCTGCTCAAAATAAGATGGGCATAAGATCACAGAACACTCACTTTTTTACTTCCCTCGTAAAAAGAATGTATTGTAATCGTGAAAAAAACACCCTCCCAGGTTTCTCCAGATCTTTAAGTTTTAGGGTCCTTAGATCTTTTGTCGGCCTGTTCGCGGCAGAGCCGATTGACTTCAAATTGTAGTCAGAAATTAACCATTAAATTGTGATGACCATTTTGGTAAAAATCCAATATAGCCATACAAAATGGCAGCCTGGTGAAATACTAAAAACATTATTACTAGAAAACTACTAACTCGTAAAACTTTGGTACCCATCCAAAATGGCGAAACAAAATGACCGCTTAACAAAATATTTATAAAATCACCCCCAAAAACTGGATTGATTTCAAATTTTGTGGTAAAATTGTGTTAGGAATTCAAGATGGCGGTCAAATAAAATATTTGTAATTGTGAAAAAAATCATCCTTCGACGTTTTACATATCCTTACGTTTTAGCGTTTCTAGATTCCAAAAAAACATGTTTTTCAATTCCATCGATCTGTCTATCTATCTTTCTGTCTGTCTGTCAATTCGCGGTATAGCTAAAAACCTACTTACCCGATTGACTTAAAATTTTGGTCAAAAATTAAGGGTCTCAGTACTAACATATTGCTACAAAATTGAGAACTGGTAAAATATTAAAAAAAACTGTTACTAAAAAACTAATTATCCAATATACCTCGAATTTTGGTTTGCACGAAAATCAAGTGTTACATAGAAAATAATTGGTAACATTTTGGTACGAATCCAAGATGGCGACCTAATAAAATATTTCAAAAACAGTCTGAAAACTACTTATTAAATTAATTTCAAAATTTGTGCAAGCATTAAGTCTGATATAGAGTTAAAGAAATGTACAAATTCAAAATGCCGTAACAACATGAGGGCCAAAAAAAACTACATATTTATTTTAAATTATGCCCAAAAATGTGGTGTGACATCTAGTCAGACTTCACTATTCCTAATAAAAGAAAATATTCATAACGAGAGAAGTTCCGGGTAAAGAAAATTTACCGATTTTTTAAATTCCGAATCCGCATTTGCAGACAAAAATCTACTGATATGAAAACATTTTCATTTATGAACCAGTGACTGGGCAAAAAGAATGGGATTGAATAAAAATATTAAACAAATTACAGGTCATTAAACATTAATGAAATCTTGAGTTCAAGAGAAGCAGCTTACAAAGATACAACTCCTTATTAAATCACGCCCAGTGTTATTAATAAAAGCTTAAGAATTCCTATTTTCTTAACAGACAAAAATATTAAATGGCAATGTAGAGACATTGTCAGATCAGAAAGAATTTTTTTTACGTTTTTCACATTTTTTGGTCTACCATTGTAGAATTGTTAAAACATGCTAATCGCAAATGACAATTGCCAGAGGTTTGACAGAGGAAAAGTTAATTTTGTAAAGTTGGTATTATTAAAAATAAAATCTTTAGTTTGTTGCTAATATTATGTTTCATTAGCTTTTAATCGGGAAATAATATTATATAATATACAACGCCTTTATTTTATTGCACTTGTTACATTACTACTGAGAAAAGCGTCACAAATGCAGTACAAGGCATGTAGTTATGTATTTAGGGGGGACCCCGAGGTACGGACTCTCCTCCGTGAACTGTTGTTATTTTAAAAGAAATGTATAATTAAAACGGACATAATATGATGATATGGTTTTAGATTGTCCGGGGTCCAGAATCCCATAGTTTTTCTTAAGAGCTCGCTCTCCCCTCCTCCGATACAAAATCCTAAACGCGCCACTGCCTGTACTTATTGCATATTTCAGTTTCTAGCCAACAGTCTGTTGACCCCACATACCCATACAAACCAGCCCAAGCATTCTGTGAAAAATACAGTAAATCACCTCAAACACGTAAAAGAAATACAAACCGACCATTATATCGCCAACACCGGCTCAAACAATCCCAAAAAAGAAGAAAATAATAAACAAACCCGTGGGTGATTAGCATTAAAGGCACGTTTAGTCTCAGGTCCAGATTTATGATTTTTCCCATAAGATGGATTTGCCATGTTTTTCTTTCGTCTGAAATATCAATTCTCAGTGAGACGACTTGAAAATACATTTTTATTTTATTAGGTGTGGTGGCGTGCTTTTGTTTGAGGAAGTGCCAAGTGCGGGATTCAAAATTAGGCCGTGTTAATCCTACTGAGAATAAAATACAATATATTTAAAAGATGGATCTCAAAGCGCCCTCAATATCTTTCTTTTAATATTTATTTAACGTGTTTTCTTGCGTGTATTCCCAAATATCTTAATTTTAGCTGTCAAAATTGCCTTAAAAGACATTATAGGGAAGTACCAGGAAAGTATGTTAAATTTAAAACATTAATAATTAGTTCGGGAAACGTTCATGAGGGACCTGTAGTAACTTGTCAAGAGCTGCTTCAGTCCTATTTTTAGTGAATATCTCAAAAGTTTTCTATTCACAGGAGTTTTCGCATGCGATTGTTTAAGATTGGACAGGAAAATATTCGGCAATGGGCAAAGACTTCAAAGGCAATTTTCGAGCAAAACCAAATAACGTTAGTTTAGAGAAAGTAGTGGATAAAAAAATGCCAATACAGAAATTACACGATTTCTTAAAGATAAAACTGTTGCCAAATAGTTTTTGGTTTATTGTTTGTAGTCTGACCTGGGTACCTATACCCTTTAAATACCATTAAGGCAAAGACAATAAATTGGTTAAATGTCAAGGACTTTTCTTATTAGAATATGCCTTATTTATCTGCTCCCCACAATTTATTTAATTTTCTTAGGGTTAAGTATTTGAAAATTTTGTTGATTGACTGTTAGACATATAACATCTACATGATGGCATTACAGTTACAGACCTGTTAAATCTCAAAGAATGTATAACAAAAGCATTGGTCAGGTTAGTTAATAATGTGTTTCTTACGGGAAAGTTCCCTAATGAATTAAAAATAGTTAGGATTTATCCAATTTACAAGCCTGGATCTGGAAGTGCCGAATTATCTTCCTAAATTGTTGAATATGTAATAAAAAATAGAATAATTTCTTTTATAGATAAATTTGTTGTAACAGATTGATATCAATATGGTGTCTCAAATAATAGTAGTACACTTAGGCCTACTCTAGCTCTGATCAATAATGTATCAAGTAATCTTAGTAGTGAAGAAATACTGATAGTTCTGTTTGTAGATCTACGCAAGGCATTCGATGTTGTAAATCAGGTGTTTTGTTGAAAGGCTTGAACAAATAGGTTTTCCATTTGTAATACCAAAACTAATGACACCAAACTTTAACAGATCGTAAGCAATATCTAATTATAACCAATATCAATAGTGAAGATTTATCAGACACATGTGGTGTGCTTCAGGGATCTGTCTTGGAACCGGTAGAATTAAATGCTCAGTATTACACTTTGCCAACGACACAATGTGAGTTTATAGTGGTAATATATGATATCCATTTGGTGAACGTGTAGAACCCCAAATTTCATAAATTAATGATATATAGGATAAATACTCAGGATTTAGTAGAAATTTTACAGTTTGAGCAACCAAAGTTAATCTATCCAGGTTCATGAATACAATATAAGAAACTGTGACAGTTAATATTTAAATAACGTTATCAAATGCAGCTGATAATAAGTTTATCAAAAACCTAAAGCTGTATGAGTTGGGCAGCATCCCGATTTATTATATATTTTCTCCGATATCAATACTTACAGTATTGCCTAGGAAATAACCTCAACCAAGTAAGTGTTGTATTAGTTGTATTAGTGATAATATCGGTGTATATGTTGTAATAGTAATATCTGAATATAGGAAATTAAAAAAAAAACATTGCTATGACATAGTAATTTAAATGAGACATTTTTTTCATTGTTAGAATCTACACACTAACGTAATGAATAGATCAAACCTGAGTTGAAAATTATACAATCAAAAAACTGCCGTAAATTACTGTAGATCAATTTGTCAAAGTTAAATATCTAAATCTTCCTTTTACTGAAAATTCATCTTTCTGTACAACTTCCCGATCTATTATACAGTCTTTGATTTCACAGTCATGTTTAATATGACGTAAGTGCAAAAAATGACTTTACGATTTCATACAATTCATAATTATCACCTAACACGTTTTACCCACATAATTATAACAGTGAGGCATCTGTACAATTAGTTACCCGAAATTTCCACAAATATATATAGGCAACTGTTATTGCAGGTAATTATTATTAAATCAACTCTAACTATTTTAGACTATGCAGCATTCGGCAACCATCTGACAACTTGACAGTGAAATAGTTTTTTAAGACGCTGCCGGCTGTAGATTTAACGAAAACTAGTATTAAACTGAATAGTTCGGAGAATTATACAAAAATTCCCGAACCAAAATATATTTACTGTGTATATTTACAGTTTTTAGTTCATAAATGGAAGTTAAAATTAAAATACACCTTAACAACGAATGTCCAAATTCAACATAACATATCAAAAAAATTGAAATGAAAATTAGAGCATTTTCAATTTCGAGCTTTTGGCTTCCGGAATTTCTGCATACAATGAAGTCCCATGGTCTGTTGGTAGTACATTTTCACTAAACACTTCTACCGAAGTTTAGAATCCAAACCACAGAAAAAACGGTTTCGTTTTTAAAATAATATGGAATAAGAAAAAATTATTGCTTTAAATTTCCTAGATTAAAGTCAATTGCAAAATAATTTAGCATGTAAATGTTATCTCTATTCTTGCGCATGCGCCGTTCAGTACATACCGGTATCTTTTTTGTAATTCATTATTTTTATACGGCGTTAATGACAAACACGATATCCCCTCTCATGAATATATATGGTTTTATCTCATTTTATATTTCATAAAAAAACATGACGTTGAAATTCTAGACACTCACTTACTAAAAGACGAGAACTAAATTAAGCTTTCATAAAACATTTAAAATGTAGAGAGCGAGGTTCGAATCAGGCTGGAGGTATAGACATTGTTAAGTCGTGTGGTGAGTTTATGAGATAAAAATTCACACAGGTAAGTGCAGAAAGTGTTCACATCAAAAGCAATCACATTCACGCCAGTTAGGGTTCATAATATGGATAGGGATTAATGATGCAGATGAATACATACTTACTGGTCGATATGCACTTAATAAAGATCGAAGACTACACCGCAATCCGAGAGTTAATAGCAAGAGGGAGGTGTGGGCCCGGGATCGAAAGAGTGACCACGGTTCGGAACCAACAATCAGATTTAGTCATAAAGGAAGATACCAATAAAAAACTTACTATAATAACAACATTTATTTATGTTGTTTGACTGCAGGTATAATAAAATTTTTAATATTTTAGTTAATAGGTAGAAATTTAACCTTGAAGTTGTTGTGTTGCACGTTATTTCTTTTAGTGTATATTTCTAATACTGAGGCATAATAAATATATATATATATATATATATATATATATATATATATATATATATATATATATATATATGAACAGTTTTGCTGACGTTTCGCCAAAATCACATTTGGCATTTTCGAAGCTTTCTTTCTCGCGTCCGAATAGAGACTGTCTAGTCCGAATAGAGAGAGTCTGTATTCGGACGCGAGAAAGAAAGCTTCGAAAATGAACGGATGTACACCCGGAATGAAGGCACATTATATATATGTATATATATATATATATATATATATATATATATATATATATATATATATATATATATATATATATATATATATATATATATATATATATATATATATATATATATATATATATATATATATATATATATATATATATATATATATATATATATATATATATATATATATATATATATATATATATATATATATATATATATATATATATATATATATATATATATATATATATATATATATATATATATATATATATATATATATATATATATATATATATATATATATATATATATATATATATATATATATATATATATATATATATATATATATATATATATATATATATACAATGTTAATAAACTAGAAACTAAGACATTTGATCCAAACTAATCAAAAGTACAAAGTTCTCAAAGAAACGTCACCAAGAAGCACTCCACGCTTTTTGACATGGTCATGGAATTGTTAAGGATGGAATGCATATATCTTAACAAAATATTTTAAGCAAATTACATTATTTTATATTTTTTAGTGCGTTACTGGCAGAAGGATGTTTTCTAGTTTTTCAACTATAATTATTTTATTTATTTTTTGGCTTAAAATATATTTAACATATTACTGGTAATATATTGGACTCGTCAAAACAAACCATATAAGGAGCCCAAACTCGAGATTATACTAGCTGGTACATTCGGTACCATCGAGCTAATTAGATCAGCTCGGCGGTACCGAATTATATACTGGATTCGTCAAATCAAACCAGATAAATCCAAACTCGAGGGGTTTTCTGACTGGTACAATCCGTAACATTTGCTACCATCGTCCTGATTAGATCTGATTAATGATACCAAATTATTGTATCATCATCCGAATTACATACACTTGCTAAATTTCAAATCGATGCGATAATTAGAAATAGGTTCAAATTGACATCTTAGATTTGTTTGCATACATAGTTAGTTATATACAAGTGAAGCTATTAAAGCGGGTGTTAAAAATATCCAAACATAGAATAAACCCAACAATAAAAGCTAGCACACTAAGCAATGCAAAGAAAAAAATCATTAAAGACGTAGAGAACCATATCTAGTTTTGCATCACTTCTTGACCACTATTAAAATAATTAAATGTGAGAGTTCAGCTAATGTGAGAACCGCTACGGAACCAAAATTCTTACTCTTACCTAACTAGCCACAAAGATCTCAACGAAAAATCGAGAATTTGAGACTTGCCATTAGTATGGGGAGGCAACGTGAGAAACGAAGAAAACCGACGAAAAAACGGAGAAGGGAAGAAGAAAATATTTTAAGCGAAGAGCTGATGATCGGAACCAAGGTATATCCCCATAATGTAGAACGACGATATTAATGAAAGAATCAGTACAAACTATAACAAACATAGTGCAGAGGTGGAAATTAAACTATTGGTGATGATGATGCTATGCAAACAGGCATAGAAAGCAGTAAAACGGCATACTTATCATAAAATACCTAAAAAATGATCTTTAAAATTCTGAAAGGTCATCAAAATCAGGTTATCTGTTTTCAAAATACATATTTAATGCCAAAGTTGCGTGCACTCTTTTTTTGACGAGCAGTTTAGTTTTTAATAGCCAAAACACAAGACAATAATCGTAAAATTTAAAATAAAATTATTAGTCAAAATAAAATCTGATCCGGATAATGGGCTGTGAAGCTATTGTTATAAATTTAAAAATCTTTTGCACTCTTTTAAAAAGATCTAAGAGGCTGTCTTGTTAATACCAGGATCCAAAGCTTGTCGTAAATAATCTGAAAGCTATTTATAACGGGCCATGCGGGCAGGGAACTCACATGCGCATAAAATATTCTGAACGCCGTCATATATTTCTGATATACGTAACCTACTTTGACTTTTGTTGTGAAATTTTTGAAGAAATATTTTAGTAATGGTTATTAATTTTACTTAAGTCTTCTGGACATCATCATTTATTTGGCGACAGTGTAGTAACAGTTGTTGCTTAAATGTAAGATTCTATAGATATTGATTAAACTTACTTATTTTTGAAAACTGATTTACGATTAAAAATTATTATAAAGGCAAGATGTTAAAATGTATTTACACAAATTAATAAAATTCCAACAATTTTAAATGTTATTTACAGAACATTGAAGTTTTAAATGTATTTACGTTTTATTGATATCAGTATAAATAACTTCCCTAAATTTAAATTAAGTAGAAGTTTGTTTTCTTTGTTATAAATAAGATCATTTTACAAATAAAACTCATTTAGAAACTGTACTAGTTTAAAATATTTTCAGAGAGTTTTTCTTTAAGGTTAAAATCAGAATAACTTTTTCCTTGGGGATGAATCATTATATCTTAATACTCTTTATATGGTTTACTATAAAGCATCTTTTTCTCACCAAATATAATTTCTTACCCGTGTAAGCGAAAGGATCCGATTACATGATAGATGACACTTAGGACTTTACGGCTGGTAAGGATTTTACCTCCGCCTATTGTGGAATGTAGAAATAAACTTAAAATACATAATTTGTGCAAAACAGCTAGACTTTTTCAGTACGTTTAATTAGCTTGTATCGAAAAGTAGACAAAAAATGTCACTTTTTCAACAAAATGCCATGTACTGTGATACAAAATTTTACAGCGAGCGTTTACATCATTAACTTCTTGGAAATATTTGAAGTTGAAATTCTTAAAAATCTATCACACAGTTACGGTAACTCCGTGGGTTTCATAAAAAGTTAGAAGTCAAGGCAAATTGTCACAAAAACATCTCATACAATATGTGCAATAACGCACAAATTTTTCGGGAATTTTAAAGGACCAGTTTTAATCAGAAAATATCGGAAATAAACAATATATTTAATAATAAACAACTTTATTGATTAGATTACTTTACACCTGTTAGACAATGTGGATTTTTAAAAATTTAAAATGCAATTATTTCAAAATTTGCTTAACAAAACGTATTCAAAAGAATTATTGTATTAAAATATAATTTATCCTGTGCACATATAACATAATTATCTTATTATATTATCTTAAAATCTGAGGACATATTATTTGGCAGTGTAATATATGTAAATCATTGTTATATTTCCAACGACTCTGATTCCGATTACTTTTTAAAACATATTTCTTTTGAATTGAATGTAACACGAAACGAGCTGATTACCTTCTGATTTTCGAAAAAGGTTATCTTTTATCAAAGAGAAACCGAAAAGAATGCTAGGCGCCAAACCAATTAAATATTATTTTCTCTAAATAAATAGGTCGTTTAGAAATAATTTAAATAAATACCATGTTTTGAAGAACGATGTGATACCGCCTTATAATAGATAATGAAGTAATTTTATTTATATTTATCACTGTGTTATGAACTTTGAGAATCATATTCTGTTAGAATAAAATTAAGTTTTTTTTTTTATATAAACCATTGAGAACTGGAATATATAAAATTACAAGAAATTCTAGACGAAATTATGCTTGTTTTTACTTGTTATTTAAAAAAAATAGTTCTCTGAGATTTCTACAAAAATAAAGGTCTAAAATATTTCAAAAATTAGTAAAAAACAGTAATATCGTCTAATAGGGCGCGAGCGGAAGAAAATGGTAGTGTAATAGTTCGTTGAAAAACTAAATGTTAAAAATAATTGTTTTGAAACAATAAAAACAACATTTTGCGCATATTATTTAAATCCATATTTTGACCAGTATTTAGTACGGAATTAAAACTTTAAAAGGGCTTTTTAGTATTTTATTTAACTCAAAAAATGTTTTATTCTTTTTTCAGCATTAAAAATTAACTTAATCTTGTTCAGGCCTAAGTTGTGAATTTTATAAAAGTATAATAGAATTTCTATTTAAAATATATTAAAATTATTTTAGAATAGAAGTAAACATTTTTATGAATATTTTATACAAAGCTAATATACTCAATGTATATCAGAAAAAAATAAAGCGCGAGTGGAAGAAAATGGTAGTCTAATCATTCCTTGAAACATTCAGTGTCAAAAACAGTTACTTTGAAACAATAAAACAATATTTTGCTTATATTATTTAAAACCATAATTTACCTATACTATTTAATATGGAATTACAACTTTAAAAATTAACTTAGGACAGTATTTTTATTTAAAACATATTTAAATTATATTAGAATAAAAGCACGCATTTTTATGAATATTTTATAAAAAGGTAATATGTCAATGTAAATAAGAAAAATTTAATGATTTAGACATGATTAAAATGCTGCTAATTAATTTTTACATTTAAATGCATACGATTCGTCTTGAATCAAAAAAATTAAGTGCAAGATACCTCTTACCACTCATATTGGCAAGACTGTATATAGAAAAGCACGGTCTTGCAAATGACAAGGGTTATAAGTGATGGGTGCGGGGAGGTGGCCATAAAATAGCTTGAAGAGGGCTCTAGAGACGTCCCAAGATAACGCCGCCTGTACGAGAAAGTGGAAGTTGTGCATGCCGCAGACGTACGGCACGTCGTAACCGCAAGGGGGGGAGACGGAATTCTATTTATGGCCGACAGAAAGAAATATGTGATTTTCGCTCTTGAATTACAACTAGTTTATATATCCTCGCATTTTTTTCAGTGAAAATGTATAAGCGTTTTGCATACAAAAAAGTCATGCGGAATGTGGAAGATTTAGATAGTACACGAAGGCTATATGATTTTTTTAGCATCCAATAGCATATAAACAATTTTGCGCTAAATTATTTTATTTGATATATAATCTAAAAAGGTAATTAAAACAAAGATTTTTTTATATTCTATTTAATTTTAAAAATTAAGTAAGGCATGTGTAGTTATTTTGTTATTTTTATTATAAGGCTCGATCAAAATATAAGATTTAAATTGCAAACAAACATTTAATTGTTCGAAATGCTGGAAGCAATTCTTTTTGAAAAAAGTTCATACCTAGAACAGAAGCTCGAAAATCGGAAACACATAACCTCGCAAGTAATATTTTTATCCCCCCTCCCCTCTGTCTCTCTTTCTCTCTCTTCCTTTTTATCTACATCTAGTACAGCTTTAACTACAGGAGACTTTAAAAGTTCTAGGGCTTTCCTTGTATTACCTTTTAACAATATCCAAAATTTTGAAAAATCTTTAGAATGTTGAGAAATATGAACAATCTACATATATTTTGTTAAATGGAATACTCTGTGTGTTATTGTTTCATTAAAAGATTTGGAACTTTTTGTGCTTAGTTACCATAGGATCAATGTAAATACGTTGCCTTTTATGGCACAGTTTTGTCAATTTTTTCGGTTGTCTCAAAACTAGTATTTTTATAATGGGTAAGAAAAGTTGCATTTAATCAGATAATAACATATAAGATGTCTCATTTAAAAAATATATGTAGGATGTACTCAAAGCTTAACAACTGTCTAATACAATGTGAATATTAATGTTTTTACTAATTATTAATTAGCTGAAGTAATAAATAGAAAACTATCTTATCAATAGGCAGTTCCGTATTTATGATCTATAGACAAGTAAATGATTTTAATGTTATCCACCAACACCAAGAAAATTTTTTTAACTTAACATAGTCGTCAACGTTCACAGCAAATTGATAATTTAGTGGCAATTAATATTACTTTATTGTCGTAACAAAATGATATCGCAACTTTTTTCAAAACAAGATATTTATACTTATGGTAATAAAATTATTTCTAAACGACCTGATTATTTACAGAAAACAACATTAAATTAATTTTTTCGGCATATAATAAAACAAAGAGTATTATATGCGTTATACATTTTTACATTAAACCTATTTCTTTACTTTTGTACAAAGGCCTTTAATTTTTCATTTATTAGAAAAAAAATCAGCTCCTCAGGTCTCTGACTTAGAAATTCACACATTTTAGTAACAAAAATAATTGCTGGGTGGGATACCAATCTCTCTAGGCGTTTCATTATTTAAGGCCTTGAGGTTTAAAGGGTTATAATATACATTTATAATTTAACAGTAATGAAAATTTGATGAAGAGTACTGTAAGAAGAAATAAATCGTCCTAAGATAATATTTTAGTTGTTCACATTTTAAGGCACCTACATCCTAAAAGAAATTATTGATTTTTTAGCTTAAACTTAAACCGCAAATCGAAGATTGCCCAAATATTCAAAAATGAATTTTCATGTTCGTAAAAATAACCATAAGTATTTAAAAAAATATGATTTTTTTTTTAAATCTCCAGAAGATGAAAAAATTTCAAATCAGTGTCTTTCTAAAAATAAGTTTATTGAAGAGCTTTTTCTTTTCTAATGTTTAACACATTTTTGTATTCCTATAAAACTTTTATAAGTGCCTAATTTAAAAGAGATTGAATAAATAAGTGGAAAAGGTTCAAAACTGATTTGAAAGAACGGAAGCCCTCACGTCTTTGGTCAACAAAGGAATCATGTTTTTTGGGACTAAACCGTGGAATCATTTTCCGACGTTTAGTACGAGGTATCTTCAGGGATATCTAATTTACGAAAACCTAGGACTTAATGAGCAGGGAGAGATTTAAGCTGGCTTTTTATATCCGACTTGTGTTCACCGAAACGTGACTCGGTTTTCACGTATGATGTATACGGTAGTCCGTGTCTCTAATGAAATTAGAGGACGCTTATAAATTTTAATAGTTCTGAGTCTAAATGCAACACTCACATTCTCCAATTTTTCAGAAATTCCGTTTTTACTGCAATATTGTTCTCCATGTTGAATGGCATATTAATCCGGCATTTAAACCATACAAAAGTAACAGTATCCTGTAATAACTTGGCCCTAAAAATTTAACTTCGTTGCAAAACTAACATTATCCTTGACATGAGTGGATGCGTAACTTACATTCTCCGCCAGCCAATAAAAATATTTTAGTAGATCACGTGCTTATCTGCTGATTAGCAGTTTTACCTCATGTTCCTTGTGTTTTAAATTAAAATTTTAATTAATAATTATTGTGAATAAGGGAAAAAAATTTAAGCGAAATACTATTGTAAGACTTACTAGTGATGGTCTGGAGGTCAAAACAAGGACACGATTTTTAGTAAGCATGCTCAGCTATTGGTTTCTTAACGCCCTCAAAAATACTTCTAAAGTTCAGTTAGTTTCCCATAACGGGTCATAGTTTTTTTGCTATCCTGTCGTATTTTTGGAAATATTGAAAGAGATACTAAAAGAAGTACTCATAGATCCAAACGAGATGATTAGCAAATGTGTAACTTTTAAAAAGCTAGGAAGTGACGTATTAAACAGAGAAACACAACGGTTAACGAGATCATTCCTCCTAGCATTTTAGTATCCAATCTGTAGGCGAATATACTTTAGAAAAAAAAATATTAATAACAAAGTTACAGTTATAGTCCAAGGGGAACAAACTTACGTATCAAAAAATGAATCAGCCCACTCTGCCAAAACTATTACCAAACGGGGTAAAAATCTACAGCTTTCCAGAGCAGATATCACTGCCAAAGGTAATTCTATAAAAAAATACCAGAAAAAAGATGATGTTGATTTCCTTCTTAAAACACACTATGGAGAAGGCTGGAGGATTCACGACTTCTTGGAATTCTTTAAGCATGTTATTGATGAGGCAGAAATAATTACTGAAGCCGCAAATGACGAGAATGCCACACAACAGCAGAATTTTCGACTTTCCAGAGTATACTACTTTTGTAAAAAGTTCTATTTAAAAGTTTTTTTTTAATAAATCTTTATAAAAATAAAACTGTTTTATAGCTTGGAGTGTTTTTTTGTGAAAAAAGTTGTTGTCTTTTTTTACTTTTATGAAAATCATTGGTAAGTACTCTATCATCTTTAGTATTATATCTTGTTTTTTTATCAAAATCAACATTTTTCAAAATGGCCTGGTTTCATAATATACATTTTCCATTTGTTGATTGCAAAAGTCGCATTAGCCATAATTAAAAGCTACTTTTTTAAATATTGGTTAAACTATTTTTTTTAATTGTAACTAAATAATTCTGTAAGCCATATTACACACCTATAATAGTAAAAATGTAGTAGTTATCTATTTTTTGGGTTTATATACGTTTTCTGTTAATTTAGATTCCTCATAGACAGTGAAATGTTTTGTGTTCAGTTACAGCAGATCGTACAATCTGTTTCTTTATAATACATCGTTCATGTTCCTTATGGCTATTGGATATGGATCGCATAGTTTTAAAATATAAACATCACCACAATATGAAGGAACGACGTATAGAGAATTCCTTCAGTTTGGAAAGGATTAATCTCCTTTGGCGATTACAGTCGTTATCCAATTTTTTTTGTGTACTGAAAACTATACGTATGTTGGATCGAGGAAATAGCCTTGCAGTCTTGTATATGGTTCTGTGTATGAATGGAAGAACTACAGTTGCGGTAGTAATTTCGTTATTATTTTTTTTTCTCGGAATATATTTGTATGTATTAGTTTTCTATATACAGTGTATACGGAACCATCCTAATTTACTGGTACAAACATATTTAAAAAGGATATAGTGCCTCCTGATTGAATTTTCATTATAAGTTTTATATATCGTAATTCAGATGATCAAGAAATACGGAGGATATTCTGAATCAAGAGATCATAAGACAAAAGTGTCATCTACATATCTGAACCACGATTTTGGCTTTAAGAGATGACTTTAAGGCTTTCTCCTTGAAAGCTTCCATGAAGAAATAGGCTACCACAGGTGACGGCGTACATCCCACGACTGATCCAAAGGTTTGTTCATAAAAGAATAATAATATGTTGATGAGATTGGTTTCAGTTAGATCTAAAAGTGAGTTGGCAAGACTATTATGGTAAAATAATTCTAATGTTATTGAAATTGAATTATTAGTAGAACTAATTTCTCTACAAAATGTGTAGAGTATCTAACATATCAATGCGTTAAGTATTAAGAATATTACAAAGATATTAATTGATTTCGAAAATGGGCGATTTTATTGAACTGACGTTGCCTATTACAATGGTAAAATAATTACATTTTGGTTCATCCCACGGCTACTCCAGAGGTTTTTCAATAAAAAAAGCAAAATATGTTGATGACATATATTTGAGTCAGATCTAGAGAAGTGAGTTGGCAAGATTATTATGGTAAAATAATTCGAACGTTATTGAAATTGATATCTTCTGAATCAACATAGAATGTATTTAATTTCTCCATAAAATGTGTAGAGTTTATAATATATCCATGCGTTTTACCTGTGAAAGTATTAAGAATATTACAAAGATATTTATATACTGATTTCGTAAATGGGCGATCCTATTGAACTGACGGTGCCTAGTGCCATCGAAATGAAATTATGGCAAAATGGTTACATTTTGACATGGTGCCAAAAACCATGATATTCTAACTGATTTGAAAGACTGATCAACGATCAAGGTCACAGTAAGGGTCATAAACTATTGTCAACGTGTGCAACATTTTAAAACCATATATTACTAATGCTTTTTTCCCAACCAAACCGTTTAATATTTTTGAATATCATGTTAGTTCTATGTTTACTTAGTGTATATGGGAGTGTACCATAAAGGATAATAAACGCCTTTATGATTATTGCTAACAGATCAAGAGCCAGGTTGTATTTTGTAGTGTCATTGGAGCTTTACACGTGTCCTAAATTTTAAAGCAATAAGGCAATCGAATGAAAATATATATATAATATATATATATATATATATATATATCACGGTTAAAGTTAAGGTAATATCTTTATATTGATATAAGTATGCATATATGTAAGAATTGCAAAATAATAGGTTAATTGGAAGTGGCTTAAATTAATTTCAAAGGTTGATCAATGCCACGGTTAAAGTCAAGTAAAACTAAAATAGCTAGTTTTGAGCCAACAAAATGTGTATGTATATCTGTTAGAATTACAAAGGAGTAAGTTAATTTATTACAAGTGGCTCAAATTAATCTCAAAGAATGAACAAAGGTTACAGTGAGGGTCGCCGAACCTATATGTATGTACAGGAAGGTCATTCTTGTTTGTCCACATTTAATCTGCTATATTTTTCTAATTTTTATAGATATCAAAATGATCCAAAAGCAGTTTGTATGATGGGTAATTACTAAGCTGCATGTATCATTAAAAAGTATATAAAATATAAAAAAATAATAGTCTATTGTAAAAGATAATTGTACTTTTTTAAATTAGACACCCTGTAAATTTTACTTTTAATATTCCAGATTCCAACCGTTTTTGATACCTTTATATTTAAAACTCTTTGCACACAATAGTCTCAGTATACTCAGAATCGGGAAAATGAGGCATATCTATTGAAAAATTTTGAGTGTCTCATTTAAAAAAAAAATAGAAGTTTATTTGTATGTTTGACATCTGACACACTTTTGATGTTTTTCGTACGTTACGAAAAATTTGGTAACTTGGTTTACAATTTATTTTTCAAATCAATTTGATATCTTAAAAAAAGAATTTTATAGCAGATTAAAATGTAGACAAGTTAAAATGACCACGCTGTACAAGTATAGACAAACAAGTAAATTTAAATAAAAGTTAAGTAAATAAAAATATAACTTTAATATGATTGAATTTTTGTGAAAATTTTGAAGTAATAATAATAATGCTAGCAATAATTCTTGTAGCTTTAGAAAAGAAATTGTCTTCCTCTAAATGACACTTTTTTGTCTTTTTCTCTATTAATTTTATTTCACAAAGCATATAATCAATTTCTACTTTTAAATGTACCCACGCGCAATATTTGTAATTGAGGCAAGCATCTTGAAAGTGCAACTTACTGGTTTATTCGCCTTTCTGTGAGTGTTGTTTTGGCCGCCGGCGCCAGAACATACACCAAAATATTCACGCATGGTTTATGTCCTTCTTAAGAGATTTATATTTTTTACGACCCAGTTAAGTGCCAATTAATTTTAGAACAGATAATCTTAGGCCCTGGCAAAAATGTGTTATTTTATGTAACTTTAACGACTTTGTTAGTTGAAATTCACGTTATTTGGCCAAAATAGTAAGACATTGATGAGGGTAGAAGAAATAATTAAATTTTTCGAAATATACGTTAAAGTAGGTATATGAAATAGATTGGGAATTACCGAGTCGCAAACTCTCCCTTTTGAATAGACTCAATAATGTTTATAGTTAAAGGAGGGGCTGCTCTCCAGATATTTATAAATGGCTATATCTGGACAATTAAATTTGGCTAGACAAAAGAAATTTTTGAGTAAAAACCATCATAACTAAAAAGATACCTTGATGGATGGTAACTCATGGGCGATTTGGATCTAGTCATAAAACACTGGTATATATTATTTTTAGGTACGAAACTGGTGACGTGATATAATTAATAATAATTAATAAACTGGACACTTTTAATTTTAGGGACATAAAAATGCACGAACTACCAGTCAAAAGCCAGATAGGTGAATGTTACACTTATAAAGATTGGTCATTTTTATTAATTGTTAATAATGTAATCTCTCTTATTTTACACTGTTTATCATAAATAATTTTTTACATGAAATTAATGAATTAAAACCAGCCATAACACGGAAGCGAGGAGGTTTTAGGTGGACCGCATCACCAAAAAACATCTTCGTTAAAGACATAACACAATTTAAATAATGATAAATTAATTAGTTACCCTTGTCACATTGTTTATTTTCTCTAATTTTATTTATCATGCGAGAAAGACTGAAGCGGCAAGAGGGAGAATTATTGTAAGATATGAACAGCTTTATTACGCCCATCCTACTCTATAGAAGGGCACTCTTCATCTTTATTTAGTATCTTCACTTACGACGTATCTAAATTACAAAACTTAATAAAAATATGTCTTCTTTCTGACGATACCACAATAGCTGCCATGTCCTAAAAACCTAGGATTATCATGTCCAGGTTGCAAACAAATACGCAGCTATTAGAAAAATTTATATTATATTAGACAGCCATGTCAAACATCCGGCCCAGTGAGCATTTTTCTGCGGCCCCACCATTCAAATTTTGAAAACAGCCAGATAATGCGGCCCGCGAACAAGTTGAAAACCGTGTTAGAAAGCGCGCACCGCTGCAACAACGATTGGTATAATAAAATGTACAATTGTACATAATGCTATCTATGTTTAGGAGGATGAACTACACATAATCAACCTAAAACCTAAAGCCAAATGTTATCTGGCTTGTTCCATGAAATTATATCGCGCAAAAACACAGATAACGCTATCTGAACATTCTGGAAAGAACTCGAGAAATCACAATCCGTATATAAGCCGTGTTCGATTGAGTTCAGTCGTTCAGTGTTTAGTCAGTTATGAGTCAGTTGCGATAGAGTTTTGAGTTGAGTTGCGCACTTATTGTTGCAACACTTAACAGTAGTTATTATAATTTATTTCGGATATAGTTTTTAACATGTCTCTTTCAAAACCAAGTGAAAGTAAGAGGAAACTTGTAGATGAGCATCGTATCGTACGAGTTTTTTTGCTGTGAAGTGAAAGAAAAAATTATTTGTTTGATTTGTAATAGTATATGTCGATATCCTAAATTATATAATTTAAAACGTTACTATGATATTCATAAAACTATGAATCATGGTTGAAAGATCAGCAGCTTATGTTTACAAGTCCAAAGCAAGAAAATGAATGTACTGTCGGAGTTTATCGCGAATTTTGTTGAAGGTGAATTTATAAAAGACTGCTTTGTAAAGGCCGCGGAAATTGTCCCGGGAGCCTGAAGGCATTTCAAAATATATCCTTGTCCTGGAATACTGTCATTGAAAGAGTTACTGAGTTAGCTGCCAATATAAGTGATCAGATAAAAAAAATCACTCTTTCATTGCATTTTCTATTACCTGTGACGAAAGTATGGATGTGTGTGGTGTGGCGTAACTCGCTGTTTTTGTTCGTGCGGTTGATACAGATATCAATGTGTATGAAGACTTACTGGAATTAGTACCATTACATGATACAATAACTGGGAAGGATATTTTCAATGCTGTTTATGGACTGCAAAAGTACAATTTAGATTTGTCAAAACTGTGTTCCGTTGCAACAGACGGAGCTCCTTCAATAACTGGAGTAAAAAATGGCTTCGTTAAAATATTACAGACAAAGATCAGAGAAACGGGCAGTGACAAACCAGATTTTCATCATATTCATTGTATAATCCACCAAGAAGTTTTATGCTTAAAAGTGATCAAGTTGGAAAGTGTTTTAAAGTCAGTGAAAAAAATTATAAACTTCATAAGGTCACGAGGCTTTAATCAGCGACAGTTTTCTGCATTTTTACGTGATTTAGAAAGTGAGCACACTGGTTTACCATATTATGTAGAGGTGCGATGGCTTTCGTGTTCTATGGTACTTGACCGGTTTTGGAAACTCAAAGAAGAAATAAACGTTTTCATGGAAACAAAAGGAGAAGATATCAGCTTATTATGCGATGTACCTTTTTTACAAGATCCTTCATTTATGGTAGATATCACAAAACACTTGTCGGACTTAAATAAGAAATTGCAAGGACCACGTCAAGTTATTACATATATGCATGATCATGTGAAAGCTTTCAAGTGTAAGATGATGTTGTGGGAAAACAGTTAGCAGAGGATAATCTGTCACATTTTCTGACTTGTAAGGAATATCTGGAAAGTACAAGTGTCCCAATATCATACAAAATATATTGAGAGAAAATGAGAAGCCTCCTGGCAGAATTTGAGAACCGTTTTCAGGATTTTAAGATCCAAGAAAACAATTTTTCTCTATTTACTGGTCTTTTCACTATCGATATTGATAAATTTCCCCCTCACTTGCAAATGGAAGTAATTGAGATTCAGTTTCAGACCCATTTAAAACAAAAATTTGATATTGTTGGTACATTCGAATTTTACAAGTATTTGCCTGTTCAATACCAAGAAATGAGAAAATTTGCCTCTAAAATCCTGTCAATGTTTGGAAGTACCTATAAGTGTGAACGACTATTTTCTTTGATGAAAGGAAACAAATCTCCCGCAAGATCGCGATTGACGTACGCACACTTGGACGCAGTTTTAAAAGTTACTTCCGCCGATAAATTCGCGCCACAAATAGACAACTTAATTAAAGACAAAAGATTTCAAATATCTGGCAAAAAATTTTAATGTTTTTAGTTTTTTGTAATGTCCCACATAGTCGATGGTCCTCATGCTTTTAGCCCACCAGTGACTTTGAGTTTGACATGGCTGATCTAAAGAAACCCTTGACCAAAAAAATTGGATAATGGAATAACTGTGACCCCAAAGCTAGAGAAGATTCTAAAGATGGTAGGATACTACAGCCAATAGTTTCTATATAGTCAAGGGATTACTTTCCATATCACTTTTTACCATAACTTAAAAGAAATTATAATTATAATAATAAAGAAGACTTCCTAAAATAGAAAGCACAATTCATGTAAAATAGGGCTTGTTCGGCATCAATTAAAGAATAAAACATTTTTTGATTGTAAGCAAATTTTCACTCACAGTTAAAAAATGCAAGCGCACTCCATTACAACTACGAGTTCTAAAACATGATTGTTGCTTTTAGTAATCCAATTATTTATATATTTTTAACTTTATGATTAATTTGACTAAAAACATTTATAATAAACAATAGGAAGGTAAATACTTCAAACATAATCCTGTTATTATCATAAATTACTAAAATCAAAAATAAAAAGCAATAGTTTTGAAAAAAATATAAAGCAGAAATATTATAATATTTGTTTATGCCGCCGTCAAAAAATTTACAGACTAATGAAAGTAAAACTAAAATAGCTTGTTTCAAGCCAACAAATTGGTCATTATAGTAATAAAAATAGCAGTTCAAATGTTTTATTCGCCATAATCTGGTAATTCAAGATGGTGACTCGTGCTAATACAAAGCGGCACATTATGACCTGTTGACAAAAGTTATTTATAATAAAAATGTACGCGACTCGAATGCAAGTTCATGGCCGTTTAAATTCTCTATTCAAATAGTCTGGCCGTTGAGGCGGCGAAATTTATCATTTTTTTACGCTTAGGATTATAGGAATCTGCTGCTTAATATCATAACTACATGATAACTAAATTGTTAATTGAATTATTTACCTAGATCCATGAGCAGATTCCATATTAATTATAAACTAATTAACAAATCCCTACTATAAAATGTTTTATTATACATTATGATAACCCCGATGATATCATGTTTCTGATTATAATTGTTTCATTACTTTTCATACTTCCCACTTGTTCAGCTTTATACACAACTATACATAAATGGGGCTACAACCTTCATTACTGATTGCCACGACTTTTTTATTCGGACAATTTTATCCAGTGATCTTATCAGCCAACCATCTATAGTAAGGAAATTAAAATTACTACTTGTAAGATTTTATTTTACTGGGGTTTTACAAAACACCTTCTGCAATTTATCTGGTACTTATTTTAAAATCTTAGAATAGAGGCATATTGTTTGTTATTAGAGAATTGAGCTGTTGCACTGAAAGCCTTAATTTAGGGGAAGTAAATAAAATACTTAATTTCAAAATTCTCTCGAGATTTATAAACAAATATTTTGCAAAAGCTAAAATAGGGATTTAGTATCGTGTGTTTCGTTTCAATGCTGACTAACTTTTTGTATAGTAAAAAGTTACATATCATCTGCCTTTTTCACATTTTTTGTTTTCGGACTGTAGATACGTAAAAAGATGTAACCCTTGATATAAGGTACCGCTGCACAGTGAGTTAAATCGGCCGTCTAGCACGACATAAGTCCCAAATGTAATTTTGCAATATTCTTAACATATTCTAAAAATCTATATTTAAGATAGTGTTAATAATAGAAAAATGCAATTGAGAAACAAAATTATAATTACAGTTCTCGGAGGGGAAGCCTTAAAGTTAGTAAATATTTTAAATCTGAAATTAACATGTTTCTATACATCATTTTCAAAACAGAAAATATGATACTAAACATAGCAAATGTTTTTCTAATTTCTTACGTGACTACTGTTTATAATTAAAGTTTTCTACGGTATCAAAACTTTTTAAATATTAAAGCCCTTACCTCAGAAAATTTGGGTCTTTTTAGCTATTACTATATTTAGGTAGTTTTTTTTTTTAACTTATAGAGCATGCAAAAAAAAGTTTGTTGAAGTTTAGTTTAATTTTTATATAAAAAATAAGAAAAAGGATCCATTTTAACCAAAAACCAAAAAATTAGCTGCTCATAGATGCCCATTCGGGATTTATATAGCTTTAACTATGGC
Source organism: Kuschelorhynchus macadamiae (assembly GCA_030620095.1). Taxonomy (NCBI): domain Eukaryota; kingdom Metazoa; phylum Arthropoda; class Insecta; order Coleoptera; family Curculionidae; genus Kuschelorhynchus; species Kuschelorhynchus macadamiae. The sequence goes on along the minus strand of JAUTXW010000911.1, from coordinate 950,297 downwards.
TCCTTAATTACTACTGACTGCACCAAAAAAAACTGCACGATGTTTATATGACCAGAACTTTGCAAATAATCGTCCGAGTGTAATAACGGTAAACATTTTGCAAAGACTAAGGTACAAAATTTCGGAATTTTGTATTACAGCTGTCATCTTTTTAAAGTTCAAGATGGCGAACCCATTTTAAAAATATGGATATTTTATCCCTCGGTAGAAGTTTTACATGCCACATCGTGTTAAAACTAAATTAACAGTTATAATGCCACATTATTTCCAAGCAAAATGATAACACTTTTAAAATTCGGTAAATAACTAAGATATAATTTTATAAAACCACACTCCCTTCAATTCTTTTAATATTAGAAATGAAAATTTCAAATAAAAAACTAATCAATTAGGTAAATTTTAACGACTTTTCTACCTTTACAAAAATAAATCTTAAACGAAGATATCTCCTAAGCTACCAGTTCAGTGCCAGTAATTGGCATTTTTGTAAAGATAATTTCATAAAAATATAAAAATATATAAAGTGCAATATATAAAATAAATACAAAAATAAATATAAAAATATATTAAGTGCAATATCTAAAAAATATCGACTTCATTGTATATGGCAAATAACAAAAACAATTTATTTATCACGAAAAGTATACCTAACTAATTAATTTTTATTTGAATGTTTTATTACCAATATCAAAAAAATTAAGGAGTGCTTGGGTGCAGGTGCATACGTAGTGGGCTTTTCTAAAACATTATCTGTTACATATTGTTTAGTCTAAAAGTTCTTATATTGTTTATGTAATGAATAGAATAGAAACTCAATGATATTTTGTACTTACAATTCTACATAACCTAAATAAAGCAATATTTGACAAGACACCTTGTATTCTATCTTAATTTTATATGCGTCATATAGCTATTAGTTAATAATAAGTTTAAAGCAATGATTCATGCATTTTGACATCAATTGTGTTTTTAAGTTACACAAAACATTACATTTTTATTAAAAACTGAAGCCATTTTAGTAACCCGCATCTTGTTTACATTTTTTTTTGCAAAACATTTTGTTACCTATCCTAAAAAAGTATTATATGAAATTTAAAAAACGTTAAAACAATGCTTGATAAATTATGTCGTACTACATGGCCGATTTACCACACTGTGCGCTGTTAAGGTATATTTAATCATATCAATGATGTATGAGTGCCGCCACAGTTCCCTGAAATATTTACCATTGTACTTATAAAGCAGCAGTGAAGGTAAAAAAGCGTTACTATACCGAACATGTGTAAACTTTTACATTTAACTTATAGGCACGGATGTTTTTTCACTGACACTGATACATCATTACGGAACCGAACGGACACCTCACTGACATGGAGAAGTAGGCATTAAAAGTATGTTTACTTTTCTTATCATGTATAATAATTTCTTAATTTTGTTTACAAGTCTTGATATTAATAAACCTCCTTGCCTCTACCAAGACTTTAAATATCCATTAAAAAAAAAAAACAATTAAATGCAACTACTTTCGTCAGGTCTAATTTATTGTTATTAACTACAGTATCTATATATAACTGCTTTATACATTTTCAGTAATATGCAGGCATATATTGAAGAAGTTATTTCTGTTAACTTACAGGATCCTTATATTATTTATGTCAATATAGATCGGAAGCTTTCACGGCTTTGGTCAAACGATCAGACCATGTTAAATTAAAATTAGCTATGTAAAGTTTCGCCTCCGATTACAAAAGAAATCTTCAGGCTCATTTGCTCTAAGATATCTGAACACACTGTACGTGTACTAAAGATCCCTGACGCTGCCTAGTGCAATCGAAACAAAACGTCACGTACTTGTTCTCTTGCTAATCTCATATTTATATAATTGTTTATGTTAGCCTTTACACTATATCTTAAGTAAATGGTTTAAGTGTGTAGTAAAATAGCCCTAACTTTTCAAATGTTTCAAAAAATGTGTCTTAAATGTACCATCGTAAAATAAATACAATGTACTTCTATAATCATAAAAGTTTCATATAACGGTTTTTGTATAATGGAAATAGCCACTGGTTATGACCACGCTTGTGGCTCGAAACATGCAAAAGTGGTTCTGTGGCTCTTTTCAACACTGATTAAAAGTGCTATTAAAGATGACTGTAATAATTATGGCTTCAGGCCCAGGGCAACATTTAAGAATAATGGAGGGTCTGGATCCCTCCGAAACTGTTAAATATGTCGGTATAGGCTTCCTTCTTACTAATTTGCCTGAGGTTTGACCGTTTAAACCGAGACAACAGAAAATTGTTTTGCTACGTTTTGGTTGCAAATGTGGAAAAAAGAAATTTTATTTAAGTGATGAAATAATCAGCAATGAAAAAACTATTGTACCACAGCAAACCCCTATTTATGAAACTTGGGAGAATTTTAGAAATCACTGGTGCTCTTTACCAATTTTATTGTTTTGTTATTTTTTATAAGTTCCGACTAAGTATAAGGGCATTAAGTATATTTAATTTATACCTTTTTCAAATAAGCCATTTTTGTATCCAGTAAGACTAGCTTGAAAATAGAAAAAATAGTGGGAAGCCAGTTCTTGGGAATCCAGTTAAAGTAGGACGTTTCAAAGTTGAAAATGTATAAGAAATGTGCCCTTACTAAACCTTAAAATGAGTTCTTATAAGATAATTATCGAAAATAAATTATTTTTAATGTTTCCCAGTCTTTAGTTCTTATTTAAGTTTTTTTAACATTTCCAAAACCTTTTTTAAATCCTAAACGAAACTAAAAATGCATGTACCATTCTTGTTCAGTAACTTCGGCGACCAAACTTTCACGGCAATTCGTATACAAAAGCTTTTTGAAACATCATATAACTCTTTTTTACCTGGGGATAAAATAAAGAAATCTAAAAGTTGGCAGTCTTTTATAAAATGTAGCTTTTTATAGGGTTGTAAATATTTGCACGGATAAATTAGTGAAAGTTTGCTTAGAAAGGGTTGTAGAATACAAAACAAATTCTATTGTAAAAGAGCAATATCAGTTGGTAAGTTTAAGAGACATTTTTGTCCAACCTGACACACAGGAAACCCTTGTTTATTAAATGAAATGTTAAAATAAGGGCAAATAAATGATACATAATATGGCAATTCAGAAAGATTTATAAAATTAAGTAAATAAGGGTAAACATTTTACTTGTCGATTTTAGTGATTTCTGCATATTTTAAAGTAACAATATCACATATTAGCTTAAAAGTTTGTTTTAAAAAATATTGATAGTTAAAGCGCCAACATATGTTAAGCAATAACATAGAAAACACGTAAACTAGGAAACTAAAAACGAGGTTTATTAGCCTTTAGAAGTTGTAATATTATATTCCAGATAACATGTGTGTAATCAGATACTTGTGTAATTTAACCTGTGAACGTTTACATCGACAAAGCTTGTAGTCCGTGCCACGGTCTAAATCACTGACCTTTACTTTTTTTTTTCATGGTACCGTCATACCATGTAAAAGACAGAAATTTGCAGAGAACTGCAACTAGTATGTAAAAAATGCATTACGTTTATAAAAAGCTAATATTCATTAACTACGCGAAAGTCATCTGAAAAATGATTGAATAGATACAAATAATACTGTTTTAATGAACATTAGATAATCCTAAAACTCTCCATATCGTGCTTCATTTTACTTTCCTTATAAGAGTACCTTTTATATTCGTAAAAAAAATCATCCTCCGACATTTTTGAAGATCTTTGGGTTTTAGGATCTCTAGAAATGAAAAAATATTATTCCCTTTTATGTCGGTCTGTGAGAGGCTTAACTCAAAAAGTACTTTTTTAAGTGACTTAAAATTTGCTTAGAAGTAAAGGGTGATATGGGGCGAACTAGTAACAATTTCAGTGTGTAACTTTTAATGTTAAGTTACTGCTCTGACATTTTTAAACAGTGACCTCGACAGTCGCTAATTTAATCAAATATTGGCAAATTTGGCTTTAAAATCAGAATGAGATAGGAGGGAATTCCCAATATTTTTTTTTATACTGGCATATACAATAGTATGTATTTTAGATTAGTTCAATGCTCAATTAGGGATCATAAACATATAAATTAAACCATAATTAGAACAAAATACAAGAGTTCTAACCACACTACACCACAACTTGTTACGTTCTGGACGCGCGTTTCGCTAACCAAGTTAGCATCATCAGCAGATGATATAAACTAAAGTAACTTATCCTAACCGAGACTATTTATAGGTAAATGTGGTCACACTTGGTTGCACCCGACTGCACCGTTGTCAAGTAAACAATAGAGGGGACTATAGGGAATAGGCCCTCTGTCTTTATTTATTGCTTTCTTACCACATTTAACTATTTCTATACTCTCAAATGCATCCAATAATCTATTATTAGATATATTTTTAATCAACTTAAGATTATTTATTCCTATTCGGTGATTGTTTTCCAAAGCATGTTGGGCAACGCTTGACTTTTCTGTTCTTCCGTATCTTAAATGTGCCATTTGTTCTTTAAAACGAATGTTTATGGAGCATTTAGTTTGCCCAACATATTTTAGATCGCAGTCATTACAGCTAATTTCATAGATGCCACTCCTCTCCCTCAAGTCGACTTTGTCTTTGGGGTTTCCAAGGAGATTTTTCAAACTATTCTCCGTTTTGTAGGCTACTCTAAAACCTACGTTTTTAAATACTTTTTCTAGACCTCTCGTGCATCTGGGACCATATGGGATTACTATGAATTTACTGGAAGCCTCAGGTATTTGAAGAGTAGTGGCATCTTTTAACATTTTCTTATGCTTATGTCTATTTACTAGTTTATGTACAAAATTAACATTATATCCATTACTTTTAGCTATATTTTTAATCCGATTCATTTCATTGTTAAAACGTTCTTTACTTAGTAGAAAATTGACTAACCTGTGAGTTAAGAAATGGAATACTGCCATTTTGTGTTGACGGCAATGAAATGAGTCGGATGTTATATATCTATCAGCATTAGTAAATTTCCTATAAATATCAAATTCTAATTTATCGTTATTTCTAATAACTAACGTGTCTAGAAAAGGTAATTACCCATTGTTCTCCTTTTCGTACGTAAAATTAATGGAAGGATATTTATTGTTTAATGTTTCTAAGAAAGTGTCCAAATTTTCTGTTTTAGTATCAAAAATAGCAAATATATCGTCTACATATCTATACCACACCCTTGGGAAATACTTGAGTTCTTTTTTAAATTGGGTTTCTAATCTGCCTATAAACAAATTTGCAAGGAACGGAGATAAGCAATTGCCCATCGCAGTTCCCTCTAGTTGTTTATAATATTTATTGTTGTACTGAGAAAAATTTTGATTCATACATAATTTTGTGAGAAGTAAATACTCATCAATAATTTCTTTTTTCAAATTATTGATTTCAAGTAGTTCCTTTAGGTACTCTAAAGCTAGTGGTATGGGTACACTAGGAAACAATGAGCTTACATCAAAAGATATTAAAATTTCACCTTCTTTTAAGTGAACATTCTTAATTTTATCTAAGAATTCTAACGAGTTAGTAACCTCAAAGTTATCATACGAGATATTTAATTTGCCGAATTCTTCTACTAACCATTTTGAAATATTGTACGTTGGTGATCCAACAGCTGAAACAATAGATCTCATGGACTTCCCAGGTTTATGAATTTTGGGAAGGCAATACAGTTTAGATAACTGTGGGTTACTATGTGTTAGTTTGAATTTTAGTTTATCGGACACAAGGTTTTTACACTGTTTTAAAGTACTTTTTACTTCTGTTATCATTTTTGATAACGGGTTTTTCTCAATTAAATCATAAGGACCAGTTTGAATCAAATTGTCTACTCTTTCAAAATAATCTGTTTTGTCTAGTATAACAACCTTATTTCCTTTGTCAGCGTTTAAATAAAAACATTCCTTTTTCTTCAGTCCCTGGATAACTTCAGTGTTTTTACGAGAAACATATTTTGACTTGTTGTTAACAACGTTTTTTGAGATTTGATTTCTACAAGCCTCTCTAATGAATCCCTTAGTTGACTCTGGCACGTATTGAATGGAACTTTCGATATTCCCTATAATAGTTGGTAAACTATTTTTTACTGGAGGCTCTGCAAAATTCAAACCTTTATTCAAAAGGGCGATTTCTCTATTATCAAAAGACTGAGAAGAAAGATTTTCTACAATGTTCTCGACTTCCGAAGAAATTTGTTTTTGTGGTTTCAACTTTCTCAGTTTGTTTTTAAGTGAACACATTTTCTTCAAAAATTTGGCATCGATAACTACGAACATTTTTCTTTGGAAATCTAACCACTGTTCAAATTCTAAATTACTAAGCTTATAAGTTAGGACATAATTAGAACTTCATGGTCTTTGTATGTATTATTACTAAGTGTTTTAACACTAAACAAAAATTATTTCCATGCCGCGAGCCTTTCCAGAAGGCCGGAAATGTCACACTTTCTTTTAACAACGTATCACACGTTTACTAGGAACAAATCTGTCCGTATAATAGTTATTATTTTAGAACTAACTTAAAATGAGTTAGAAGCGAACAAGATACTTGCGCCTGTTCTAGAGACCAGCTTAAAATGTTAATATATCTGAATACTATACATAACAACCGAAAATTTAGTTCTTCAAATTTATTTGTCCATGAGTATACATAAAAAACAAGTTTCCTAACCTACCTTAAGGTTAGCGTGTTTAAACAGAATTTTGGTGTAATTAAAGGCCCTGAAATTAATGTTTTAAAAATGTTCACCTGCCATTTGCGGCTAAGATTATCTTTCAAATTTTGTTTAGCACATAAGTAAAAATGAAAAAAAAAAACATGTAATCCCCTAAATGATTAGCAAAATGCCACGTTCAAATGCATGATATCTTTACCAAGTACAGTAGTTTTAATACGTTTAAATCCGGTTTATTTCTAGTATGATGTAATTAAGAATGCACTTCTTTTAGTTATTTTCTATTTTTACTGATCGTTTAAAGTTTCGCGATCAGTACCCCTATTATAAAAGGAAACTACACGCTAACAAGTGGCTATTTACATAATTATGCTCCCATTTCTATTTAATTTCTAAAATTGTTTGAGTGCAAGCAAATTAAAGGTAGTTATTATGGCTAAAATTAAACCATACTAGATGGTTATGCGAGGTTAAATTGCAGATTAAATTGAGTCCATGAACTGCAATTTTGCAATCAGGTCTCAGACTGAATTCGATAACTGTATAATATTATACTGATATTAAAGTTTAAAGTACAAAATAATACAAAAATGTACAATTAACAGTAAAAAACAGTTTACACATAAAAAAAATTGAAAACAAAATTCTAAACAATTTGATTTATGTTTAAAAACTTACAGTCAATACAATATCCATATAGTCGTTCTTAAAGCCAAAGTCATATTAAAGTTAAGATTACAAAAAAATTGGTCGAGATGCTGCGACTAATTTCTTTTCAAGTAATGGGAAAAAATTAAACTGTATACCCAAAAATTCAAACAAATGCAGAAGAGCTATAAATAACGCATTAAACAAAACTAAAATCTAACTTACTATGTTGAAGTAAGAGTTTATTTTTCAAAATACAATAAATATAAATAATTTGGAGCATTTCCGGCCAATTATCAAAATTTTTTTACTAGGATTTTTAAAAAGATTTGTATTGATTCAGTTTACATGTACACACACACACATTTAAACTACAAATAAGAAAACAATATAATATAATTTAACTTAATTTTTAGTGAAATCTATAGTTTTAATATATCTACCTTATTTGTAAATAAAACAGCTAGACTTTGAAAAAGTCTGTGTAAGATAATTTCAGAATGTATAAAATTGTTTATTTCATTAGTTTAACTTAACTTGAAAAAAAAAACAAATAAAAAAGTCTGATCGCAGAAAAACAGTGAAAGGCAGAGAGGTGTGGTGTGGAACAAGCAATGGCAAATGAAAGATGAATGAGTTTGAAAGTAATTTAGAATATATAGGGTGTAACAAAACCAAACAACAAAAAATGTTAAATATAGTTTTTTATTAAATTATGAAAATTTCGTAAGTTCGAAAGGACTAATTCTTATGTTTTATGCCTATATTTTTTTAAGTTATGTCTGTTTTCGGATAACACTTTTGTGGATAGAGGTAAAATGGTGTAAAATTTGGGAGCAGGGAGTTATGTTTCTTAAATGATTAGTTCTGTTGAAAAAAGGTACTTGCAAATTTAAATTAGAAACCGATCTAATGCTATATTGATGGCCATAAATTCTAGATTTTAGTTTCCTTTAACACATTATTTAAATCTCTTCTACATTTGCTTAAATTTTAACTCCTTTTCCTACACTCTATTTGATAAAAAAATCTGTTTCAGCATCTAGGCATTTTTTTTCACAATCGTTAACTTGTTGATGTCTTTGGTTATACGACTATATGAATCATAGCATGAGTGAAATATTAAAAATTGAATCAAATTGTTTAGAATTCTTTTTTTGCATTTTAAACGGATTTTTATTATTATCCGTCAATTTTACCATTAATTTCTGCTTTAAAATTTACTTTAATCTGCATAATATTATACATTTTTCGAGTTTCATCTGACCCTAACTGCGAAACGGCAGTTCGGCTGCTCTATTTATTTCTTAAACTGCAATTTAACTTCGCATAACCACCTAATACGGTTTAATATTAACCATAATAAGTACCTTCAATTTGCATGCACTAAAAGATCCTTGAGTGCATTAAATAGAAACGGCAGTTTGTAGGATGCATTTTATATAATAATTATGCAAATGGCCACTTCTTAGCATCTAGTCCCATTTAAATAATAGAGGCACTGATCGCGTAACTTTAAACGATAAGTAAAAATAGTAAGCAACTAGAAGTAGGATATTTTTAATTACATCATATTAGAAACAGACTAGTTTTAAACGTATTTGAACTACTATAATTTGTAATGATCTCACGCATTTGAACGTAGCATTTTACTTGTCGTATAGCATGCAGAGTACATTTTTTTTTGTTTTCTACATATATTCTAGAAAAAATATTTTGAAGGAGCAGTTAAATATTTTTAAACTATCAATTTCAGAGCATTTACTATCTTCAAAATACTGCTTAATAAGGTAAGTTTAAACTAGGTGCATGAAGAAACTGTCATTTTAAATACAATCATGGACCATTGAATGTAAATAGCTAAATCCGAGTCTAAATCTTTGGTTATTAAGTTTAGCACAGGGGCATGAGAAAGTATTCCAAAATGGGCGCTAAAACTTTATTTTTCTTCCTCTAAGTGATATTCCAGGTCTCTGCATTGAGGTTTTTTAAATAAAAACCAGTAAGAGTGTTATTGTTATTAACCATAAAATTCCTGGTGAGTATACACTTGACAAAAAAACTACTTTAATGATTGCTAATATTCAGTTCTGAATTCTTTTGAATATCGAAGTCTTTCCAAAGTCTGAATTAGGACTCTTTCTGCTTTATAGGAAACTTCTAAGTCTGGACATTATTTTCGTTTAACTTTAAAGCATTGTTTAATAAATAAATACCATGAGGTACCTTTAATTTAGTTTAGTTTAATAAATAAATACCATGAGATGCTAATAACATTACATTTTTAAAAACTTTCTGAATCCTGGCAAATAATATAAATTATTTAAAATACTTATATAAGATAATTGAATATTATTAGTATACAAAATAACACCAAACGTCTTGTTGTTGACAGTTAAATGAGGTGTGGCAGAAGACAATGAAAATTGTACTATTCAGGAGACATATGTCATTTGTAAAATTTTTGGTATTTAATATTCACCTTTGACAGTGATGGTGTGAGAAATATCTTAAATTTTAGATTAAGGTATATATATATATATATATATATATATATATATATATATATATATATATATATATATAATACGAAAAATGTAGTTTCTTTGATTTAAGTTTACATGAACAATGGTATTACTAGTGCCAATTATACCCTTCGATATTTAAAATTGTCCTATTTGTTTGTGTTGACATTTTTTAGAAATCATAGTTAATGACATGTTATTTGAGTGCAGAATATTTTATTACTCAAAGAAGCTCACATTGTTCTTGTCAGAATGATGAACATACTTTAAAAGTTCTTAAATTATTAATTTTGTTTTTAGTTGTCCAAAAGAAAAAAAAATTAATGGCAATACAAAAAAGCTGAATTTGTTATTTTAGAAAGAATCCTCTATGTTTTCACTTGTATTAATTTGTACAATTTTATTGTTATATTCAGTGACTAAGATATTCGAGTAAGTTAAACTGAGATCTTCTAGATCTCTCCTTTTATTGCTAAAAGTACTATCAAGTCGAATCTCAACCATTTCTAGAAATTCTCTTTTACTCTTGTTTTTTTCAGATAATAGTACTGACGTTTCTTTGTAGTTGAAAATGTGATTTATTTCTAAGATATTTTGAGCGAGGGCGCAGGTTTGTTTTTGATTTCTACAATCACTTTTGTGTGGTGTAACGCGATCATTTAGCACTCTGGAAGTTTGTTCAATATACGTCTTTTGACATCCTAAATAAGGAATCCTATATATAACCCCTGATTTTTTCAAGGGTGTATCTTTATCTTTCAATTTTAAATAGCTCAGACCAATAGTTTTGAGAATCTTAGAATAATTTTAAAGCAATGTTCGTTTTTGAAAACATTTACTATTTTAGTTGTGACAATTTTAATATATGGTATTGAGAAACGATAAATAGGTTGATTAATGGCCAAAAAGGCAGTGATATCTGGAGTTATTTCGCCTTTACTGATATCATCTATATCACGAATATTCATTGTGTTGTATATTAGTTTTTTTAAGAGTTTTTTAGTGTTTAAGTTACCAAGTAGAATGTTAAAGAGTTTGTCAAGGTTTTTCTGTCTGAATGAATGATGAAAGAGTTTCTCAACTCTTTGTTTTAATGTCAACAACAAATTTATTTTAATTTTCTCAGTATGGTAACAGTGATTATTTATGTATCTATCCGAGCTAGGATCCAGAAAGTTTTTAAAAATGTACCAAATTTAACTGTTCTCATTTTACAAGTAAGTTTGACTCATTGATTTATTTCTTTTACTTTCTATCAACTCTATATTGTAGCCTTGAAGAAGCAAATAAAGATTTCCGAAAGTTCGGCATAGTAGAGAAGAGTCTTCTTTTAACCAGCCCTTACACAGACCGTTTACCCAATATTTGTACTCTGCTGTCTAGCTAGTCGGTCAAGATTGTATTATCACTCTATATATATATATATATATATATATATATATATATATATATATATATATATATATATATATATATATATACATATATATATATATATATATATATATATATATATATATATATATATATATATATATATATATATTAATCGAAAATAATTTCGACAGGTCAGTGCTTTTTTTTTTTCTGATTTGAAAATGTAAATTATCAATTTACCAAATCGTAAAACACACGTTAGAATATAGCATAACATTGCATATAGTAAATGAATATATATTTTATAAAAGTAAACAAACACACATGTACGAGGTGAATAATTTCGATGACATTGAAATCAAAATTGCAACTATGCGACCTTAAACTCTATGTTATTATATTGAACTAGTGTAGAATGTAGTATACAAAAAGAATTAAATTGTTTTTAATCCAATACCTAACAAAAATAATTAAGTTTTAAGTGAATGTTCGACAGTTCTTTTCCCTATATAATGATTTACAAAATTCTATGCTATGAGTTAGGACATGACTCACAAAAGATTTAAGTAAACAAGCGAGTTTAGTGACAATTTAAAGAGACTTACTCACTGAAAAAAAAATCATTAACGCTGTAAAATGGTCTCTCAATGAGGTATGCTTTGGTGTTTTTTCGAAATTTTGCAAGCATAGGTTGGATTTTAATATATATATATATATATATATATATATATATATATATATATATATATATATATATATATATATATATATATATATATATATATACATATATATATGTATATATATATATATATATATATATATATAGAACATCATTTTTAACAAGAACTTGCTTAGTTTTTTTTTCTTTTTTGATAAATGTACGTTTGTCATTTAACGTCAAATTCGTGACACGCCTGTTATGATTCTATTATATTATATATTAAAAATATATATTTTTACAATATTCATTAACAATTACAATATCTAGTTTTGAGAAAAACTTGTTGATTTGACGGAAGTTGAGAAGTAAAACTAGGTTTTTTTGATTTCCTTTTTGACAGATATTAACCTGTATCAATACAGTAACTGGGACTTAGTAAACATCAAACGATACTAAGTTTTTCTCTAGTTTATTAATATTTAAATCTCTTATTAGAAAAACCTATATCTAAATAATACCCGAGCATTTCAATATCAGCAGTGGCGCTTCCAGAGCGCTGGTCTGGAGAGTGTAGTGGTTGGCAAGAGTGGGGGAGATCACCCCTCTAGGCAAATTTTACACAAAGGTTAGGAAATTAAAAATTATTATTTAGCCGTAACTAAACTTATTTTTAAAATTCAGTCCCCGTCTCCCATTCCACGTCATGATTTTTCCTGTATAAATTCTGACAGTATCGAAGGGGTAAGACCGCCAAACGCCTTACATGTGCGAGACCTTGTTTCCATATCAGTCCAATATTATTCATATACGGAAAAATTATCACAATACATATCTATCAAACTTTCCGTTTAATAATTTATTGTTAAAAATATTAGAGGCAAATAATTTTTAATATTTTCAATATTAACTATTGGGTGTCTGGGGGGATGGGTAATTACCCCCTCTACCCCCCTCTTGGAAGTGCATTTTGTGCGTAGTCTCTATTCAGCTTACCTCTTGGCATTGACTACTCGTACATCTTATGGAAAGATGTTGAGTTGCTGATTTCTTCGACGCACATTTTGAGAAATCTGGGAAATTTCTCTGTTTTAAGTCTATTACTTGGCCATATTTTATAAAAACCTATATTATTAGACGCGATCTTGCTGGTGACATATATTCATTTTGCGGCAAAATAATTGACAAATAGACTGCTCTAAACGTTGTTCAATACACAGAGATTGTTTACTATTGTTGCTGTTTTAATCAAAGCCCTTGTCATTTTCTCCGACCCAATATTTGTACTCTGCTGTCTAGCTAGTCGATTATATTATCACTCTATATATATATATATATATATATATATATATATATATATATATATATATATATATATATATATATATATATATATATATATATATATATATATATATATCTATATATATATATATATATATATATATATATATATATATATATATATATATATATATATATATATATATATATATATATATATATATATATATATATATATATATATATATATATATATATATATATATATATATATATGTATATATTTATATATATATATATATATATATATATATATATATATATATATATATAATGTTTTCATTCCGGGTGTACATCCGTTCACTACTGTCGTTCTCAAAAGAACAGTTTTGCTGACGTTTCGCCAAAATCAAATTTGGCATTTTCGAAGCTTTCTTTCTCGCGTCCGAATAGAGACTTGATTCTTGATTGATGAGTCTCTATTCGGACGCGAGAAAGAAAGCTTCGAAAATGCCAAATGTGATTTTGGCGAAACGTCAGCAAAACTGTTCTTTTCAGAACGACAGTAGTGAACGGATGTACACCCGGAATGAAAACACATTGTATTTTTCCATCCGTGAATGAGGAAAAATCAATATATATATATATATATATATATATATATATATATATATATATATATATATATATATATATATATATATACATATATATATATATATATATATATATATATATATATATATATATATATATATATATATATATATATATATATATATATATATATATATATTAAACAAATAGGAAAACAAGATTCAGTCTCCGAATGATGACTCGAAATGTTTTAGGATAAAAAAAAATAAAAGGTATTAAATTCATACATATACATATTAAATATAGTTGTAAAATACGTTTAACTAAAAAAATACAAACTAAAACTAAACTAAACTAAAATAAGAAAATAAAAAATGTATGTACCATTGTACTCACCACAGACGACCCGGTCAAAGGGACTCATCCAGTCTAAAAAAATAAAGGGAATATTAAAACTTTCATAATACAATGACAAATTAATACAACTAGATATTTCATAATTATTATTAATAGAGCAATAGCTTATTGCTTTGCTATATACTAAACTATATATTGAAATGTTTTTCATTTCTCATTAAAGTTTAGACGTATACAATTTTTACTAATTTAATATCAAGTTGACGATATTGTCATGGTTTTGGTCAAAAAGCAAAATTCATTCTGGGTATGTGGGCGACTCATTTTTTTGATATTTAGGGTTAAAAGAAGTTGCAAGCCATTTTCATTATATTTGAACATGAGTACACTATTTAAGCTACCCACCTTCCGTCTATGGCTGTTTTCTCCCACGAGGAATCTCGCGAAATCACACCTCAAGAAACCTCTAGCAACTCCACGTTGCAGGATTTCCGCGTTATGGTTACAGACTGCGGAAGCCGCGCAAGGCGGAGAAAGAATTTTATCTTTTTTATTTATTTTATCCTTTCAGTTCTTACGTTATAGTTTTAATATTTTCCGTAGTGAATAAACCTATTCCGAGGTCTATTCACATGTCCTCTGTCTCGAACACCTTACCCGGATTAACCATACAAATGTTTCTTTTTCGTCCTTTCCTTAAACTTATTCGATCAACTCCTTTAATTCAACTAACCTGTATTCTCGCTTACAATCTATTTCACAACATATACTCGTTCAGTACATGATTTTTAAATCTACTCAAATATCCTAACATTATAACCATTTTCGGTCACTACCTGCGTTCCTTTAAAGGTGGGATCCAACCTCACTACTCTCTAACCTTATTCCCGGACGCATCATGTACGATTCCCTGCCTTTCGCGCTGTTATTCTATCTTTCGTGTCTTTTCATATCTTCTTCACGTTTATTAAGCTATCATTCACGACCCATTAAATCATTTCTCTTATTCTTGCCCCATTCGCCTTCTCATGCGTTATCATGTTACCCTAAGTTACTGGCTTTCCTGCTGACAGAAGTTCCTTATTCTGTTCTGCAATTTCATTATCCCCTATTGTCTTGTTTTCCTTCTCTCCAGGAGTCCCATCGCCATTTTAGAACTTGTATTTAAAAATCACTTTTCTCCAGTCACACTATATCTTTCCCAAGCTATATAGCAGATAGTTCCGCATCAAACGCCCCCCTCCCCCATACCATGTTGGTTCTCAAACCTCTACTCCATATACCCTTCTTTTTCACACTTCACCCTACTTCTCTTTTTCCCGTCTTTCACTCATGTTCACATATATTTCCGTTGCATACTTCATTCCATCGCACTTTTTTCTATCTCTCTCGCCCCTTTCAATCTTTTCCTCTAACATTACCTGCCTCACCCCATTTCTTTCGCGCGCCCAAATATCCAGGGGTATAGTCCTATTCAAAACTTGTAATGCATCCGTCGCATCTATCGCTCCCGATTGCCTCCTTACTCTCGTATTCCTTGCTCTCTCTCCCCAAACATCCGCCACACACAACACTGCTGAGATCACAACCAGATCATTTATCATTCTCGTCATATCTTTGTCCCTTCTCCCTGTATTTTTGTAAGCATTCTAAATTTTAGAGCCATTCTACCTTTTTTCTCTCTCACTATCTTAACATGCACAATAGTTATATTTAGACAGTCCAGTTGTTTAAGTACGGTTACCATTAGACTATATTTATTTGTATCTTTATTCAACTCGGTGACGTCGCAATGGTCGTTATTGTATTATATTTAGACAGTACATGGCATCCTCAAGCGGTCACCTTTCCCAAGCTAACCATGCTCATGGATGCTTTGTTTGGGTAGTCAACCATTCTCCACTTATTCTAAATAAAAATTTTCTAATACATTTAAGATACTGTAATTTATATATGCGTCATTTTAATAATGCCTGAATGCCTGTTTAAATGTTTGTATAGGACAAAATATAAAAAGCGTCATTTATCATATAATATGAATGTCAAAATTAAACTTTTACCTGTAAGTAAACTACCTCCAAAACTATTTCTTTACCGCCCACGAAATGTTTAAAACGCAAATCATGGAAAATAACAATATATGTCCTGTCATACGTTTAATTATTATTCTATTCTGAAAAACATCTCGTTATTTTAACACTAATGGTTAATTTATTTAAAGTACCTATTTTGGCAATTATTTGGCTATAAAACGACATTTAAGTGGCCATTTATGTTTATCTAATATAAACAACAATTGAGGAAACGTTAGTTATTGCCGTGGCACATTGTGTTCCACAATCTACCAATTAACGCTGATAAAAATATCTATATTTAAATTAACGTATTTTCAATAGAGATAATATTAAAAACTGCAATTTTCTTAGTAAAGATGTTTCTTAAACGTTGAGTGACCTCTTAAGTACAATTTTAAAATTATATTAAATAGTGAGGGAAAAAGCTTCCTCAAAGAAGCGAAATGAGATGCATATATTTAAATGTTTAAGGTAATATGATATTTGTTATAAGTTAAGCACCATTAGTATTGGGATAGATAATTCCTCGGGCACACCCTAGAGTTTAAAAAAATATCGTCAGTTGCAAATATTTTAATATTTTGTTGCTAATTATTGCCGCTTTGTATTCCATAATCTACGAATTAACCCTGCAGTGGCCTCCTACGTTGAAATGAAATAAAACTTCATGGATCATGGAACCCCATGTTTAGTGTTGATTAAGTAAAGCCTACAATTTTACAATTATGTTAAATAGTGACAGAAAAAGCAACTTTAAAGAAGGAAAATGAGATGAACATTTTTAAATTTATAAGGTGAAACGATATTTGTTCTCAAGATGAGTAAGATTAGTACTGGGATAGATAGCTATTTCGGAACACCGTGTGGTAGGATGTTAAGGTTAAGTAACTGTTCGGATAATACAATTATGACCAGTACTTACTTGCAACCCTAACGTCTAAAAAAGTTACCGTGAGGCATGTCCAAGCTTTAAAGAAAAGGGAACCTGTTAACTGAAAATCTACTAGCTAACTATTTGTATTGAATGTTATATTTATTTTAGTTGTGGTTTGCCTTCTTAATGAGTCAATTAGTTTCCAGGCTTATGACAACCTTGTACTGCCCATGTAGGCCATGTAACAGTATACTTCCTTGTATTTTCTTGGCCATGTTTCATTTTTATTTTTATTTATAATACCCTTATATTTTACCTGTTTTTGTTTATATGTTCTATGATCTTTATCGTCTTTTGTAATTAACCATTTTGTATATGCTTGTTGTTTATGATTTCTTTGTTGGTTTGTTTTTTTTATATCAAGGAGTTCGCGAGCTGCAGATTGTATGGAACACATTATGTGTCGATATAGACAAACAAATATATTAAAAATGAATATACAATCAAGCGTAAATAGTGGATGCAGGACCAATAATTTTATTATCAAATGTTATTCATAAACATAATATCGTCACTGAAGGGTTCGGACATTGTAGGTCTAATTCCGTTCCTCATAAAAACTGTTAAATTTTAATGTGTTGCAAATTGGGCAAAGTGTTAAATCCAGTGTGAAAACTTTCGTCGTTCATAACAAGGAAGCAATACTCCAAAATCCATAAAAACTTTATTACCGTTAAAAAACAATTAATTGTCGAAATGGTTACTGTTAGGAAAATAGTGATAAAAGACTGCCACAGGAGTCAGTGTGAAAATATTGGCCAATAAAAAGATTGTAAAACATCCTTTAAGTGCCCATAAAGTGTTACCTCGATAAAAAGTGTTTGTTTATTGTAAAATCCTTTAAGTTTTTTATGACTTTCTAAGCTTATTTAAATATGGTTTATCTTTTATTGTACAGGGGTTGAAAAAAAATGTAGAAAATGTATCAACGGTTGTTTCTAGATATCTGTCTACTTGAAAGTATATTATAATTAAGGTTATTAAACAAGAGGCAGAATGTAAGAATAAAAAAGTAACTGTTTGATTAACTTAACTGTTTAATTTAAAATAAGTTTTAAGAAATCCATATTGATTATAATTTCCCTATCAGGTTCGCTTTTTCAGTAGGCTGAACTCCGCACGGAACGGAAATGAAAGAAAGATAATCACTGACTCACACTCAGCATGCTTCTTAGATCATTTTCATCTTAAAATATATATTTTATTTGTCATTAGAAAATAGGAATCAATTTTTAATGTAACATACCTTTATATAGGTGGTTCCTGTACCTGGTTAGGCGCCAGACGCGCGACTGCGCGGAGGCATACCGTTAAACCATAACAAAAAACGCCTAAGAGAAGGAAATTATTGACAATATAAGTAATTATAGTGCGAAGTTTGATTTAGAGATTGTCTATTTATAAATGTCCTAAAAACGTGATGCGAAGTATCGGTTTTGCACAAGGTGGCTCATAAGTCGCGTTTCTTTTCAGGAATTGTAGACAATATCTGGACAATTAATAACAGAAAAGTGCACAACTAAACAACGTTCCAAATCGGTACAATTTTATTCTGAAAGTGATTCATTCATTATGTTATTGGAAAGCAACAAGCATATCGTCGACATTTGAATGTGAGGAAAGCTTCCTTGGAATTCATGATTCTATCCTTGAATTGATCGTCATGATCATTATGGAAAAGCAAGTGATCTTCTCCGTACCGGCCGAACACGATCAGCTAAGTCTGAGGAAAATATTTTGCATGGGCGGAAGAGGGTTGAAGAAGAATCATAAACGTTGACCCACAAACACTCTATTCAAATGGGCAACGCTGGCATGTGGATGCATCGGATTTTGCACAGCTTGATGATTTTCCCGCACATTTCACTGGTTCAAGAGCTAAAGCCTGTGGATTATCCGAACAGAGTTATGCAGTTCGTTTCCAACAAATGGCTGGTGAGAACTACGAATGTATTCATCATTTATCAGCATGCACTTAAAAGACCCTTCTCTGGAACGCAGCATATAGTCGGTATTATTTTCACACATAGTGTATAAATATTTTCAAGAGTTGTAGTTTATTTTAGTATTACCAACATTAATAAAAAATATTAAAATTCGAAAGGTTATTAATAGTTTCGCCCCCTACATAACTTATAACTACATTGTTTTTATTAAAATTTTTTAGAATTTTAGCAGTTCAATATTGAAAATCTCCGATTTTAGTTATTATTTAGCAGGTGTCCAAAATTTAAGATATGTTTAAGCAACTAAATATCAATAGATTCGAATAATTGTAAAAGTTTTCAACCTAAATCCAACTGTAAAAAAAAACGAGGCGCTATGCCTTCCACCATAGAAAAATCCGGTAGAATTTACTGTATTTCTAATCCAAGCAGGCTATTTGGGAATTAAAAATTTAAAAGGTTAACAAAACTGCCTATGTAGGTATTTCAATTTTCAACTATCTAGACGTAACCAAAATCGAAGGAATGCTGCGCTCCTAAGGGGGTAGTTGGTGACTAAAATTTTAATAGATTGAACGATATGGGCTACCCAGTTCAATACTGAGTAATTTATAACAGACTGTGACTAGACTAGAGTCATGCTTAAGTGTACCCACTCGAATACACTGAGTGTGGATATTAACAAAATTCGTTTATTTTCTGATGGAGCTATGTAGCTCATGGGTAAAATGTTGCACTGCGTAGGGCTTGGTGACCATCTCCGTCGGGTGATGTTTTTTTTTAAACCTACAGTTTTGTATGTAATTGTTTTTTAAATATTGAACCGTGTTTTTGGTTAGTCCTAGTTAGACCTTTCTTCTGGGTTGATATAAAAAGACTTTAACGCTGCTTCTTATCTAAGCACCGTTTTTTACGTTGATATATGCACTTGTTAGCAGCAGAGCACTGAAAAGCAGCATTTTCTATTTTGTTTGAGTAATGCGATAATGTTAGTGGAAAGTAGATAGCCATCAGAAATTTTAGATATTTTTAGAATATAAAATATTTTTGCTTTTACATGGCTGGAAGGACAATTGGTATTTTATATAAAAAAGTTCTATGTGTTTGGCCGTTTCCTAAAAATTATTTACGTTTCTTTCTTAAATAAAAAATGTTTTCGTTTTTAAGAGTTTGTTTCACCTCCTAGGGCAGTTCTGTATAATGGAAGAAAGTATTATAACAAAAAATTAAACGTACTTTGAGGCGTTCCTCTGTTAAAATAAAGAACATACATTTTTATACTTATTTTTAAGAGTTATATAGGGAAAACAAATTGTTTTAATCTTAAAGACGGAAACTGAAGTGTGTCGCCATTTTTGTAAATATGTTATTGATATTTTTTCAAATATATATAATCAATCAAGTATCTATGATGATGACTTCTATATTTTTATGCCAAAATATTTTGTTTTAGATTTGACTGAAATCAATTGTTACGTTCTTTTTTTTTAATTCTATACCCCTTGAAATCTAGGCTATGACACCTGCTTAGGCACATACATACACATCCATACAAATCTACATGTTCTAGGGACGTCAATAAAATCTAACCTATGTTTTATAAAAAGTTTCACAACCACAATACTTCCCCTATATACTTTTTATATTATATTATTAATAAAATATGAGGGCTCGCTATATGGAGAAGTAAAAATATCTTTTGATTTCCTGGATTCGTTTCGGTGTAAATAAACATCTATATAACTTAATGCCGTGAGAACTTACCTTTTCCATTCAGTTGCGTTCCAATTTTCAACCAAATGAAAAAATTTTACTTCTATTTTGAATAGGTACTATAATTTTTATTTGCATATGGACAAGTAAAAATTGACAAACTAATTTAATTATAATGAATATAAAGGAGCTTTACGACATGACAAATAAAAAATACAATAATCAAAACAGAAGCGAGATAATATGGTGGAAAATTAAGAAAAGTTTTCACGGCATTAAATTAAATAAAATATACGTATCTGCGCTGAGGAGAATTAAGAAATTTTAAAGGAATTTTTATTTTTCCATATAAAAACTTCATATGTTTTTTATTAACACAATATATGGTCCTTATGAAAGTCCATATAACCAGAAATTTTTTTTTTAAAACTATATACGAAATCTGTATGTGTATGCGTGTGCAGAGTCTAAGCAACTGCCCTCCTACAGGATGAACATTTTTAATCAGTTAAAAAATTTTAAAAAATGAAAACACGCAAACTCAACATAGTATTAGATTAATAATGTAAAATTGACATCTTTTTACATAAAAAATGTGAAACAGACATATTTTGACATAATAAATATAGCAGATATATGATTTTGTTTTGATTATATATATTTAAAAAATAATATTAATATATATATATATTTTTTTTTCTTTTATATAAGGTTACTTAAGGGTAAAACACAAATAAAAATGTAAGTTCTTTTTTTAAGCGAAGGAACATTAAATTGGTTTGTTTTGTATATATAGTGTCTTCTACTATACAGAGCTGTCCCAGGGGGTAAAACAGACTTGTTAAAAACGAGAAAAAACATTAAGAAATGATTGGCACTTTCAGCTAACGACTAAACAAGGCCAACTCCAACTTTTCTTATAGAAATCCTTTTTTCCTCCCAGTCATATAAAAATTAAATTATTTTATATTTTCTAATTATATTAAATTTCTGATAACGATGTAGAACGTGTACATCATCTTATCACTTAAGCAAAAATGAGGTTGAAGTTTTCCTGTTATTATTATTATTAAATTATTTAAAATACTGCTACCTGCTGGGCCGCACCGCGCTGCTCGATGCTTCTTCTTTGAGTTATGGCGGTTATAAAACAACGCAGGCGTTATCTAGCGGTGGCTAAGGAGATTACTTTTAAAATATCAAAATTTATAGATAATTTGTATACTTTCAGATGTAAGCGGGTATAACATCATTGCTGGAGCTATAGATTAAGATATTGAAGACCTGCGATTCGATTTTGTCCGGTTGTCTTTTTGTGGATTTTTGTGTTTATATTTTATATATTTTTAGAGGTATTTATATTAGAATATATTTTAACCAGTGGCGGCTCTTCCATAGAGTCATTTGGCCAATGACCTCTAAAAATATTTCACAAAATAAATTATTCGTTTGACCGTACTCCTAATAGTTGTAATAAAACGCAAACTTTAGCCGCGCGCGGCGAATGGTCTCGTTGCGTTCCTTAGGCATAATAAAATACGCTATACTAAGCTAAGTAGGGCAGTCCGAATTGCCCTGATTATATTAAAGCTTGTCGAAAGTGCCCGAAAATTTCACAGCTACCGAGCGGCAGCCGAACGTGATAGCAAATGGAATATGAAATCGCGATTTGAGACATCAGCCGGTCTCTTCTCATAATTCGATCGATCGGTCGCGAGATCACGTCGGCATGCGGAAGTTCAACTGTTCAGAGGTCGCGCGATCGATATTCTAACTCGATATTGTTTCGGACGTTTTTAATCGATGAAATGTCGGTAGTGCAAAAAATTAAACAACTAAAGAGTGCTCACGAACTTAATTTTGAGAAAATAACCGAATTCAAGGTGAGTGGTCGCAATTTGCCAGAACTTAGTATACGACAAACTAGTAAAGATAAAAATAAAGAGGTTTATCGAAACTTTCGCAAAAGTATGTACGATTTAGCAAACTGGATATCTGGTTGTGAAGTATCTAACTCATTTTACTGTTATGCTTCTTTTTTGTTTTCTAAGGAATCGTCGGACTTATTATGATGCAAAACCGGTGTTAAAGACTTAAAACGCTTTAAAGAAAAAATAAAAAAACATGCAGTTTTCTGCAGATCACATGAAATGTTCGGTGAACTATGCTACGGTCGGAAGGTTGATATTCGCACTCAGCTAGACACAGTTTATAGAAAATCCCTTAGAGATTTTAATGAAAATGCATCCAAAAATCGTTATATTTAAACAAAATTATAGATTGACTAAAATTTTGTGGGACATTCGAGCTGGCATTACGTGGCCATAATGAAACGGTTTTGTCTGAAAATCTAGGGGTTTTTCGAGGGCTTTTGTTGAGGAGTTGGGCCAAGATAGGCTATCCGCTTTAGCAATGTTAAGCATCGAGAAATAGTTTATAAAAGGAATGTGCGTGCAATTTTAACGAACGTGTCGTTCAGAATTTTTCCAATTCTAAAGAACGAAGAGTAGACTTGAACTTCAAGAGAATTTAAAGCTCAATTTTAAGATATTTATTTTTATTTTAAGTATGCCTGTTTTTAAATTTGTTATTAACCTCCCAATATAATTCACCACGAGCCGCCACTGATTTTATTCTATAAATAGATATAAAATCAGCTTATAATAATAATAATGACAATCTTGTAATAGCTCACCTAAAGCAATAAAACTAAAACTCCCAAAGAGACATGAATTAGAATCAATAATGTAACTTCTAATATTATTATTATTGAATTTAAAATACGGCAGCAAACAAGAGCAGGCAGCAATCAAGTGGGAGCTGCTGTCGAAATAGAAAAAAAAAAGGCTTTTTGTTTTCGTTTTGTAAATATATAGAGAGATTACAAAAAGTTTTCGATACAGTCGAATATTTTTGTGTTATATAAATGGATCCGTTTCAGACTAAGAGCTAATCGATACTAGGTAAGCGTCGGAGCACGACACCGCAAAGTCATCATCGTTGAAGCCGTAACACAAAGCCTGGTATTCTCATAAATTCCGGCTAAAGTGACGGATCGGATAGAAAATACTTTTTCAGAAAGCAATAAAACACATAGTTTTAAAGTGTAATTCGCACTTTTGTCCGGTCGGCATTTGAAAATTCGTATCGAAATCATTTGGAGAGCATTCTATCGGAATGCCAAATTGAATGTCTCAAAAATGTGTAGCAGAACCAACATATTTTTTAAATGGAAAAACGTATATATATTATTTGTCAATAAAATGTGTTTATTCCTGTTAATAATAAGTATACCAGATTTGATAATTTTTTTTTAATCTCCGACAAAATATACAAAAACCCACAAAAAAGCAATGCCTTCCCATTAACTCCACTGTATAGTTGAACGTTATCCATTCCTCTTCAGCACATTTAGAGACGCCTCGTGGGATTTGAGTTTGAAAATGTCCACCGGATCTCAGTCTCAGTACCGAAAACAGAATAACAATTTTTTTTTTATTTTTTTGTACATGCCAAGGTGAATTCTCAAAAATGCGGATTTTATACATTTTTTGTGTGCAGTGTGAAAAATTGAAAGAGGTAACTATGTGCCGTTTTAAGGAAATTTAGCAATGTGGGCAAGATTACTTATGGTTTTTTATTTTTGTAGGAAGATGGTGTAAACCATTTACCCCTTTCATTGCCTAATTAAATTTTATTCTAGAATCAGCTGTATAAAATTACAAGCGCGGCAAAAGTACAATAGATTTGATATTCAGACCCTCATATCAGGGGACGCGGGTGAAGCGCCGCTTCACCTACATTTTCCAATCAATTTACTTAAAAATAAAAATATTCTAAATATCTCTAAAAAAATCTACGTTTCTTTTATAAATATGTAGTATGTTTTATATAAATTCACATTATTTACTTAATTATACCATTATTTTCTATCAAAACTAGTGCGTCATATACTCAAAAAACATTAATGACTTAAAAACGTAGCGCGATGAACACCTTTTCAAAAAAGCGACCCGTTGAGGAATCAAAATCAGCAGTTAAAAAATTCCACCTCAGACTCCCCCCGCACGCCGGCTTTCACGCTTAGATTTGTTTGCGGCAGTTGTTGTGACAACGCAATGGTGAATATCTATAAGCCAAATAGCGATGGGAGCGGCCTAAACTGCTGCTGCAGGCAGGTTGTTCGCTTGTTATAGAATTAATGTAAATTAGTGCGTTCGGATCATCGGAGGCGTAAGAAGTTTTGCATCGTGTCGTGTATCGTGGTATATAACTGTTTTCTAAGAACAAACAAAATATTTAAAATCTTATAAATTCGTATTATTTCCCCTAAGTATTAAAAAAATGCTCCAAAGCTATGCATAATTAACATCATAAAAAGGTTAAAAATAAAAAATTTTTGCAGCTAGCACCGCTGCGGTTCACCCGCTCTTAAATCTACGAGCCGCCACTGACTCATATCTAGCTATTTTTGTGCCTCTTTTGAAAACCGACACATAAATGACCTTTTTTGACCTTTTCTCTCTAATTCTCTTAAAATTAAAACTTTTTAATTTTTAATTTATCTCTTGTTTCCACAAGTTTACAGAATTCATATTGCCTCTTAAGTTTATTACACTTAACTCGATCAGAAACTAAATACAAATTATTCACCGTACCAGTTATTATCCACCAAACAGTTCGCAAAACGGCTCCCCAAAGCGAAATTCCACACCTCCGCCATGCGCCGCGTAAGTCAAAACGCATAAATCGTAATTTAAAATATGCTTATCGCTGGGGATGTGCGACAAAATTATGATTATATAATCGGCTCACCTCAGATCATAATGTCGTTAAACTTAAAACGGCCAAAATTCGAGATACTAAGATAACATAGGAGATGTTGTTTTTTGTCGAAATGTTAACATAATTCTAGGTTAATATTAACAATTTTTACGAATTAAAATTAACATTTTTTAGAAGAGCTTCCGGCCACGCAGCCTTAAAAATCAGTCGCGACTGCATATTGCCTCTTATGGCAGGGATTTTGTCAAATGTCTCGGACGTATTTGAAGATAAAGGTATCAAGCTGATAAATTTAAAATCAGGAAGAAGAGATCCATTCATTATTATTATAACATATAATAAACAAGGTTTTCTATTAAAGAAAAAGTATGTTGTTTCTGCTACACATTTATGGGATATCTTGTATATATAGGTAATAAGTTTCATCTACATAATAAACCTTACTACTTTTATATTTAACATTCTCTTTCGATCTGTTAAAATTAAACCAATAATGGAGGTGATAAATTATAAGAAAAGACCCCGTACAAATAATGTTTTTTTTTTGAGTAATATATGTACCCGGTGTCTCAACTACCCTATCTCTGTTACCCTGTTCCTCGGTCAGATTAAATTATGAAATTAACATGGTTGCTTATATCTACATATAGACTTTTTAATCTTCACCTGAAATAACATTACTACTATTCTTCCTGTTTAACAAATTAAGACATTTTAACGAAAATATTTTAACATGACAAGTGTCAAATAATATATTGATATTAAGTAAAACATACACCTGTACTTAAAATTAAATTAAAAAAATTGTATATGGTAATTATTTACAGGAAATGTACTGGAAATAGTCAAATCAAAATGGTGAAGGTACTTAAAAACAGTACACCCACATGATGTGTATTTCACATGCGCGTAGCCTCTAACTTAACTTCAAATGTCATACAACTGGTCACAGAGATCTCCGGATCTTATGCCAGTAGATTATTTTTTGAGAATACCTAGAATTACCAACTGGTCTCTGATCATAAAGGTCTTGTGTATGTAGGATGTTCGGTTATTTTAAACGGGGTCTACACGCTTTTATTACAAAGTTTTAGGATTTTGTCTAACCGCCAGGATTCGTTACCAGAAAATACAAATGAAAATCGGAATGTAACAAAATGAGCATCCACTTTCTTATTTTAAATGAAACACCTTCTGTATAAAATATATTAAATTTGATCTCTTCTTTTAAAGATAGAAATATATAAAAACCACGTTTGATACATTCAAAACTAAAGATACAAACAGAAATTTGATAAAAAAACAAAATTTTATGATCATTTGTTTTTTTCGTTACCAGAAATATCCTGGCGATTAAATCAAAACTTTTGTAATATTTTTACAAAAAAATAGAAGCGATTAGATAAAAAAAACAAAATTTTATGATCATTTGTTTTTTTCGTTACCAGAAATATCCTGGCGATTTAAATTCGTAAAACTTTTGTATTCTATATTTTTTAATATCTCAAAAAAATAAAAGCGATTAGACTTCGTTCAAAATATACCCGAATACATATACCCCGTACATGCTACCCAGACAATTTCAAATCCGTACTTAGTTTTGATTAATATAAAATGTGAACCAAATTGGTGATATTTGTTTTAAGATTTCGGGTTTAAAAAATGTAGTTTGCAACTTAATGTCACCTGCAGAAGGGCTGTTTGGATTCTTAAAATATTTAGGAAAAATGCTTTTTTATATACTATATCTTTATCGTTTTTTCCTATTTTTTTTAATGCTGACAAAAGAGATATTTTGCATACTTTATCGGAATGATTTTTAAATCCGAGGATTCTTAGCCGAAGATCCATCATCAACTTGCTATTTTTTTTTTACGAACAATGAAAACCAACAATGTATCATGTTTAATGATTTAACATCAGCTCAGATGAAAAGAATCTTGCCATACTATTTATAATAATAATTTTAATTACATTCAAAGTAAAAGGGGATACATAATTGAATTTGAAAGGTCGAATGCTTGTGAAACTAAGTGAAAAATCCAGGTTCGTATTAAAAAAATACATTGATAATGGGCTCTGTAAATATTGGATCTAAAATTTGACTAGACCACAATTTTTTGCACAAAAGGTTGCATTGGAAATGTATGCACAAAATTGTAAAGAAATTAAGAAATAAAGTAGTTACAGCATTTTTCAAAAAATATTTGATTTTGTCCCAAAAGAGATCCAAAAGAAAATTGTTACTTATTTGGTTCACACTATACCCATGTTTTGATATATCTAACATGAAGTTTAACTGACACACCTTGATGTTGTCGCGAAATTGTATTTTTGCAAAGAATGTCGTACCTTCTAAAACGTTAACATGGAAATTACCCAATTAAAATTCAGCTAAAACACTATGGGAGGTGTTTTAATTATTTAAATTGCTGAGAAGTATTTCTCTATTAATGCCGGCTATTTCTCATTAGAACAATTTTAATCAGATGTTATTAAAAGTCATAAAACATTAATTTTTATTGGGTTTGTAACTGCTTATTTTGCATAATCATCTAAAAATAACCTGGCCTCATCGTCGAACTAAAATTCACAATTTAATGTATTAGGAGATACCTATTACAGGTTAATTTTTTACTTTCAATATTTCAAGAACCACAAAAACGGGTTAAATGAGTTTTTGAGTTCAACTAGGTTTGATTTGTGTGAATTTATATAATTGAATTGAGGTTGATGATTTGTTTTGTCCGTAATATAGAACATAGACACATTTGGCTACCAAGTTAAAAAGTTTTTGACTACCAATCTATTACTTTTGATTCTTGTAAAATTGCGTTTTTGGCTTGGATTTTAGTTTGAATTTGAGATGGTTTATTTTATTTAATAAATCACTCAAACGTTAAATCAAGGACATATTCCATAAAGACATGTCAAAATTATTTTTAAATGTTTTCATACCGGTTCTGAAAAAATAAGTTATTTTCAACAGTGCTGCGCTTATTTTGTAAATTGAGGGACTTTCAGATAAACTTAAAAGATAAATGGCAACTGCGCATGTCCAAATAAGAATCAAATTAATCATTTACTTACCTTGATTTTTGATTTATTTGCTTTAAAATTCTAATGAACAATATACGTACAAGTGCTAAATAAGTAAAAAATGTATAAAAAGCACAATCTAGGAACCTGAAATGTAATTTTGTTACGTTTGAAGAAGCATTATGGGAATAGTTTAAGTAAAAACTGAAAACTACTAATCAATAAATTAGAAAATAATATTTTTTAGTAAAGAAAAGAATCAAACTCACTGCTTAAATTTCAACCTTACATTTGGTACCTACTTATTTACTTTGCAGAAAGCGGAGCATGCGTCGTGACATCTTAAATTATTGGATAGTAATATAAACAATTTGGCCTTATAAGAACCGTACGGATAACCATGTAAATCGTGATACTGATAAGTAATAAAAGACATGATTCTGCCACACATTATAAAAAAAAGTGAAAAGTGCATAAATAATTTATTACGCGCCCCCTGCCTCTCCTATGGCCAAAATTACAATTTTATCATTGGCTTGTTGAAAGATTATCTGGTAAATAAATTTTTTTCAATAGAATAATTTTAAACATTGAAAATAGTCCGTTATAAACTTGATTATGTACTAATGCAGTTTATTAATTATAAAAACTCTAATATCATTAATAATAACAACTAATAATTAAATTATTGATAATATTTTAAATATTATAAATGTGTATCAAATTGCGTATAATAAAAGATATATTATTATTATTATTATTATTTACCTGTGATTGACATCCAGGGATATCTAGGAATATCAGGAATGGGCTGTCCACCGGGAGCCGTCGGCTGCGAGCATGAGTTTAATGGATCAACGACGGCGCTGGCAGCCTGATGATAAAACTGGGCAGCTACAGCCATAGAAGCGGAAGCAGCACTTACTGAACTTGCTGCTGAAACAGCTGCACCATTTTGATGATGGTGTCCGAGTGTGTAGTTAACCATAGAATCTGTTGGGGCGACATTTCCTGCTAACCCGGCTGTATATCTGCAGGATTTGTCAGCCGCAGCATCTGCAGCAGCTGCAGCGGCAAGAGCAGCGGTACTTGCGCTTGACGGAAATGCTCCTGGAACCATAGATCCTGTGGCTGCAGCATTGAAGGCTGCAGCAGCTACAGCCTGTTGCTGATGGTGATGATGGGCTGCAGCAGTAGCAGCTGATACGTACGGATACATTCTAGAGGCTGGCGATGTGGAAGAAGCACTGCTGCTAGAGTGTTGAGGTGAAGAACCGCTTGGAGAACCGGCGGAGGAACTGTAATTAACAACGGAAGCTAAGCTGGCTTCAATAGAAGAGGTACTGACCGGGGACGTCTGGAACAAATGTTGATGCTGGAACTGTTGATGGTACTTCGGGAGCATGCTATCGATGATGAATTTGGAACTCATCGCTTTCGGGCCTGGTCACTGCACCCGCACCGCGCACTGATTTTCATAGTCCGTCGGAACGTTAGCGATTTCGCGCCGCGCTGTTTTACGACCGCCGGCACTCGTTTAACCCAGAGTGATTTCTTACGCGTCCTTCTCCTCTACTTCTTCGAATCCTTTATGACCCATGTATGTGCAGTCTATAGCCCTCTATGCCTTATCCGCGGTACTAGAGATCGTAATGGCGCACCCCTCCATCCCGCGCCAATCGGAGCAGGTGCGGCCCAAGCCAATGGCAACACTGCGCGCGACACGCGGCCGGAGGCCAGCCTGCCCTCGTCACGCCGAGCCGTCCCGTCTGTTTGCCGGTTGCTGCTGCTGTTGATTTCAATCCGTCTGCGTCATCGAGACATTAAGATGCTGTGATGTACATTGCTTATGCGATTTAATTGATACAATTTTTTTATCTGACTAAAATGTGCAAGGTATTGCTCATCTTGGACGTCAAAATTATTAGATATAAACAATATATTCGTATTTAGTCAATAATATCAGGGTAATTTTTCGATAACGTCTATATAACATAAGAGTCAAATATATATTTAAATAACATTTATTGAAAAAAAAAGGTTTCATGTAATAAAAAATAAAAATAAATACCTAGTCATTTAACCAAATTATTTCAATAATTGTGTACGAAATTTACTGTACCCTTATTTTACTCTTATGAAGAAAAAAAAATGAAATCTTGATATCTGTCAAAAAAATAAAAAGGTACTGTCTCAAGCTATATTCATTAATTTAAAGTAAACGAAAGAACAACCAACTATGACATTAGTGTATTTTTATTATTATCACAATTTCACACAAGCTACACAAAAAATATTTTTCTTTTCAGACAAAAAAAATTGTAAATGAGATATCGCAACTAAATCACGTTTTCTCAATTCAGACAATGAGGTATTTAATTTCTCAAAATAAAATCTTCAGCTCTCAGAATCTTGATCTCCCTAAGAGGTCAGTTACAATACGAAAGTAAAATTGCTTTATATGTGGTGCAGCGCCATCTCTAAAAAACTTGTCCAAGTAAGAAATCAAATAAAAAAGAGACGGCGAGCGTGGTCGAAGAAGAGTTTAAGAAGCCAGAGGCTAGCGAACATGGAGGCAGGGCTGTATTTTGATAATTTTATAAAATTAAATACGAAAGATCAAAGTAGTATTAATAGCACCGAACATATATTAAACTATGTTAGTAGTTTACTTATGTGATTGTGCAGCCTCTCGATCCAGCGAACAGTCCACTTGAAAGGATTTTCTTACAACTCGCCTATAGAGGAGTAAAATGTGTTTTTATTCTGAGATTTTAAAAAAAATCCCTCATCAATGGCTTTTAAAAATAATTATTATTCCTTAAAAAGCATTTTGGACATATTTTAAAATCCACCCATCAGGGAGCGAAAAGGGATAAAATGTGTTTTAACTTTTACTTGTCTGAACTGCCACCCTTACAAAGGTGAAACATGATTTAACTTTTTTTACAATATCGCAAATAAATAATATTTTAACACGTTTCTTTCTACAATGGTTCTTTAAAATAATGATCTAAAAATAAATATTCGGATTTTTCAAAATTCTACCTTTAGTTGGTGAAAAGCAACCCAATGAGTTTTTACTTTCTATACATTATCTATTTAACTAAAGGAAATTTTAAAGCGATTCTTACATCATAGACCTTCAAAAATAATAGTTATCTGAAAATATATTTTCCGAAAGTCCACACTTAAGAAAATAATAAAGAGTAAAGCATGATTTTTACGTTTTTTATAATATGTGTGTGTGTGTGTGTAATAAATAACATCCTTACTTGGTATTTATCATAAAAACTTTTTTAGTAATGACTGAAATAGTCATTTCAAATGTAATAAAAATTTTACATTGAATGCTGCATTTGATATAAGAACTCCTACGTTTTACTTGGTCTATTTTATGTTACCGGTTATAGAAATAGCGAAAGAAATAATTTATGTATTTAGCAAAAGAAAGAGGTTAAAAATATTTATAAAAAATATTGCTTATAATATTTTTTATACCAGATGTTTCGACGTGCACAGGTCTATCTATTAATTAATAAATATGCGCCTTGCTTTGCAGTAAATAAAAATTTAAATAGTATGCTGTTGTTTTATTAACAATGTTTAGATTTTTTCTGTGGTTCGGAATAATAGATGCTTTAACTTACAACACAATATTTTTCAATGCCTAGACGTATTAAAACAAGAAGTTTTTTAGCATGACGTAAGTTTATAAGGGTATTCTAACTTCTAACATACAATGATATCTAACCAAAAACTCGCCATTATGTATTTTTAATTTTTCTACAATAAGAGTACTAAATTATTCGGTTTTCCATAGCACAGCCAGATTGAAAAAGAAAACCTTCAACTTCATAACTGTAGTTGCATCTATAACCACACCCTTATATTAAATATAATGAATAATGGTTATATGGCTATTTAACGGCAACTCTTAAGGGACACTTCCAGAGGATACGTCATATGCAGCTTAATGGCACCTCTTCTGGGGGGATGTGACTTTCAGGCTTTCCCTTGTCAGAGATCCATTCTGGACAAATGCGCTTGTCTCCAACTAACGTAAAAAAGATTCTTCTAGGGTGTGTGATAATGCTCACATTAAGTAAGAATAGGCTGGTTGCTGGCTTAGGCAAAGCAATTGTTCCCGGAAGAATAGAAGGGCCCAATTAAACCTAAGTAAAAAACTATTTTTATTTTCTGCATATGTCCAATGACTCGCATAATTTATCGAAAATGTGATAAAGAAAGAATTTGACGCATTTTTACCATCAGAAATATAATTTTATTTAGGTTTGGAAACAAAATCAGAACTAACGGATTAAATTTGATAAACGAAGTGCATAAGAAAACCCTTAAGTTGAACTTAAAATACATATGAACTTCATCGTTGCAAAATGTTCACTGACAGCTCACCATTTTGAAGTTAAAATTATTGCAAGTTGAGTTTAAAATAAACTTGCAAAACCACCAAATAAAAATTTGCCTAAATAAAGTTTTTTTCGTACAACTAATAAATTATAATCAATTGTTTGCTTTAAATATATTTTTCTGATAAAATAAATTATCATTTATTTAAAAAACGTCCTATCTAATGGTCGTTTATATATTTAAATATATTATTTGTTTTTGGACGTAATAAATATGCAATTATTTAAAGTGTTGCTAGTCTAGTTTTCAAAAAAAAATCATAGAATTACTACATATTTCTCAAAGAGCTTTATTTAAACTGTTCTAAAAGTTCTGTCATACTATTTAAAACATGTATGTAAAAATAGCGTAACAATGGCTTTTAAAAACGACGCAATTTATAAATATTATAAAATAATATTTATTTATTTGCATATGGGCGCAAACCCGTTTTGCAATGAAAGATGATAACCATACATCATAAAAAATAACTAATCTAAACTAAACTTAGGATGACTAATATGAATAAAATGAAATAAACATGCACAGTAGAGCAATCTGGCGGAAGAATGAGCAGAGAATTCCGATGTGCAACGCTTGACAAAACCAAGCATTCTAAGGGAACGTGACGTTATATCCGATATGTGTGGAACGAAGCTTTAACAAACATCTAACAAGCCACCAAGGTCTTAATTGTAATCCAATACTTTATTCAAAATTTATTGGATTACAAGTTTTTGCGAAGCTTATTGAGGTACATTTAGGACCATGCTGTTATTGCTAAACCACTCAAGGAGATTATCTAGATCAGATCCTAGTTTTTGTCAGTTATCCAGAGAATTAATGATAAGAAACATCTTTAAATCATCCGCAAATAAAAGAAAGTTGGAATATTGAAAGCAATTATTTAAGTTATTTAGGACCCATGCGGGAACTCTATGGTACTCCTGATGGTACTTGTATAATGGTTGACTTCTAGTTATTGGCACGAACAATTAGACCGTATCATACAAATACCTCTCAACCCAACTCAACAGGGGACCAGACAAGCCACTTTTATCCAGTTTACCAACAAGAACTTTGTGACCACCTTGCCGAATGCCTTAGAGAAATCTGTACACACGACATAAACTTCATAACCATTCTCCAGGGCATTCGGCAAGCACTGCATATATGTCAACAAGTTAGCCTATGTAGATTTTCTAGATTGAAAGCCAAACTGCTGTTCAATTACAGAAGTGCCCAGGGATAAAGACAGGTATTTAGTGATAATGTTCTCAAACAGCTTGGGAATACAACTTATAAAACAAATAGGTCTATAACCAGAAATGTTTGATTTATCACCTGATTTAAATATTAGTGTAACAAAATTAGTCTTCCAGAAGTAGGCAAAATAACCAGCTAAGTTTAGAAAGTATAAAACTACAACTCTTAAGCAGGACAGGGGGTGGCCCGTCCGGTCCTGAATCATTATGTTTATTTAATTTAGCAACTTCTTCATATATTTCGGGAATTAAAAATTTTAAGTTAAAAACATTATAGATATTAGAAGAGGATTGCTTGGGGTAGTCTATATTAGTAGAAGAATAAACAGAGTTTATGGAGGAAGTTCATTGGATTTCCGTTTAGAATTTATAAAATTCCAGAATTTTTTTAGTACATACAGTTTATATAAGTACACTTTTTTAGAGCTTTCTTTTATAGTAAGGTTTAAATACTGAAAGTCATTAATATTAAAAGTAAGCAAAGAGACCATTATGGATATCATGTATATAATGTTAGCAAAAAATCCTTAATCAATATTCGCTATTTTTACTAGGACAGTGAAGCGGCGGCTTCCAGTAGGGTTTATTCGCTGCTTACATTAAAATGACAGAGTTAACCTTATCTGAGTGCCTGGTTATCAGGACATTGGGGGTATTGAAAAAGAGGATCTGCTGGCTCTGCAAGTTAGTAGCACTGCTGCACAAGAGCGGAATCTGCTTTTGAGATTGCTCTTGCAATTAGCAAAAACCTTACCATACTTAATAGAAGAAGATTTTTTCATTTCATTGATGCATTTAGTTCACTTGTTGATAAATTTTGTAGGATCACCCCAAGAACACTGAATTGATACAGCTAACACCTCTAAACACTTAAGTTTCAATTTTACTAACGGTTTATATGTTGAAAACAAGTTGAAAAAAAATTCCTATTAAGTCAGTAAAAGAAAATTAGCTGAGCAGTAAAACGAAGAATATGATTTTTTTGTTTAATAAAATTTATGAGGATGGACAGACAATGTTAAAAAAATAAACTTTAGGACTCTTAATTTTACAAACAGTTTCTGCCAATTTTATTTTCATACCTCGTAGATAACAATCCGATATAAATAATTATCGAATATTACATCATACAATAATCATTATTTCATAATAGGTATCATGAGGATTTCCTATTTGCTTTACTTTTAACAAAGTTTGCCAAAAAAAAAGTTAATATAAAACCATGTATCAGATAAAATGGTTAAACCGAACCAGCATCACGCTCTAACTGTAAAAATTTTCAGAAAATTCTGATTGAGATATGATTAAGATCTCTTCAAATGCACCCCTGCCCTCCCTCCTATGCACAAAAAGCAGACGGTATTTTGACTTTGCCAGTCTAGTGTTATCTAAACGCCACCCGTGGCGATTGTCACTTTAGTCGTGTTTAACTGGTCCACAATATGCCATAATGCTGACGTAAAGGTCTGACCGCCTCCACCATCTTACAGAAAAAATGGATTCTCCGCACTTGTTTCAAATTATACAACCATAAATTTATGTGGACATCCCGTGACTTTGCGGCATTGATAATGATGGGCTTTGAGACTTACCTTTGTGTTCACGGCATGCCGAAGGTTTACCTGGAATAGAAAATAATACATTAATTTAATTGTATGAGGCAAGAAGCGAGTTATAATAACGGAACTATTTGGCAAGTGACAACACATCATGTCATGATATATACGTCAGACTATTTCAGTGTTTGACGTGGACAATAAAATCTGTATTCACCTGAAAATATTCGTACTTTATTGGTACTTGACAAAACCAACATCTTGGTATTGCCGTGAAAAATTGTTGACATACCTATCAACATTTATTGTTTCTTTTCATTATTCGCTCTCGTGAAATGCCCAATATCCCTCGAGAAAAAATTCTGTAAGCAAAACTACTCTCTCAGTTTTATTCAATTTTGTTGCCTTTGGTAATTTTGTTCATAGAATTTTTGATAAATCGTTCGCATAACAGTTTTGTGATTTTGTCAAAAATGTCAATCGCGAAATTGTCAAGCAACAAATTTTGATACCAATCGAAAGTTCTCCCGACCAAATTTCTTCTCTTGTGATATTATACCACGTGTCCCAAATTGTATTGGCCAAGGAATAAATCGCTTATTTGCAACGTAAAAATTTTGAAAAAAGTAGGGATGTATTGGGTATAACACCCTTTGAAATGGTACAATAAAATTTCACCCCCAATCAAACTAACGTAACTTTTTTTTATCAAATGGCAATCCTTTTTTTTATGAGTATGAAAGGCTCTTTGATACTGAATCCATTGACATATCACAGTTGATATTTCGAAGTAACTTCTACCTCTAAAAATTAAAATAAAACTAAAAATATCATATTAGAAACATTTTATTATAGGCGGCTATTAGAAAGGTAAAATTAAAAATAAATGGGGTAAATTGAGTATAACATTATTTGAAATGGTATAACTCTTAAAATTCCACCCGTAACCAAGCAACCCTTAGGAAACTACCCCAACTTTTTTTTAAATGGCATCCCCTTTTTTTGATGTTGCATATCCAAAAGTTTTTTATTCTGAATTTAACGACGTCGGTATAATATTTTATATTTTAGAAGCGTCAAAGCGGGGCAATTAAAGTAAATTTAAATTGTTTTAATTTTTAAGCCGGAAAATTACAAAATATATATTTCACAGAAATAAATAAGCATATTTCTTGCCACTTTTCGTGATATTTCAACGCGGGGCCCCTCCCGAAATGAATTTGTGATTTGGACCTCCTCCCCGAAGTGAATTTCTGGCTACGTGCCTGACAAGTTACAAATATGACAACAATGAATAAGATATTGTATAAATTTTTTTTTAGGTAGGTATTTATTTTGTTATCGTTGGAAGTTTTTAAATATGTAATCGGTTCTGTTTAGTTTTGTGATTTGATAAGTGAAACATAAATTGTCAAATACTAAAATGCCATTACGTTTCACTCCCAATGAATATGTGGATAAAATAAATTTAAATAATTTTAATTTTTAACCTGGAAAAGTAGAAATTCTTGCTTTTCAGAAATAAATAAGATTTAGATTGTTATATTTAAAAATGTCCCACAAATTACAAATATTACAACACTAAATAAGATATTTATTGTATACATTTTTTAGTTTGCTATCATTGGGAGTTTTTAAGAATACAGCCGTTTCAGTTTAGTTTTGTAATTTGTTAAGTGAAACATAAATTGTCAAATACTAACATGCCATTTTGTTTCACTCCCAATAACTATGTGGATATGCTTCTGATTTTCGGAGAATCTAAAATAACTGCTCGTGCTGCCGTAAGGTTCTATACACAGAGAGTGTAGGAAAATTTCTATGCCAAAGTAAGCCTGACAATCACAATGATCCTGCAAGATCGGAAGAAATGTATACCAATATATTGGCCTACACGATGGTTAACCCTCATATTTCTATCCGAGTATTAGCAAAAGAAATGTGCATCAGTAACTCTTCTATACAAAGGATTTTGAAGCAGCATAAGTTGCATTCTTGTAAAATGATATTAGTGCAAGGACTTACACCTACTAATCATGAGAGGTGCATGGTATTTGTTGCTGAAATACAAGTTCATATAAACGATAATCCTGGTTTCCTGGATCGAATCTTGTGGATAGATGAATCGAAATTCCATAACCATGACGTTTTATAGCGTTAAAATATGCACTCTTGATCACAGAAAAATCCACATTGGATCAGGGAAGGATGGAAGGACACTTTCAAATCCGATGGTGAGTAAATGTGTGGTGTGAGAATTTAATGGAGACCTAATAGAGCCGTTTTTTACGAAGTTAAATTGACAGGTCCACGATATTTAGTTATCTCCCCAAATCCACTTCTAGAGCTGTTATGCAAGTTAGAGATGTCAAATTTTCGATAAACAAACGTGGCCATACTAATTAACTAGTTTTTTGGAGAAATACAATTTTCTATTTTAATAGAATATAATTGGGTTGGGCAATCCAATTCAATGTAGTGGTTATTTTGAAATGTACGTGTATGACTAACGTCTACCTGTCCAATCGTTTGATTACGTTAATTAGCATTACGTCATTGACATTTCGGCCATGTTATATTGAGAAACATAAAGTTTCTAAAGTATTTTTTCATAAACTACTGATCAGTTGCTAGGAATAGTTGAAAGTTTGCTTTGAATAGGCTATTGTATTACTTACGTCTAAGCCTAAGTGGATTAAAGCTATCACCACCTAATATATAGGGCTGTATATAATATGGTGCAATATTTTGAAAACTCTAACTTGCCTCCAATTTTAATAGAGTTATTTTTTCCTCGTTTAATTCCATCGCAATCTTTGATGATTATTTATTTCGGAACCAGTTTAGCTTCTTTTAATTATCTCCTTGACTATGCAATTTTTTAAATGAATATATTCAGCCTTAAGTGTTCGTACATCCAGGTTAAAATTAACTAAAAAATAAATAGCTTTTAAATTAAAGCTAATACCTCAAAATGAATATGATAAATTCTAATCTGTCTTTTTTTTGTACATACATTGCGCTGAAGTTCAATAGCCGGTTATTGTGGGAATTAGAAAAAAATATTTATACGAAAGTTGTACGGACTGTTAAAAGCTATAACCTAAATTTATTGTCGATTATACAGAGTTGAAAATAAGTTTGCCTTAAACCAAACTTACAGTTTTTAAATAGAACACGTTGTATATTGTTTTATTTTCAGATTCATTTTTTTTTGTGACCATTCCCCAAATGTAGCATTTGTAGGTTTTATACAGAGTCATTCAATATTTATGGCCACTTTTCGAAAATATCAGAGGTACTTTTGATGCCCAGTATTTTTCTAATGCGTAAATCCTGGAAGCAAATTTTCTCGATTAATTTAAATGGAACGCCCTGTATATTATTATATCCTCACATACTTCCCTTTTTGGTCGTTAACCCAATATGGGGTTTGTGGTGTCACTACAAAGTCATTCAAGATTTATGGCCACTTTTTGAAAATACTTGAGGTACATTTGACGTTAAGAGGCCACATATTCTGACAGGTTGTGCGAAAAAAGTAAGCGTTATAATGAAAATTATATCTATTAACATTTCTATTTTTGTGGAATGGTGCTTAGTCATTAAGTAACACAAAATAGTCAGCAAATCTTGGCTCTCTGTGAATTTGTTGTTGTGCCCAGTGATAAGACACAAAGATTAATTTTAATAGACAAGATATGATTTATGTGTGAGGAGCAAGTGAAAAGAATTGTTTGTTAGCGACAAGAATATATTAGGAAAAGTATCCTGATAGAAGGCAACCACACAGAACCGCTTTGGAAAGGCTTATCCAACTGTTTGATGAGACCGGAAATGTAGAATACATA
This sequence comes from Kuschelorhynchus macadamiae, assembly GCA_030620095.1. Classification (NCBI taxonomy): domain Eukaryota; kingdom Metazoa; phylum Arthropoda; class Insecta; order Coleoptera; family Curculionidae; genus Kuschelorhynchus; species Kuschelorhynchus macadamiae. The sequence continues at coordinate 910,559 of JAUTXW010000911.1, read as the reverse complement.
AAAACTGATTGATCCAAACCTATTTTAAATGAGGAGAACGAGTTAGCGATTAAATTAAAAGTTATAGATGATCCACATATTTATTCAACAAGAACTACAAAGAAAATAGATGTACGTAAAAACCACTGTTCTACGATTAAAAAAAAACAAGTTTCACCCATACCACATTAAACATCTTCAAAAATTTTATTGAAAAAAGTCTTACTGCACACCGATATCTCCAGTTTTTGAAGAAAGATTATACCATCATACCAGATCTCTATTAAAGTCCGTGATCAAATATGATTTATGCATGATGGTGCCCCAGTTTACCATGTTCTTTTTGAACAATTTCAAGCAAGCTGGATAGAAAGAGGAGGACCGATTCCGTGTCCGCCTATATCTCCTGACTTGACAAAAATGGACTTTTTTTGTGGGATCTTGTTAAAAATTTAGTCTATCAAACACCTCCGACTACAAAAGAAAATATGAGGAAAACAATCTGAAGTGTTTTTAATATTAATTTTAATACACTAAGAGATGTTAGCGTATCTTTTGAAAATCGTTTAAATATTTGTGCCGAACAAAACGGTGGTTATTTCGAACATCTAATTAAGTAGTTTTTACTATTTTATACGATTTGTTACTTAGCATTGTTTTTTGATTGTTATTATTTTTTTTTTATTTTAACATTCAAATTACTTTAGGGTGGACAAATTAGTTTAAACTAGTTACTAAGTTCTCTTAGCTAAGTACTAGCTGTCCTAACTAGTTTAAAACAGGTTGGGCTCGAACAGTTTTCGTGTGTTCTACATTTCCCAACTCATCAAACCGTTGCATAATCATTCAAAAGCGCTCTTCGTGTTTGTCTTCTTTCAGGATACTTTTCGTGATATATTATTATCGCTAACAAACAATTAATTTCACTTGCTCCTAACACATAAATCATACCGATAATTTGGTAATAACCACCAGTTTTTATTACTAGGTCGTTGTAATATTATCATTTGTATGTGTGAAATTTTCAAATTATCATCATATGTGTTGAAAGTTTTCAACTTTTTCGACCCATCTATACTGGTATGAACAAATTAAAAAAAATTAGAGTTGAAAGAAGAACACTTTGCAATATTTTGACGTAATAAATTGAGATGTTCACCTCTAATATTTTCGAAAAGTGGCCATAAATTTTGAACGACCCTGTATAGACTCCTTAAACCCCAGATTGGGTGAATGGCCAAAAAGGGAGGAATCTGAAAATATAATAGTATAGTTCCATTTAAATTAATCGAGAAAATTTGCATCTAGAGGATTTCTATTTATTTATTTACCCCGTATACCGTTATTAAAGAATACTAAAGAATAAGTACTAAAGAAAAATACCGCAGTTGAAAGAAGAGAGAAAGATAAATAAAAAGTTTTTACCAAAAAATACAGGGCGTCTTGAATGACTCGGTATAGAGGTCACAAACCCTATATGGTCAAAAAGGGAAGAATCCGAAAATAAAACAATCTACAGGGTCTTCCATTTAAAACATGTAAGTTTGATTTTGGGCAAACTTATCCTCAACCCATTAGGTATAATCGAAAATAATTTTAGGTTGTAGCTCTTAACAATCCGTACAACTTTTGTATAAATTTGTTTTTCTAATTTCTACCATAACCAAGCTATTGGATTTGAACGCACTGTTAGACCACCCTGTATGTACACGTCTAAAGAGATCAAATCAATCAATCCTTCTACACGTCAGTGGATTTTCCTAATTTTTGAATAGGTTGCTCTCAGGATAGTTTCGTGACATATTCTTAGCGACACATCTACGCTGGTATGAATAAATTTTAGAAAATTACGTGTTGAAAGAAGAACACTTTGCAATATTTTGCAATAATAAATTGAGATGTTCAACTCTAATATTTTCGAAAAGTGGCTATAAATCTTGAACGACCCTGTATAGACCCCTCAAACCCTAGATTGGGTGAATGGCCAAGAGGCAGGAATCTGAAAATATAATAGTATACAGGGTGTTCCATTTAGATTAATCTAAAAAATTTGCCTCCGGGATTTTTATTTACCCTGGATACCGTTATTAAAGAATACTAAAGAAAAATACCGCAATTAAAAGAAGACCATAAACAAGAAGTTTTTACGATGCTAAAATAGCGTTTGACAACGCATTATTGAATATTATATTATTACATTGAAGGATTCTGTATAGACCCCACAAACCCTTTATTGGGTGAATGGCCAAAGAGGAAGGAATCTGCAAATAAAACAATATACAGATAGAGATTGAATTTTGGGAAACTTATCTTCAACCCAATATAATCGAAAATAATTTTAGGTTGTAGCACTTAACAGTCCGTACATTGTTTTTCTAATTCCCACCATAACCGAGCTATTGGACTAGAACTCACTGTTGGACCACCCTGTATGTACACGTCTACAGAGTGATCAAAAAGAAACATTTATAAAAAAATAAATTTAAGTTGGTAAATTACACATGGGATCCTTCTACACGTCAGCGGGTTTTCCTAATTTTTGAATAGGTTGCTCTACAGATCGACCGGCTGCCTTTATTATACCTATACCGGATGAGGCAACGATTAAGCCAAGTTATAAGTTGCGCACATTTTAAAAATATTTTCAGATATACAGGGTGCGTCAAAGAGGTAGGACAACTAATGTACTTGACTTGATTTTTAGATTTTACATAAAATTGTAACACTTTTTTGTATGATATATTATATTAAGGGGTATGTTCCTCAGAGTGAGGCGAAATTATTTTTTGGTTATCCGAACTTCATACACCAAACTTCAAGGTAAAATAGAAAAGGATTTCAAATTTATCGCGGAAACTTTTAAGTAGAAAAAATTCAGAATTGCTCTATTGCGCTATTTTTGCTTTTTTTTTTCGATATGCTTACTATCCTGAAAAATCATCGCGGTAATAGTATAGGTATAGGTAGTACTATGTATAACCTCGCTTTTTTAAGTCGGTTCAATTATAAGCACAAACAGGTTCCGATTTAGAACTTATGGAGCCTAGGGCTTTAAGTATTTAGGCATTTCTAAGGTGCTAATGACTAAAAAAAATGTCTCCTTCTTTTACTTCGCTGAACAGCTGGAATTCCCCTCTTGTCCATGCCTCGCGGGATCCCCGTCGAACGTAGTGCCTACGCAACTATGGAAATTAGCGAAGTGAAATTATTGTGGCAATCGATTTATATGCTCACCAAAGCTCCCACATGTTGCTGCAGAAATGTGCAATCGTAGCATGGCATACTAAAGGGAAGGAAGACCTGAGATTTGATTACGCACCCATTTTTATTACTATTTTCCTTGTAAGCGACAAATTGACAGTTTGAAAGTGATCCTAGGAAAACATCAAGTTCTAACGGCCAACTAAAAGCGTAAGATCTGGTTTTGTAAGGCGGTCATAGAAAACGAAGTTTGTGTTTCCCAAAGAATACTAAATAATTATAATTTTTATCGCTTTAAAGCGAAGAACTAATAATAGTGGTTACGTACCTATAGTATCAGGTTTTCCTTGAGTTGAATATGGCATACTATGATTGCGCATTTCAATTAACAAAAATGAATTACGAATAATAAGTGATAATATTGTAGAATTTGAATAAGAAATTACATTTAAAAAATTCTCATTTGTACATAACGATGTTCGTAAAATATTATGCGCAATCCATAAATCTTTAAAATTAAATTAGAATGCTTAATATTCTAGGTTCGAATTATATGAATATTCTGTCCATCGAACGGAGTTTTTAAGATGTTTTATATGTATAACAACATTATATTATTGAATAGATCTATTCTTCAAATAGCAATTAAAATAGGCAGACATAAAATCGCAAGACTTTTTATTTTAAATTAATTATAATTATTAATAATTATCTCAAAAACTATTCACAAAATATTTTTATTGAAGACTTATAGGTAATATTGATGGAAAGAAAATTTAAAAAAGTCATAAATATTTTAAAATTTGCAAATGTAGTAAAGGGGAATCACTAAATTCAATGCTCGAAGGTGCAGAACTCGGTATTAATATAAAAAATAACTTATATATTATTATTCTCATTTAGCCATAAATCTTTCTCAACTTGGGAGTTAAATTCACAAGTAGGTTTAAACCTTTCTCAGCTAGTACGCAACTAAAACGCACGGTGTAAATTATATAAATATTTGTATAAAAAATTAAAAAGACTTCAAAAAAATGTACTAAAAAATTAAAAATAATATTTTATTCCACCTTGAAAATTTTACTCCGTGAAGTTGGCGTCAAATTAATAAAGACGGTAAGACCTTATACGCGTAGTATTAGACATCAAAACAGCGAATTGACTGAATATATAATTATATTTTTGTGATTAAATAATTAAGAATTAATTTAGCGCCGACTACACGAAATAAAATTTTCAAGGTGGAATAAAATATTATTTTTCACCTTTTAGTACATTTTTTTGAAGTCGGTTTCATTTTGTTAAAATTTTTTCTAATTCATTCTTTTTAAATTCATCTTTACGAGTTTTATTGTAAATATCAGGTTTAACAAATGGTCCACCGCAATAATATTTTATTCCTGATATATTTATGAATGCATAGAATCGAGACGCGAGTGGAGAATAATAAAAAACTTATTGCAATATATTTTGGCGCACTAAACAAAATGGCGCCATTCCGCCATTTTAAACATTTTTTTAATATCCTTAATATGGGACCACTCCGACAATATTCTGAATATCTCCTGAAAATTTCATCTAAATTGGTGAAACCATCGCGGTGTAATCGATGTACAAACAAAAAAACAGCAAATGGTCGCCATTTTTAATATTTTTTTTTACATGCTTGCCATGGGACCATTCCGAAAATATCTTGAATTTCCCATGAAAATTTCATCCAAATTGGTATAACCATCACGAAGTAATCGATATACAAACAAAAAATACATAGGGTCAAACTGATATCCTCCCCTTTTTTTGAATCGGTTAAAAATACTAAATTTTGAGGTTGCACATTTTTATGGTCACCCTCTATACATAAAATTGCATAACGGGATAGCACACGAGAAACCTTTTAGCAAATGGGGTTGTATTTCCATTACGCAACTCTGACACCTCAATGCTTTAGTTTGGAAAGGGTATTTAAAAAATGTAAATTTAATTATAAGACTCGCTGCCCTTTTCGCCCTTATACTTGAGTTTTTTTTTAATTATTATTATAAAAAACAGGTAACCGGATTTTAAATTAAAATACTCTGGACCACCAGAGAAACATCCTCTATAGTTTGGCGACCAAGCCGTTTAGACAATATGCGCTCCTCCATTTTTGAAGTCGCTTGATGAAGGACACGGGAAAATATTCCTTGACTGAAACAAAAATAATAAAACCTGTTACACGCACATTCATGCATTCGACGTTTTATTTGCTTTAAGTTAATTTATACCTAGCCTAAGCAAACCCAACCTAACAAATGATTAAAATGTAATCCTAATGGTTTATTTTATACACAGAAATTAAATTTACATTAAAACGTTTGACGGCTTTTTTAGCGAAATCATTATAATTACCATCGGCATTTGAATTCACTGTTGAAGATCGGCCTACCTTTCCTACATACTTAAGCTGTGTGTTTAAGTTATTTTACAAAAACAAATTGATTTAAGCCACTGAGAAACGCTGTTTTACTTTTGATTTTGATGCTTCATGGTTAAAGCTTTTAAAAAATTTCCAATTTAAGCGTAGATCTGCAATCCATCCCGAACCGCTACCATAGACCTTGTGTCCACTATCGAAATACCTATAGTGAAGAGAAACCCTGGACAGGTATTCGTAAGACTGGTTATCCATTTTTTAAATACTACTAAAAGTTTAAAAAAATTAAATCTTTATAAGTCAAAGTTGTTAATTTAAAAAGAATTCAAAAAACACTTTACGAGGTAAACGAGGTTTTAATTTCCTTTACAATAGTTCTATGGCATGATATACTGAAAATTTTTATTTTATTATTTCTTATTACCACCGTACGTAATTAGTCTCTTCAACGCGTCAATCGTATACCACCAAGGCACGATGTCGATGCGCGGGCAATCGCGGCGGCCCGTCGCAGCGTGTAGCGGCTACCTATAGATGCCGGAGTCTAGATGGTGTTCAAGGCACGACCACTCGTCGCGACTCATCTGCATTTATAATTAAAATTTCAAACATGGTGGACGCAAAAGTGCAAGCGTGTGTTGCACCATAATGCAATTATTCAGTGCTTACTAGAAGAAGAGGAGGGAAACGAGTTACTTCTAGTTGCAAGTAGGAAAAGGCGTAAATGTAGTTCGCTATTTCAAAATCGAGGAAGAAAAAGATACTTTAAAGTTTGGTTAACAAGCCGTTAATGGTTGACGAAGAAAAGTTCAGAGAAGTTGTTTGAGTAAATCACAATCAATTCGAATTCTTGTGGTCTTTGGATAAAAGGGCACTGTCAATGGAATCTTCCAATATTTTTATATGGATCTGCACTATCGAAAAGTGCAGGATATTTCCGAATGTCTTTAATGAGTCAATAATCACTAATTCAGTAACTGTAACTATAACTGCAACTGCAAGCAATGACTTGTCTGTAGTTGGTAGATTTTTTTCCAGTAAATCACAATCAATTCAAATTCTTGTTGTCTTTGGATGACGAGGCACTGTCAATGGAATTATCCGATATTTTTATATGGATCTGCAGTATCGGAAAGTGCAGGATATTTCCGAAATTCTTACTCAATTATCATTTGAAAATATATTTCCGGACATCTTGCTCTTGCTCGTCTCGTTGTGATTGTGACTGTAACTGCAAGCAATGACTTGTCTGTAGTTGTCGGTAGATTTCGAATTACTTCGGGAGAAAACGAATCTCCGGCGGCCGCAATTGCTCTACTCTCCGATAAGTCAGCGTAATAGGGCAACAGCCTTATGGCCCGCACTGGGAGGGAGGGCTCTATAATCGTTAAACAAAAAAATAAATGTTTGTTTCATTTCGGTACAACTATTTATTTAGGCCAATAGCAGAGCTCGTTCCTTGTTGTTTATAGCTAAAAAACTGCTTATCCGATGGCATTTAAGTCTTGTTAAAAAAATTGAGGGACATATGGGGATAATATGTTAAGATTTTGGTAAAAATTTACTAGGGCGGAACTAAATTGAAGCGTAATAAAACAATAAAAAAATTATTACTAAAAAATTACTAATCCAGTTTATCTGACTTTTGCACAGAAGTTAAGTGTGGTATAAGAATAACTTAAAATTTTGGAGAGAGGTCGTTATGGTGAAACAAAATAACGGCCTAATAAAATGTTTTAAATTTCAGTATCAAATAGGAACCCAATTAAGTTTAAATTTTGCATAGAAATCAACAGAACAGAGATGAACTGCTAAATTTTTGTCAATCGCATATGCCAAAACAAAATGACGGCCTAATTAATCTTTAAAAGTGAAATTTCATTTCTTAAAATAAAGACCCTTTTTTTTTGGAGAAAATTAATACATTTCATAATAAATCTGACTTCACAAAACTTACAAAAAATTAGATAATAAGCATATCAAAATGACAAAAACAGAAACAAAATTTAACAACTGGTATACTGGATTATCGTCGTTAATTTAAGTACGTATGGTATGTGAATACTGTTAAATGTCTTACAAGAAAATTTCTGGGTAAAAGTCAGTTTACCGATTTTTTAGTATGTTTCTTAACAGAAACGAAATAAATATAAGTGAGAATCCAAAGTGATAAAATAGTCGGGTATAATAAAACATTTAACTTTTAGCGCATAAGACTAGTGTAATTAGTTTAATCTAGATAATTTAATTTAATTGTTGTTCTTTTTTATCGATTTAAAACAAACTGGACTATAAAAGTTAAGAAACTTTGGAATTATTCCTGCTTTTCAAGATTGTAAAACTAGAATTTTTTTCCAGTGAGGTTGGTTTTTTCTATAAATCACAACTATAAAATGATATATGGTGTTGCAATGAATATTTTGCAAAATATAAAAACCAATAGATATAGTTTTTCAAACAGCATCGTTAGGGGTTACCTCACATTAGTTTTAAGCGCCTGATACCCTACTCTTTAAAAAATACGATCGAAATATGTGTTCTGTTTTACTCCATAAAACCTCAATTTAGAAAATATTGTCACCTATTCTAAATGCAGTTTCTTTAAGCACAACGTCAACATCGACTGAGGCTCCTAGAATAACAACATTTTGATCTACATGCTGCTGATAGACTTGCACATTGGCCTCATCAAACATATTCCTCCCAGATCATTATGTTTCGCCCTCTACCAGAAGCATCTAAATTGATATTGATTAAACGCATTCATATGGTGTCAAGTAAAATATGTATACTATGTGTCCCTAGTTCAGCCTCCCAACTCACTTTTAATTGTTATTGTTTGCAAGTAGATAAACCATTCTCTCCTTCAGTTGTGTCTTGGGGCGACCGGTACATGTATGGTCGTTAGGAGAAGCTTCCAGTTCTACTAATGACGGCTTCGGACACTAGAAACCTATTTGCAATCTGTCTTTTTAGCGTGCAGTATTAAAGTCTAACAATCTGCCGGCGTTACCAACTTATTAAAACTATATTATTAATAGGCCTCATGATTTTGATCATTATTTTTAAATGAAGAAATACAATAGTGAGAGCGGATGATTTTTTTTCTTTTGTAACAGAGGAATAGATTGTCAAGAGGAAATTCAAATCGGGCCCTGCTGGCAAGTAGAAAGTAAATGTCATATAATAGAAGATTACAAAATAAGAGCAGATTATTTCTTATTTTTTCTTATTTCATCAAATCCGAAATATTTTGTTTTAGCTTTTCATTTAATATTTTTTATGTTTTGGTAGTTACGTTGAAAATTTGTTACCTTAATAAGGAATAATCGTAACGACTCTCTGCGATCTATGTAGGAAGCTTTGCGAGCTAACACTGGAAGATAGAATGATTAAACATATCTGAAACTGCGCGCCATAATAAAACATGCCATTATATCTATATACGAAATTGTTCTTCCAGATATTCATTCTTTAAGTGTCGGGATATCGGCAGCAACTATGCTTTCGAGAAGCTTTATAATTATCAGACTTTCATTTTGGTTATCCCAGGTTATGCATTATTTTGGTTGTCGTAAAGCGAGTTCTATTGCACATTTTGTCTTTTTGTGACTATATAAGAATTTTTGGGCAATTTGTATTTCCTTCTTGCTAATAGTTAATGTACACTCCACGACCGCGTTATCCAGAAGGTACAGTGAAACACGAATGTATATTTAGGTATTTGAAAAATGTTGCATAATGCTAAGAAAAACATTTTAAGAAGCACACTGAAAAATGTGCTCTGGCTCTTTATTGTGCCACCCCTTGTCCTTTATTTTAACCGGTGAACATAACGATTTAAAGTGTGACAGACTCCAATAGCTGTGTCAAGACTACCCTTTTACGTAAATTTCATACCTGTAATATTTAAAAATTAAATGCAAAGGAAAGTGACGCGATACGACATTTCAACGATTTTTTCGAGTAGATTATTATATACATATTTTAGAACGTCACACGCATTGTTATAGGAATGGCGGCTTGTCAAAGTTTTTCCATTAAACATGTAGGTATAGCAGTTATTTTTCTGTGAAATAAATCAGGATGCTGCTTCCTTTGTTCCGTCCCGTCAGATGCCAGCGATATCGGTAGCGCATGTGCGTTTTTCTTTGCAATTTTATCTTTTCTTGTGCCATTTTTAAATATTTAAATTTTATATAGCGGCAACCACGCAAAAACTCTCCAAAGCGCAAACCCAATCCCAGTTCAGCACAATAAATCTACATGAAGCATTAAAGTTCCAATAAAGAATTATTTATTCCACACACAGCACTAGTTTATTTTGTTTTATTTCAAAGCAACACAACTATTATCTTGAAATATTTTTTTAAGACGGATTATTTGGTTTGAATTACTGATAAGTAGAACAATGCTGCAATGTAAAAACAACTTTATCACTAATATTTAGAGCTAGTCTCTCACACGATTTCAGTCACTTGTTCGTTGCATTAAACGAAGTTCGATATTTTACTGAAGATACCTAATTTTCGTTTCCTTACGGAAAAATTGAAGAAATTCTCTTGTCCTTCCTGACCGATATGTTGGAAGTTTCTTCGGGATATAGTCCAGAAATTTACTGCGAGTGTGTAGTGTTAATAGTGTAAAAAACCCTGGGCGCCTTCCTCCTATACAAGACAAACAAATTGCATTTTTTGGTGAAACTGTGACAAACCCTCAACAGTCAGTTTCTGATATTGCAGATAATTATAATAGTTCGTCTTTTACTGTAAAACGGGTATTGAATTTGGTGAAATATTGATCGATAGAATATCCCGACACCCCTCCTATGTACACAATGTTTGTTTTAGCGACGGAAATATTTTTTTTAATATCCCTGTCCACAGGCAAAATGTCTTGGATTATTTCGGGAACCTATACACAACATCCTGAAAACCACATTGTATGGCACCTATTTACATGCAAATTTCACAGGAGACCTGTATTTAAACATGTTGGAAAACACAGTTGAGCTTCTCATTCTTAAAATACTGGAAGATAATCCTAATGAATTTGACATGGAACCAGCTTTTTAATAGGATGGTGCGCTCTCGCACTTTAGCAGAAACGTAACGCAATACTAGGACATACTGCTTACACCGATTCTTCTATGGGGCTACCTAAAACCCAAAAGAAGAACATGTTTTCCAGTAAAGAGGTAAGCCTTGCTTTTACTTTTTTTTTAATTTTTATAAGCTAAACTTTGATACTCCAATTCTTTGATAATGTGTGTAACGTTCAAAAATGTTCACTCAATAATCTACTCAATAATGTCTATCAAATTAAGTATCCCATGCCATCCTTTCTATTTAGTTTTTTTTACGGTATGTCGCCCAGCAAACAAATTGCAATTATTGGTAGAATTGTGATAAACCCTCATGTTGCGGACCTTTGTGATAGTTTACCTACTTCTGTAGAACGGGTATTGAAATAGTATATATCATCCCTATAAGTTTCAAATGGTGCCCCAAATAACTGAAGATGATCCTGACGTGTCGAATTTTATGAAATACAGACCGATAAAATAGCCCGACATCACTCTTATGTATATTTGTTTTAGCGATGAATGTAACTTCTTTTAAACGACCAATTTACACATTCAGAACGTCCCCTAGTGGAGTAACGTGGTTCCACATTCCACATATTCCGAGAAACCCATACACACCATCCTGAAAACTGCATAGTAGGGTCCCTTTTTTACATCAAAATTTAACAGGAGATTGTATTTAAATATGTTAGAAACTACAGTTGTGCCTGACATTCTTGAAATACTGGAAGAGAATCCAGATGAATTTGACATAGAACCAGTTTTCGAACAGAATGGTGCACTTACGCATTTTAACAGAAACGTAGGGCACTACTTGGATCATCGTTGGATTGTTTGTCGATGTTCAACCGAACGACCTGCTAGGTCGCCCGACTTAAAGCCATTATATTTTTTATGGGGCTACTTAAAACAAAAAGTATAGGTACCTAACTCAGCCAGTCAATATTTTGGAGTTGCAGCAAAGAATAACTGCTGTATGGCACAATATTGGTGCCGGCACATTTCAAAATGTTTGTTAGGAGTTTTCAAAAAGACTTTTCTACTGCCTGGAAGTAAACGGAGAATATTTTCAATACCTTCTCTAGTAGAGTGGTAAACTTTGCTTGCCTCTACTTTTTTTTCATTTCGCATTTTTAAATGCTAAACTTTGGTGCACCACCATTTCTTTGATAATGCGTGTAACGTTCCAAATTATTTTTGCGACATGGCGCCCAGCTGCCATTTTGAATATTACAAGTATAAAATTTACACATAAAAGTAACATTTACATCACTATTGATTACATGCAAATTTTAAATTTCTATGTTCAACAGTTTAAAAAAAAAAGGAAGAGACATTATACAGGCGCACTGAATAAGTGATTTACAGTAAACCTAGTTAAAAACGTGTAATATTTTCTTTTATATATTATTGCAATTTAGTTTACTCTGTAGGAACGAGAGTAGAAAACTCGAGAATATAGAATAAGAATTATTTCTACCTATAAAAAATCTATATATTTAAACCTTAGTTTAATTATTTAAGTATAATTTTAAAGCACGGACTGAAATAAACTACAATAAAGCAAAACACCAAGACAAGGTCAGTACAGGTCCAGCTGATATAACAGAGCACGCAAACAATTACGACGACCCGGGAAAACTGCTGACACGTAGATAAGTAATGAGTATATATTAGGTTATTTATATTAAAAATTATGCACTTTGTAATATTTAAGTTTAACGTATTTTTAACCGGTTTCGAAAAACGGGGAGATTTTCAATTCGACCCTTTGCATTATTTCGTGTATTAACAGGGTTATATTTTAAACGGTTCCTTAGAGACTTTATTAAGTAAGTTATTAACAAACTTTAAATACAAACATTTATGGATTTTATCGAAATCATTAGAATTTACATAAAAAACAATCAGAAGTTAATAAATGAGCACTAACTCTGTTATTTTAAATAAAACATCCTGTATAATATACGTCCGTCAAATGGGTCTTTTCATGCTGATCATAAATTAAGTTTGATATCTTTATACCTAAAGATATCCGATAGATAATTAGAAGAAGAAGAAGATAATTTGAAAAACTTTGACATAAGAAGTATGAAGAATGTATTCCTATTGACTCCACTACTTGTTCCACTAGATAGTGCATCGCACACGGAGTACACACTATCTTACACATTGCCTCTTATGGCACGTTTTTTTATTAACTTCTAGTGTGTTTTTAGACATTAAGACCTGGTATACTTATAATCAAAAAGAAGAGGAAGACGCTTCAGACGTAAATGCTTATTTTTTAACTTCCGATCTTCTTTTGCTTGTTTTTTTTTGTAAATTTTAAGGATTCAGATAAAACCTAAAGACTTTTGTATTTAAAGTTTTTTAATAAGTCATAGTCGCTAGAGTACCATTTAAAATATAACCACATACCCTTGTATAGCAATTACTCCCACATGGTTTGATCAATTTAGACGAGTTTTTCATGGTGCTGTCGGAGAGGTGCCAAAGCAAGCATATTTAAGAAAAAACTAAAAGTGTCCACGTTAATAAATCTTTTTCTACCTAAAAAATTAGGCGATAAATTTAAAATGTTTCTTTTATTACCTTTACATTTATTGGATGAGGTGTAATTAAACAAAAAAAGTAATTTCGCTGAAGTCTGTTTTTTCGTCAGGTTATTTCCGTTATTATAATTCTTATTGAATGTTGCAAATATTAAATATCTTAATTTTGACACCAAAAATATCTTGCGTCAATGAGTGATTTTCGGGATTTTTAAGGGCACAAAGTTCAGTTTTACTAATCATTTTAATTTTGGCAAAACATAATCCTCATGTTCTATAAAAATGTATAGACGGCCCTTTTTATATAATATTACTACTGTGATTCTGCCAAAATTTCATATACAATGGACCCAATGCAATGGACTCAATAACTACTTATTTAACGTCCCTAATAGGACGTCCAAACTTCCTAGGATCTTTCGAAAAAAGGATGAAATAAAATTTTTTATTTCATCCTTTTTATATTAAAAAAATAAAAGAAAATTAAAAGAAACAAGATAGTACAAAATAAAATTTTAATATAACTTGAAAATTATATTTTATGAAGTCGGTGTCAAACGAATAAAATGAATAAATAGATATAAATGGCTTGTTATGTTTAAGGAATCGTTTAACACCACACACGTTTTATCGTCTCTAGATGCAAAAAAAAGTTTTCTCACTTCCGTCACTCTGTCGGTCTGTTCGCGGCATAGCTAAAAAACTTACCTAATTGACTTCCAAATTTTGGCAAAAAATTAAGGATAATATGGGGATGACCTGGTAACATTTTGGTAAAAATCCAATAGGGCGAAACAAAATAGCGGCCCACTGTATCAAGTACTACGTAGGAAGAATCCAGTGGTAAAATGTTGGTACGAATCGAAAATATTTAGAAAAATCTACTTATGAGATTTATTTCAATGAAAAAATTAAGTGTGATATTGAGGTCAACTGGTAAAATTATGGGAGGAATTAAAGGTAGCGGAACAAAATGGCGGCCAAATAAAATGTTTAAAGTTTGAAAAAAAAATCCCAAACCAAGGTTTTACATATATTCACGTTTTAGCGTATCTAGATGCCAAAAAACATGTTTTATCAATTCTGTACGTTTGTCTGTCTGTCTGTGCGTCTGTCACCGGTCACGGCACAGGTAAATTACTACTTATTCGAGTAACTTCAAATTTTGGTCAAAAATTAAATGTTTTATGGGGATGACCTTGTAGTAACATTTTAGTAAATATCCAATATGGAGGATTGGTGACAGGTTAAAAGATTTGACTAAAACTAACTAATTTACTTTAAATCTTGCACAAGAAACAGGTATTAGATAGAAATGAACTACTAACATTTTGTTACAAATCCAATTTTTATAAAAAAAAATAAAAGAGAAGATATTCTAAACAGATGATGCCTAAATACGATAGTTTCTAAAACAAGTCAATCGAAAATTATAGTTAAGTGTTTCTTTCATTAATATATCCTGTCAAAAGAGAAAAATCTGAAAACTGAGAACACGCCCAGGGAATACATTTATAATTCAGAGCAAAATAATCATTGTTTTACGTTTTAAAATGAATTTGTAGAGAAAATCTGTAACTGCAACATATGATTATCAGTGTTTACCTACAAACTAAGCATATACGGCAGTTTGTAAGTGAAAATAATAGCAGCTACTGAAGCGTTCTCCGCATAATCTATTTCACCCTAATTTAGAAGTTGATTTCTTTTCTCTACGTATACAAAACAAGATGATATTAATCACACAAATAGAAACATTGTGAATTAATGTTTTATTTAAATATAGAACACCTGGTGAAAATAACCCCAGAAAAAAAGAAAAAAGTATTTTAAAAAAGTCCGGTTTGACAGTATTGTATATATAAAAATCTAGAAAAATTAAATACATAAAAGTAGATATTTAAAGTTTTCCAGATGTTAAATATAAAGCAATATCAAAATTTCTAAGGTTTTTATTTGCTCTTTCATCATGATGTTTTCTAGAATCCAAGAAAGTAGTAAAAAGTAACATGAATAAACTTTATTACTATTTTCTACATAAAAAAAATGGTTTTCAATGCAACAATATTATTCCAGACCCTCTCAAGAGAACACAATACGGACAAAATAAATAATCACTTATTTATAAAAATAATATCAAATTTTATTTTTTTTTTTAATTTAATTTTCACATGTACCCACAGATTTCCTTTTTTTATCAATTTTAAAACAAAAAAAATTATACATTTCGGTGGATTTATTATAAATTAGGTCCCCGGACGGGTTCAGTATGTCCAGATATTTCTCTTGATAGGGATGTCAGTGGAACGAAATAAACAACTATCTTATTTAGGAAAAAAAATCGGTGTCGTATTTCCTTAGAACATTTTACCATCCCTGTCTGGCATACTGCGAACGAATTTTCCACAAGAAGGAATTCTTATGCTATTAAGACCATTAACAACGGATTTGCAGGATGCATAGTGCTGCACTAATTAATTAATACGTTAGAACTATACCTTTTTAAGTATAGAAAAATTCAAGTTTTTATTTGTTTCCTGCGTGCCCATTTTAGGTAAAATAATAAGTAAACCAAAAACAAACCATATACATGAGAATTTTTATAAATTATTTCATCTACGTCCGTGAGTTAAGAAGCTCTTAACCCAAGCACTTTGCGTGAGTTAAGAGCTTCATTACAGCACGTATTTTCACTCATTTATTCTTTTTCAATTTAAAATTTGTAATATAGAAAAAGCGAAGAAAATTTTTAAAAATTAATTTATTACAAACTATAAAATATGAAAAATTATTTATTATAAATATTAGTATAATGCACATTCTTCTCTCTGCATCAATTTTGAAACATATTGAAAATATACTCATATTTTGCCCTGGATTTTTAAAGACACAACCCGTCAATTGCCCTGGATGCTTCCTGCTCAAAATCCGAAGGAATGCTTCTTTCTGAATCACTCATTTTGACTAAAGAAACTAAAACTGTCAATAAAATGTCACTTAAATTGCCATTGGGGTAACGCAGAATGGCAGGAATAAAGTTTAAACACTTAACAGCTAATAGAAAGGTGTTTTATGCTTCCTTTAAATGACGTAGATAAAATTTTGTACAGTACATGTGAGTTAACCTCATTAAGATACTTATGTAGTTACCAGACTTGTGCTTTGCCACTTCTGCACGCGTATCTTAATGATTGTTGTTAACTCACTTGTATAGTAAATATTGGGTTTTGTAAACAGTTAAACCCACAGAATTTGATAATTTTTGAATATAAAATAGACAGTTTACCTTCATTTAACTGTTTTAAGAAAATAAAAGAAATGGATGAACCACTTTTTCTATTAAAAAAACCAAAAAGAAATTCGATATTTTCACTGTATTTCAATGCGCCATATTCCTTGATATGACAATTTGAAGAAAGTCTAGCTTGCATTGTTGCCAAACTTACATTATTGTATGGAGATTAAATTTTTCATGTTTGTCTCCCGACATATTTGAACCTCTGCCTGTGCCGATCCCGAATATTAGACTTCCGCCAGTGATGCACTTCGCTGTCGTTCGCCTTTTATTTTAGGGCTTTAATGATGATGCCTACGGCGCCTAATCTGGTGTTAACCCGGTACCAATCTACCTAGTGTGGTCCACACTAATCAACAGGCGGGTGCTTCACTGGCGAAAGGCTAACATTCGACATGTTAGACTTTCGCCAGTGATGCCCTGCGCTGTTGTTCGCCTTTTAGGGCTTTAACGATGACGCCTACGGCGCCTAACCTGGTGCTAACCCGGTACCAATCCACCTAGTGCCTTCGCACTCTTGCTGGTACCGATCCATAACCCACAAATGCATTTTGTTTATCTTGTATAATTTATATAGATAGTATATAAAATAAACTTGGCAACGTAGCATCCCCAGCACACTGGATTTCAGTCCAACGGGCGACACTCCGGCTCTCTCTTTATTTAGCAGCTGTAATTATGTTCAAAAACGTTTAATAATGTCTAGTATAATAATTACTTCCAACATTTAGTTAAAATTAATAATTTTTGTGTTATAGAGCATTATAATATAATCATTCTTTTACATAGTTCATAAATTAAGTTTGTGAAAAATATTTTTAGCGATATGCCAAAAACAATCAGTGCAACCTTCCGAAACCTTAGTTTTTTTTGGATATAATTTGAAAAAGTGCCTCATTCATAAATTGTGTAAAGGAATTATTAAAAAAAGGTAATCTTTCAAATGTATATTTTAAATTTGTTAAATTCCATGGGTAAAATTCTTTACAAGAGCCGTAAATATTTATTATAAACCCTACTAAAAGTTTAGTAATAAATTTAAAGAAAGAAAAATGACAAATAGTTTTAATAATAAAGAAAAGATCACTTTTCTCTGAGTTCCATTATCGAACATAAGTCCTGTTTATGTTCGGTGGTTCCATCAAAAACTAGTATTTAAGTTAGATCCAAAAGTAAGCACAAGTAAGTCAGTAAAGTAAATATATGTACAGGGCGATTGATTATAAATATAGCCCCGCCTTAAATTTTTATATGTTGGCTTTACAAAAAAATGTTTCATAGAAAAGTGGTAGATAAAGGCCTGACATTTTAAACATTTTATTTGTTTCTATACAGGTTGTAACAGAAGTCGTTGGCAAACCAAAATTACATATTTTTTAATGGATTACTTCGTACATTTTTACATTTTTCGATTCTACGTTGAATTCTAGACATTTATTTGTAAAATACTGTATCTCTAGTTTCAATTTTTACATCTTGCTATCAACAAATGACAGACTGATACCAAATTTGGGATTAATAATTAAAGTTAATATCAGGTGATAGATCTTTCAAAACTAAGATTGGAATATCGTTCTAAGTTAAACCGTTAAGATTAAACAAGGTGTTAAAGTTCAAAAAAAAATGGCACCAAACACCTTAAAAACAAATGATTTTAAAGATACAGTATGACCAACAAAAATTTAAACACGTCTTGAATTCACCACAGAATCCGAAATTGAAAACATATACGGGCTCTTCTATTTAAAAAATTAAAACTCTGGGTTGCCACGGAATTTTTTTACGCTTGGCTCAGGCTTTTATCTACAACTTTCATATGAAACATTTTTTGTAAAGCTGTCATATGAAAAATTAAGGCGGGGAGGCAACATTTATAATAAATCACCTTGTACAAATTACGGCTTAATCAGTTCTCTGTGATGCGGTGGTATAAAAGAGAGGATCGTAGTCTTTTTTTGTGCAATTAGATGCACAGTACTAATTAGCTTCTACCTAATGCTAAGGCCGCGCCAACCAAAGTTGGCGATATCCTGCAGATATGACTGTACATCTTTATGGGAAGGAAACTACACGAGAAAAAGCCTAAAAGAGTCCTTTAGCCCGACTTAAATCCACTATTGATTACGCGATAAAACTTTCACGTTAGCGTGTGAAAGAATATTGACAAAGCAACAAGCATGCATGCATGCATTCAGGGTTGTTGCAGACTTCCAGAGGGAGGTTGTACAGGAGAAAGCGGACCCACAGAACCAGTCCAGCTGGTCCAGAAGAAGCCGGACCTATTAAATTCACAGGTCAGACTCTCATCCTTCCGTCAAAAGAAAGAAGACATTAGGCCCGATATTTTAAATATTAAAAGTTAGCTTAAGCATCGAACATTCGGTGGCTTAAGTTAGGATGAGGCGCAATGTATCATGACTCATATAAATAGCAAAAGTTGTAGACCTAGTTTAAAACTTTTTGTAGTATGGTAAAATTATTTGTTACATTTGCTACTAATCAGAACGGTAATGACAGCAAGACCAAAAAAATAACTTTTGATTAGATTAAATGAATAATTTTTTGTGAGTATAATAATTATATAATCAGGTATTTTGTTTAGTGTTGCGAAATAGTCAAGAACTTTCTTTACAAATTCTAAAAGTACATAAAAATGTCATTAGGTAAGTTCAAATGAAATTTAAAATAAAAACTAGATATTTTTTTTAATATGGCGCTAAAAAATATATGTTACCAGAAACAAAACAATTGTAAAAGAAGTCTGTTAAATCGACTGTCTATTTTTTTGATTGACGATGGATTGCCACTTTTATTATTTTTTGCTACAAAGTATTCGATTCGTTACAGATAATCTTTGTGCATAAAAATTGCAGCGTTACTACACCTTAGACAGCAATCAAATAAACAGGTATCCTCAATGCCGATGCAAATGTTTCGATTTTAATTCGTTAACCTTTAAACGCAAGAAAACATGGAAGCATGTAGATCGCGTAAGCTATTCCATCATATTACGTCACTGTGGCGATTTGCATAAATTGGTGACGTTATTGAAAATATTGGAATATAAACCAAAACCCATGTTTGTTAAGTTTTTGGTGTGACCTCTGCTACTTGCATTACAGGACAATCGAGTTGCACGGAAAATCTCTTTGAGTTTCGTTCCCGATGGGCGATATTTTTTTTATCAAAAGTATGTAATGTACTAGTTTTGTATGTAATGTTTTAAATATTGTACTACGTGAATGGTTATATTTAGTTAGTCTTTTTTTTTGGGATGATGTAAACAACTTTATTATAATAAAGCAATATATATTGAAATAATCGCCGCAAGTGGAGCTACAGTCACAAAATAGTTATTGAGATTTAATTGCTTGTGAATCGGAACGATACCTCACGTGTGTAATGATTTTTAGCTTCAAAAATTGAAGGATATATTGTTACAAGACCACATTTCTGACCAAATGGCGAATGACCAGCATCGAATTTCATCATTTTTAGCGAAGAGGTTAAATATGCTTTTGAGGACTGGCGAAGCCTGGTAAATATGTAATCTAATTTGGGTGGAACTGCTTTTGTGCTTCTGACACGATGCATTGCGACTACCATGTTATATAGACTAAGAGCTGAAGAGATTCAGAAAATTGATCTAAATAGCTTGGATATATTAAAAATTGACAGAAATAGTAGTCACAGAGATGGTATAAAGTTCTATTCTACCATTAAAGCTACAGTTTTATGCAGTGCCGTACCCAGAAAAAAGCTTACATACGTTACAATTTTCAACAAATTTCAACCATTTTTGCGTTCTTTTTCAAGTCTTCGGGGGGAGCGGTAAGTGCTTTCCCCCTTTTGGATATGCCACTAGCGTTAGTGACATAGATTTCCGTATACAGGTCGTAAATTAATTTATGTCCAAAACCGTAGGAGGGGAATTATCGAAGAGAAAAAGAATAACCAACGCAAACGCTTAGTTTTTGCGACACAGGGTGTTAAAAAGTAAATACTTTCTATTTTGTTTTATATATTCCGTACATTTCTATACATTTTTTAAATCAAATAAATTAACCACAACAATTTATAGTATTACCTTTTAATTAGAACGCACGAAACAATATTTTGCCCGGTGTTGCCAGAAGCGTAATTTAGGTCGACTTGTGTGTTTGGAAATGCAATACAAACATTTTATTTTAAAGAAACAAACATAAATGCTGTTTAATCGTGTAAAACCCACCAAAACGAATTCAACCCAGGCGATCGGATGCAGTACGTCGCGGACTGGCCACTTCAGCGTTAAGCTACGCATTAATGTCTCTAGCTATATGGAATACAATACAAAGCTGGGATCCACTTAGGGGGTATTTTATTTTATTTTATATTGGATGAATCGCCTATTCGGGGTATAATATGTCTTTTTTAATATCAATAAATCGCCTAAATCAACTCTAGAAACATATGCAAGGTGCGAGTTAACTTTTTTTTTGGGTTGAAAATTCCTTTATTTCATCCAAATCTTTTACTACAACGTCATTCTTACAACAAAGTCAAATTTATTATTTCGTTTTATAGCGAAACG
Organism: Kuschelorhynchus macadamiae; assembly: GCA_030620095.1. Taxonomy (NCBI): domain Eukaryota; kingdom Metazoa; phylum Arthropoda; class Insecta; order Coleoptera; family Curculionidae; genus Kuschelorhynchus; species Kuschelorhynchus macadamiae. The sequence continues at coordinate 889,457 of JAUTXW010000911.1, read as the reverse complement.
TCCTTCCATCTTTATATACATATGCTCAGCATGAAGTTTGAACGTTTGGACCAGCCCCCGAAATGAATTGCTAGTTTGGACCCCCCACGAGTGACATCGTTAAAAAAAATTTGAAAGGGTTAAAGCGGTATCAACCCCAAGAAAAAATAACTTCCTCTAGAGTTTTCCAAAACCCATCCAGTCAGTTTATTGGCAATGGTCGTAGTATACGGTAAGCATGACTGAAAAATATTTAAGAATGCACGAGGTGTTTCAAAAAAATTGGAAAAATATTAATATCTTACCACTTTTTATTTTGAAAACGAAGTCTTTTTCTATCCCTGTTTAAATGAGTTTTTCTCATTTTAGTGAGTTAAAATCTTTCAGTTTTTGACGTTAATTATTTTAAATCTTGGAATTATAAACAAACATATCATTGTATTAGACTGTAAAAAAGTTGAACTGAATGGTTGTTTGGTTGAACAGCACCTAAACCCTGGGCCACCGAACACAAAGCTTCATTTAAAAATCAAAATAGCAAGATAATAATTATAACTTCAACATATTTTTATTGTTTTGATATATATACATTTTTTTACATCAACAGAAAAAGCCCTAACCAGTGCTAACCAAAAACGCAGTCCAATATTTAAAACACGATTACAAGCAAATTATTGTTTTAATATAAATACACTTTTTTGATCAACCCAAAAGAAGACCTAACTAGAGAGAGGTAAATAAAATGCTGCCCGATATTTAAAACACAACTCCATACATATTTATATGGTTTATAGAAAAAAAAAACTTAAAAAAGTCGCTCGAAGGAGATAGAACACACGAACTCTGCAATAAATGCCAAAAGCTAGCACAACTCACACCAAAAACTGAACGAACTTTGTTTATACTACGATGTTTTCAATAACGTCACCAATTTATTAAGTAAACCATCGAAAGTGGAAATCAGTCCGAATGTTTCAGCGCACAGGTTTTATCCGCTTTTGTTTTGTTGGTGACTAGGATTCGTTAACAATGTTCTTTATAGAATAAATTTGTATAAAAAACGATTGCAGACGGTCCATTTGTGAACAGTAAGGTCATTAGCTGCAAAGCAAGCGTTTGGAAAAGAAATGAAAATATGTTGTAAGTTCTCTGTATATAGTAAAACTATTGACCTTGACCACGCACCATATTTTATTTCTTGCGATGAGTGGCCGGATGTTTATCAACTAAGTTCCAGCATAGTCAGTGGTTGACTAATAACCGCTTGATATACCGTGTGACACAGGAGACACGGTAAAGACCACCATTTTTTTTAAATTCAAAAATATCGATTAGGAATTTGAGACATTTCCATAATAGACAAATTTTCGAAGAAAAACTATATATTTAAAACTCTAAGTCAGATTTTTCAACAATTTCATGACTGCACCAATTTACATGATTTTTTTTGAACTAATCGTTTGATTACCGAAACCCTTCAACACTATTTTTTTGTATTATTCTATTGCTTATTTTTTGTATAAAACCGATATGTTTTTTCTAATTATATTTCTGGACGATGTGGTAAATGCACCCTATATTCTTATAATTCCACTGGAAACTCATGGCGCCATCTAACGAAAAAGACAAAAGCAAGGTCTGCCGGGCCAGCTAGAACAATTAAAAGTTATTTCCTGTTTTACGGAAGTGACCCCTACTTTTTTACTTTAAATAGGATCCTGTCTATTTTTATGAAATATGGTATTTAGCCTGAAATTAGCGATAGTCACAAATTAACTTTTGCTTTCAAATAGCGCCTCAACAGCCATTTTTGAAAATCAACGTTGCCGCTTTATATAAAAAAAATCAGTCAGTATTTATAAAATACCAGTTTTAAAAAGTCCAAAATAAACTTATTTCTTTAAAAAAAACACAAAAACATAAAAATTTGCAATTTTTTTCACTTATCGTTTAATCGAAAGAGCTGTAAAATTACCTTTTTAAGGATGTCAAGATAGATTTTTTTAAAATAAATGGCTCTTTTATAGTTACTTTGAAAATAAAGATTAACACGTGAAACATCTTTAAAAAGTTAATTTTACGACGAAAATGACTTTGAAAAAAATTTGCAAAGTGCCATTAAAAGTGAAACAAATCTATTATTACCCAAAACGATTTGTAAATTGAAGGGTTCTAAAAAAATAAAAAATAAGCTTATTTTGGGCTGTTTGAAACAAGTATTTTGTAAAGAGTGACTGCATTTTTTTCATAAAGCCGCAATGTTGAATTTTAAAAAAATGGCTGTTTAGCCGCCATTTCGAAAACAAAAGGTAACTTTTGTATTTATCGTTAAAAAGTTAATTTTGGACTAAATTCGGTAGCCCATAAAAAATATATATACAGGGTCCTAAAATAAAAAAGTAGGGGTCACTTCCTATAAAACCGGAAGTAACTTTTACTTGTTTTTTCATAGAAAGTTTGCTTGTTATGGAGTTGTAGAAGTATTTCAACTTTCAAATTCATAATTTTAAAACTAAAAAATGGTTGGGGTTCGTCTACAGAAATACTTCTAGAATTTAGGGCATATTTGCTGTGTCGATATAGGCAATACATAATGAGGAGTACTAGTAATACTATCGCATTAAATTTATAAAATTTTTACCTCAAATCTTCTGATGAAGGAACTATATTGAAAACATTTAGTTTGTCTTTCTTTTTATATAAAAATACATCTTAAATATTAATTAGTCATTTCAGTTAAATATGTCATGGAAAACAAAGACTTAAACAATGAGATCCTAGACGACCATTAAAAGACAAAACCTGAATTGGATTTTAAACAAATGAAATTATTGTAGAATTTATCCTTTTAACAAAATAATAGTTCTTTACAAAAATATTCGAGTTGGAAATAACTATAATTACCTTTTCGCATAAGACTACAACTTTGCTTTGAGGATTGCATTATTGTATAAAATGTATGAATTGAGGCGCCCCAAAACAAAACTTGCCTTATCCACTATTTTCAGAAAACCAGCTAAATATTGCATATTTTAGTTCACGTTTCTCTCTACACGGCAGTAAAATAATTTTGTAGCAAAAGTTGCTTAAAACCGTTTAAAATCCGCGTTAAATTATGACTTTTCATGCAAAACTTGCAATATCCACATGACCTGACGGATCAAAACTTGTCTTATCCGCTCCGCCAATGAAATTGCTTTATTAGTGATCCACGCGACGAGATTTTGCATAATATGTGTGTGTTGTCAGTGGTTTAGAATACTTTGAAGAAGATTGTTGTTTACCATTTTATTTTCAAGAATAATCGGAAATTTGTGTTTAGTAATTAAATGTGAGAAAAAACTTTTGAACCCATAAAAACTTTTAATAAATGGAACAAAAAATTACACCTTCAGAACCGGGAAAAAGCCGGAAGAAAATGGGTGATAAATCCAAATGGAAGCGGGAAATAGCTAAACGTGAAAGGTATGTAAATTGAAAACAACTATTTTGAAGCCCGTGCTGCTTAAAATACCACACGTTGTGGTACTTATTAATAATATTTTTAAACAACCATCACCTTAGCCGCACACAATATTTTAATTTGTAATTTTTGACGTGTTTCTTTGTTTTAGGCTTGCTGCAAAGGAGCTGCCATCTTATCCTAGGTGTAATCATGATGGAAAAACATACAAATGCAGGAAACTATCGTTGAATGATATCTATCAATTCCATCGCACGTTTTACTCTCATAAGACAAAAGTTGGTCAAGATGCCTTTATTTTAAAACATTGCCAAGTTTCAAAACCAAAACGGAATAGATCAAAAAAAGAAAATAGCTCCAGGAAATGTGTTAGTGTGAGGTATTTTGTAAAAAAGACTGACTGAAAAATTTCAGATCCAGGTATGTCAACAAACTTTTTTAAGCATTCTTAAAATTTCAAGAGATCGTATTCAAAGATTTTGTAGAAGATATTTAGAAACAGGCAAAATGCCCCAAGAAAATCGCGGTGGGGATCACGTGAGTCACAAGTATGCAGAAAAACGAATGGCTGTTCGAAATTTCATTGAAAATTTAAAAGGATTGGAAAGCCACTACTGCCGCTCGAGATCCGCTGCCAGGCAATACTTGTCTAGCGATTTAAACATTTCAAAAATATGGCGAATGTATAACGCATCATGTGACGCAGTGCTAAAAGTAAAAAAGACTTTCTTTGATAGAATTTTCAATAGAGAATACAACATAGGCTTTGGAACTCCAGTAACAGACGCATGTTCAAAATGCATTGAATTAACGGAAAAAATAAAATCAGAAGCTGACGTTGGCACAAAAAATGATTTGATGATAGAAAAACGGGTACACAAATTACGGGCCAATGCTTTTTTTCAAAAACTAGGTGATGTTAAAGACGATATGATTACATTTTCCTTCGACTGTCAAAAAAACTTAGTAAATCCCAAAGTCCCAGACCAAATCGCTTATTATAGCAGGCAGCTCTATACGTATAATTTTACCATTGTGCAGGGTTCTTCCAAAGAAAAACTGAATTCTGATAATGTATTTATTTACTCCTGGATGGAGAACGAGCATAACAAAGGATCGAACGAAATATGTTCAGCAGTATATCACACCCTTTCCCAAACTGATTTGTCATCTTTCTCTGTTATTAGACTTTGCGCAGATGGTTGTGGCGGGCAAAATCGCAACTCTACCATGATTGGTATGTTAACCTATTTTTTATCTAATATTGCCCCAGAAAACATTAAAGCAATTGAATTGATTTTTCCAGTCCCTGGACATTCCTTCCTACCATCGGACAGAGTATTCGGAAGAATCGAAAAAGTGCTGAGAAAACAGGCAACAATCATCGACCCCAAATTCTACATAAATTTGTTTAAAGATCACGGCACAGTAACATTATTGGGGTAAGATTGTCCAGTAGTAGACTGGAAAGCAGGAGTTAAAGAGTATTTTAAAGCTGTTGGATCTTGGCACTTTAAGTTTTCTGATATGAAGCGATTCATCCTCTCAAAAAATACAGTTGGAAATCCTGTAATCGCCGGAGAATTTTTTTACAATTCCAATACAGGTGTTTTTAAACCAGTTTTAAAAAAAGGCAAAAAAATTGAAAATTTTCCCCTGCAAATAATACCTCTTGGGGTTCCCGTAAAGGCTGCTAAGATTAACGATGTTAGAACTTTATTGGAAAAACATTTTGGGCTTGATTGGCAATCACGAAGTGATTTAACTTTCTTTAAAGATTTTTTATCTGTAACACCGATCATTGATGCTAACGAGCCAAATGAAGAAAATGACTTAACCGACGAACCTACAGCAGATGGAGAAATCAACCAAAGTTATGGATTAAGAATTTAAAATTACTTTAGTTTTTGTGTTTAGTGTAGTAGTTTATTTTTTTTATATTTTGTTTAGTTTTATTGAAGTTTAATAAAAAATCAAAGATTCCTGCAAAACTGGAAAGTTATGGATTAAGAATTTAAAATTAGTTTAGTTTTTGTGTTTAGTGTAGTAGTTTATTTTTTATATTTTGTTTAGTTTTACTGAAGTTTAATAAAAAAATAAAAGATTCCTGCAAAACTGGTCTTATCCTAAACATCTTGTAGCAAAACTCGCCAAATCCCCAGTGACAAAGCAAAACTTGTCTTATCCATTTTTTTCCCGCGTTTTACTTAAAAACTAAATAAGTTTTGTTTATTTTAGCTAAAAATAATATTTTTATAAATTTTATTTAATAGTCTGCCATCATCGGTGTTTTCCTGTTTTTAAAAGTTAACTGTAGAAACGTTTTTCTTAGTTTGTGACAAAACTTCAAAAATGGATAAGGCGAGTTTTGCTTTCGGGCGCCTCAATTATGAATCACACATCTCAATCTGTAAATAGCCTTTAGAAGAGAAAAAAATTAACAGTTACATATACAAAAAAATTAAAATGCAGCAACTGTATTAACTATTAAGTTATGAAATTTACAGAAATGTTGTTTTGTTTAAAAACCAGTCAAGATGATAAAACCGCTTACAACAACCCAACGATATATTGATAAATTTACTAAAAATATTATTGACTTTAACCTATTGACATGTCTGAAGATATAACGATAAAGACCAAAATATCTCTATCTAGACATAAAGTTACATCTGAATATGCATTTGCAGAAACTGAAATTAGTTTCCTAATTAACTAAAAAATTGAACGAAGAATTAAAAACACATCTTTGCATTTCTTAATAAAAAAAAAATAAACGAAACTTAACTACAACTGGATACAAAAAAATAATGATAATAATATAAAAGAAACTATATTTTGCTAAGGTATTCATGCTCAATCTTCCGTGTATTAAAAAACCCAAATCGTCTCCTGCCCATGTTTGACAAAACAACAGTAGAACTGATAAAGTACGTTTATTAAAGTAAAAAATCATAAGTACAGGTAGTTAATAATCTGCCGAAACAAATAATCAAGTTAAATCCCCGTGCAGCTATCATATGAAATCTTTCCCCTAAAAAAAACAGCATTACTACAAAACATGTGGAGAAACATAGTAAAGGAACTCTATAAATCTTTGGCAAATAACACAATTTTGCCAAAACGACACTTAAATATTTATTACCAAGGTCGTATTAAAATAGTAGCAGGCAATATATTTTATACGACACTGTAAATGGCCAATAAACATTTATATTGCCCAATAATAATAATCTGTTTGTCGGTTTACAACTACAAAACTTTATCATTTCGTGATGAGCGCTTTCTAGATTTTAGGATGCTGATTTAGGAGTGACGAATGCTTGCCCATATATATATATATATATATATATATATATATATATATATATATATATATATATATATATAAATACATATATATATATATATATATATATATATATATATATATATATATATATTATATATATTGTGGCTTGTCTTTTAATTTTAATTCAATATAGTTTAAGTACGGTTTTAAGGATAGCACCTGAGTGTAAAACTGCTATCAAAAAAGTATTTCTTAGGTAAATAAGTTGATCTATGTTTTTACAAATTGAAAATCACCTTAAATAAAAATAAGTCATACAAATCAAATATATGCGTAAATTTTATAAAGACACCATAATATACACACACGCACACACACCATACACGGAAGCTGGCTCTCGGCAGTTTTTTGTGTATTTAAGTTTGTTAATCTGCTTTAGCCACAAATTATGTTAAAAACAAATTGATAAATTGGTAAATTAAGATCCTACTTTTTGGACCACCCTATACCTTTTAAGTATTAAAAGCGGAGGACTATTTGCAAGTCTCCTAATACAACACTGACGATAATCATCAGGATCATGTTTTATAAATCACATCAATAGAAATACGTTAGTAAATTAGTGACCTTTTTAAGTATTAAAAGCGGAGGATTATTTGCAGGTCTCCTAATACAACACTGACGATGATCATCAGGACCATGTTTTATTACAGAAACATGAGAAATGAAAGGATTAGTTTGTTTTCCAATTTAAAAATTAAAAATTCCAAATAAAGTAATCACAAAAAAAAACGTAAAATATTAAATTATTAAATTTTTAACCTAATGCTAAGTTGCTTAAATATCTTGATAGCTAATTATTGAACTTGGGTGTAGGAAATGTTATATCAAAATATTTAGAATCAGAATCTCGAGGATTTGAAAAATTAATAAGGTGTACTGATTTTATTTAAAAAATTAAAGTGGACACATCCTACTTTTTCGAAACACCTTCTATGTATTGATATCTATATACAATCTATACAGTGGGTCCAAGATTTGACTTACATGTATTGCTATCCCGAAAACTATTACAGCTAGAAAAATGGTTAAATTAGGAAATATGTAGATAATTTCATTACAAATTTGATTCTGAAGATTTAAATTATCTTCGATTTTTGACGTAATTAAGAAAAACTAAAAATGTACATTTTAAATTTCTCTCTGTCGCTCACCAAATACGAGCCTTATGGTTTTAGGAATAACACATTATTAAAAACATATTTTTAGAAACTTCCAGCCCTTCCTGTTGTCGAGATACATTTACGAATTTTGAAATTTCTTATAGACGCTATGTTTTAACATTTTTTGAAAGAGCTGGTTAAGGGCTTTCAAGTACTATTTCAGAAGTCGAGATTATTATTTTCCCTAAGCTCTAAAACTCAATTACTGTTTTTTTCATAGTAGGCTTTGATTATATCTAGCTGACATATACAATTTTTTTTTGGTAAAAACTGAGGGGGAATATATTATTGCCTTCAAAACATTAACTTTTTTTATTATATCACAATACAATTTTAATATTTGTTTCAAAAATTTGAGACCTATAAAGTAATCCCTGCCAAAATAATATAACCACCCACAAAATTGTATATCTGCTAATCTTGCCTCCGCTAAGAGACAAGATATTGTACAATTTACTTTGCTATTTAACCATCACGCAAAAAGAAGAAACCCTACTTTCTATGTGTACATAATAATTTTAGCGAATAATCCAGGCGTTTAGCTTCAACAATATTCATTTAAATTAAGAAAATAATTTTTTGTTACATCAAATAAGTATCTCTTTTATTTTTAGACAGACTATAAAGGTCTGATGCTCAAGTATAATGAATGCTCAAACTTAAAAAATAATGGGGAGTCCAGAATATTCCTTAGGATTGCTGCGGCCATTCTGCTATTGACCCAGGTAACGCCTCAGATCAATAGCACACTTTTATTTAAAAAAGCAAAAACCCTACGATGTCAAGAACGATTTACAAGCTCAAATTGAAAGGAACCTTTTTTCTAAGCAACATCAAACCAACGTAATACTGGCTAAAAGCAATAGTATCCCTGTAAAGCCAGTTTAATTACATCGAAGTAACAAATGCTTAGTAGTTTTATATAAATCTTCTTAAAACCGCTAATAGGAATTCTGATTGGACGATGTGAGCTAGGGAAACATCTTCATATTATGTAGCACTATTTTCTGCCGAGCTTACGCACAAAAAAGGGGTCAGATCTCGTTTATGTTGTGAGTGTATTGTTGCCTACCCTACCAATTTAAAGGAAGGGTCATTATCATCTATTTTATAATAATTTATTTTATAATAATAAGAAAAACTTCTCAACAATTTGTAATCGAACTCAATCTTAAGAAGTTCTGAGATATCGCGCGATAAGAGATGCCTGGTTGCTTAATGACTCTCAACTATATACCATCGGGCGAGGCACGGTAGATTCAGTACTTTACGGAATCTTTTCTTGAACACTCGGTCTTTAGTTTTGCCACGTCACAGTTGCTATTGGTTTAATATAATAATTTATACTTAGTTTGACAGGCCGCCTGAAGACGATACAGATACTCCTAGATAGTTACAAAATCATAATTCTTGGTATTAGATCGTGTCAAATTTGAATTACTTTTCGATGTTTCGCCTGCAATTGCACGTGGCATATTCAGGGAACTTCACTGCACGAGATCAAAACAATAAATAAGCAACGGTTCAGGTAATTGAATCCGACTTGTTCTCACCCACGCGATGACTGGTTTCCATGCGATAATGAAAAGCGATTTGTTTTTTAAAAAATATATATTTATATATATATATATATATATATATATATATATATATATATATATATATGTAACAGTTTCAACATCCTATTAATTATTACATTCTTTTAGTTTTAGTTTTTTAATTCCTAATTTGTCAATGTATTTTTAAAAACATTTAATAAATTTAACATTTAGCAGTACAAGATAAAAGTTTGCAATTTTGGAGTTATACCAAGGATAATACGAGGAATAAATCACAGGTTAGTTTGCCGAAAAACTGACAACATTGCGGTAAGCACCAAAGGGTCGGGAGAATTCGGTAATGCCTAATCACCACATATGGTTCAGATCGGTTGAGTGGTTTTTAAATAGTTGACCATTTCCAGACATCTGACTAACCCTGTATATATGCTTTATCGTAGGAACACGGAATTTTATAAATTTTTGATTGCAGAGAATTTATATTTTTCACCGACTTTAATCATTGTCCAATATTTTTGTGTGTACTAAAGATTGTACGAATATTAGATCATTAGATCTTCGCAGAAAACAATCAGATGGACTTTATATAAATCCGTTTTTCTGCGGTAAATCGTTTATAGACGAATCTGGATGGTTTGTGAGTACTAGACTTAATAAACATAAAATATTAAAAACAAATTGCTTAATCCGCTCTCGCTGAATACCAGCACTCCACAGGATACATGACTAATGTAAAATATACCAAGGTTCTTGCATCAGTCTCGGCATATTATAAAAGCAAGAATAGGGAATCTATTAAGGTCATAAAGCACACTGAAAAATTTAATAGACATGCGGGCTATTTTCTACATCAAGCGTGGAATCCAATCACCGCAGTAGGTCACGTATCGGTGAACATAGGTCACAAGAGCACAGGCTCATAAGAGCTCATTTAGATCTGTTGCATAGAAGTCGAAACGTTGCAATTCTAATTTTACTCTATCTAAACACATGAACTATGAGTTTATAATTTATTCTACCCGTGAAACCTTTCATACTCTCTTCCTATGCAGCAATCCATCCAAGGAATTACCGTATTCGTCTTCACAGATACTGACCAATGATGAAATCAAAAAAGTCACCCTAGAGTTTCATATATATATTAAAGCAATCTGGCATTACCTGACGTTTTTCCGAATGACTGTAGAAATAAGTATTAGACTATTAGTAAAAAATACTTAGTTATATTGACATCTACTTCATCATTTCTTTTTCCCTTCATTGAATTAAATGATTGGACGGTCTTGATCCTAATCTCCTCCAACCCATAAAAAATGCCAATCTTAAAGTCCAGAAATTTCAAACAGGATGTTCCGTATCGAAAACTAATTAACAGTATGTCTTGCATTTTATTGTATGAAACGGTAAACAACTTTTAATGCCCTTACTTTTTTGATAGCAAATACACTTTTTTCAATTCAAAATAAATATTTGACAATAACTTGCCCTACTCTTTCTAAAATAACATTAACACAGAATAAATCTTTGATACATGCAGTGAGAATATTTATTATTCCTTTTTGTCTGAAACATAAAGAGGTCGTCAAATTGCGTGAGACAGTTATACACTCTGTGGTCCAAATTCAATTGGCACCTGCACATTAAAGTATTTCTTAATATGTTTTTTCTAAGCACAAGACTAAATTGATATTGAAATATAAAAATCATTTTGAGAGAAATATACCAACTAAGGAAACTAATTTTACGACACCTATGACTCAGATTGGAGTGTTTAAAGGTAACCACAATATACACAAAGTAAATTAATTATAAATTATTTTTAATATTTGGTAGACTTTACATCGTGTTTTTATGCCTTACAATGTTGTGTTTGTTTACCTTGGAAAATTAAAAATGTTTAAGTTTATCTTTCGACAACAAGCTCACTTGAAGAAAGCACAAGGAGGAAATTAAACATGACTCCCTAAAACGTATACACAACATTTAGTAGGAAGTATAAGACACAATTTTGCTTAGAATTTATAGTACGCTCCAAATTAGATTATATCGGCTTAGTCTACAGATCCGACAGCAAATCCACCCTTAAAATGTTAAACATATTGTCAGATCAAGCCCCACAGGTTCTCTTCACAAAATTCTCCTTCAATTCCAAAAACTCTTAGATATCTTTAAGGCAATAACAACCTCTCCCAAACATTTGCTATTCAACTTTCGATTACTAAAATTCGTTGACTGAAAGATTCCGTTTTTTAAATATAATATTTTCTTGAAGTTATCAGTATATAATATAAATCAGATTTCACCTTATGCATAGATATCTACATCACTCCCTCGCCCAGTCATGGCAAAACACATAATTCCTGACAATAAACTTATTGTATTCACATCGGAGAACTATAGGGGATTTTCAAGCCCTTGAAAGAATGTCAAGACAGAGAAAAACAGGCCTTGTATGCACCGACTGATTGTTTTCTATTCTGTCCATAGACAACTTATGAACCAAACAACCATTGGTACAGAACATACATGATGCCTACCAACAACTCTCTTTCAAAAGTGTCAATCGTTTGAACTCCTTTACTTGTTGAAATTTCTGGAAATCCAATCCAGGAAGCCTTAGTTCTGGATCTGCCTACAGAAGAGATATATCTCCAAAATGACATAAATAACGCCATGACGCAAACCATCATGAGAACTATCTGGAACATTAAATTACTTAAAATACAAACAACAATTACTAATGAACAGAAGAGAGCTCACAACAATTCAATCAATGAGAATTTGACACACATGGTTACTTGGTATCAGCTGAAGACCCACCACTCTGTGAGGACAATAACAGTATCCTAACAGTGCAGCACATCCTTGTAAAATGTCTACATTATGCAGAAAACCGGCGAACAAACAAAAATTAGTAATGACCTCAACTTGGTTCTTTCAAAAGTTTCCTCAAGGTAGGATTATGTTTAAAAGACATTAACTTTTTTCATAGACCATAGCTTAGCTTTTTTATGTTTATTTTTTAGTTACAAATTTTAATGGTGAATTTGGCGATACATAAATAAATAAATATTTGGATTTTATAATAGGCACTTAAATCACATTAAGAATTATACAAAAAATATTAACCAAAAACATATTAAGGGGATGATCTGTAAAAAAAGGGGTCAATTTTTTGTTTAATAAATTTAATAAAACAAGATTGTGGATACATTATATCCAAAATTATAATCAATAAACTAGTTATATTAAAAATTATAGTTTACAGTGCTCACATTGAATGAAATTATTCATGAAAAATAAAAAAAACCAAATTCCTTCTGTCTTATTTGTAGTCAATTCTATTCTTATTAACAAAAACGTTCAGAATTTGTAATCGCCCCTGTCGAGACATGAACCTCAACAGAGAGAGTCGGGTGTCTGACCCCATGCACATTTCGTTAATGGCAACATTTGAAGGTTTGTTTATGTGTGCGTTAATGTCGAGACGTTCAAGAGGATTGTCTTAGACTTAGGCTAATGGGTTGTTTGTCGTTGGAAACTTTGATAACGGCTCAAAATGGAAAGTCTAATTTTCTCAATGGAAATTGGCTACTTGGAAGCATTATATTTATTAAGGGCAGACTAATGCCCATACATTTTTCATGACAAGCATTTCCACTAGTTCTTTTATTACATCATAATTATTATAATTTAAAGATTATCCTCATACAATACCGACCATTCAAGATGCGACCAGCAATAGCATGCGAGAGACAATCAAAACCCTAAATGTCCATAGAAACGGTCAATCTCTAACATTTTCGTGGGGTATAATATATTAGGAAAAACCAATTATAATTCGCACAGACAGTCCATGAGATACACAATAAATTCCTCACTTTTACTCGTTCGCGCCGCTTTTTAATCGAAATATTAATTCGCACGCAACAAGATTTGGCGGGGGGTTCAGTCATTTTAATTTTTTTTTCGAAAAGGCGTAATATTTGAAAAAAAAACATAATAACATGCTTTCATGCTTTTTCTAACCTAAAAATTTTCATTTTAATCAGGTCACCTCAGTAGCTTGACACTGTCTTTTGTTTATATATTATATACAGAATATAAGGTTTTTCAGAAAACCGTATTTATTGCCGCCATTTTGGAAGAAAAATATAACTTGTGATACAACATTGGAAAGGAAATTTAGCACAGAATACGACTATCAAAAAAATATACAGGGTTGCCCTTAATATATTGATGTTTAGGTCACTTCCGGTTAAACACCGTATGCAATTATTGAATCAACTTGAACTGCCAGGAATAGTCTAAATATTAACAGGCAGGTAAACAAGACCGAAACCTTGAAAAGGTGTTAATGAACTCTTGACTTAATTTTGTGCAAATTATAATGTGTAAAATAGTTTTACCACTTCGAAGTTGAATTCACATTCTTAAATTAAATGTTATTTCTTCAAATAAAAATCAAATTTCAGTTTTCTTGTGTAATAGATCCAGCTATGGTGAATTGTTATGTGAATAGTTCTGTAATAAAACGTAGCCTAATTTTATTATTTCTGATATAATTTAACATTGCTTTTATTAGTTTAAGTAATTATACTCATTTTGTATTAAGAGGAACGATATTTCTCTGCCCTTTTCTGGAAGCCTGATATGTCTAAAATTGCAAACATCCTACGTCATCCATTAGGCAACCATTTTGCCAAATTATAAAAAGTTAAAAATGTAAGAGAACAGTAGAAAATTATGGTATAATTTAATAAAAGTAATTAAAACAGGTTCACTCAAATGTATAATCACACACACTAACACAATTAATGTTTTTGTATTATAATAATATCTCATTTAAATATTATTCCATTATTTTTTTTAATCAATAATATTTTTGTCTTGAGGTGTAGATATGATTGAAATATTTAGTTGTGAAAATCTAAACAATTTGATTTTATCTTAATGCTTTAGAATATATGCCTAAATACTGGTAAGTTAAGACATTCCAAAGCATTTTAGATAAAACTAAAAACTAAGTTCACCTCTTTCAGTTTCCGCGGGACTCAATACTTTCGGCATCCTTATCCCTCTAACAATAGTTAAATTTTACGAAATTTTATAAACTATAAACCAAAAAAATGTAATCGAATAATAGACAAGTGTCCTATTTTAATGTAAAGCAATTAAAAAATCACTTAAATGTATTCATTTAATTCACCAATAAGTGATTTAATAATATTTAATATAAATATTATATTGTATATAAATATTAATATTTTTATTTTAGGTGCTGAAAGGTCTTTAATACCAACAAATTCACCAAAAAATATTGGCAAGTTGCTAAATTTTAAGGCATTTAGATAAAACTAAAAACTATGTTTAGATCCTTCAGTTTCCCCTCGGCGACCTAATCCCTTTAACAATGTGTAGTTGGAAATGGATCGATATCAGCCTTAAAGGGAAATCGTTGCTGCTGCTGCCATCTATGTAAATACCGCTGAAGTTTGTAAGAGGGTGATTAATAGGGTTGGCATGTTCTGACGATTTCT
The DNA here is from genome assembly GCA_030620095.1 of Kuschelorhynchus macadamiae. NCBI lineage: Eukaryota > Metazoa > Arthropoda > Insecta > Coleoptera > Curculionidae > Kuschelorhynchus > Kuschelorhynchus macadamiae. The sequence goes on along the minus strand of JAUTXW010000911.1, from coordinate 874,401 downwards.
GTATTGTACGGACGTTTTCATAAATATCGAGCCACTTGCTTTTAAAGGGATATTGATTAGGTTTAAATTCAAGGAACAGACGTAATAGTGTAGAAGGTAAATAATAAAATAACTAAAAGAAATTTTGCCATTATCATAATATATGATATTTAATTGTTTTTATGTTATTACTTTAAATCGTTTGCAAAATGATATTACACTTATGCCATAATTTACAGTGCTTCAATTCAAAAGGTTTAGTACATTTATTAGTACATATATTTTGCTAAAAAAAAGCTGCTAAAATATAAAAAATAAATATATAAAAGACATGGTATGACTGATTGCAAAATTTATTGGAAGCGTTTAAACTTCGGTTCTAAACAGTTTATATTAAAGGACAAGCAAGTAATTGATCGGTAGTTTTTGAGATCTCTCTTTGTCGCCTTTTTTCGATATGTGAAGCCTTGATCGAAAACATTCAGAGATACATCTAGCTACTGCGATTAAATAGTTGTTAGGATTTACTGATATTTACTTCAAAAGAGGCGAAGCACATCCATCTTGCTAAAAGAAATATGTTAAAATATATTTTTTAAAAAAACCCTAATATTAATAAAAAATATAAAGACCATGGGTGTATTTAGGAGAAGCGGTAAAAAAAGGTAAAAGCCTCACCAGCGATAACAACAAGAGCAATTTTTTTTTTACCAAAAATCATTTTGCAAAATTTATATTGCGATTTTATTATTTCTTGGCAATGTGGTATTACCACGTTTTTATTCGAGCTTTTAACCCCAGAAAGACATCCTAAATATTCCTAGTGCTGATGCTAAAAGAATCCCATGATAATTGTAAAATTTATTGTAAGCTTTTGAACTATTGCTGCAAACAATATATACGAAACAACAAGCAAGTCATACGAAAGAAGAAGAAAGCCATTTTTTTTAGTATGTGAAGCCTTGAGCAATAGAATACATCTGACTATTGAAATTAGATTTTAGCATAGGGTAAACCTGATTTTCACAATAGTTTTTGATTTGATAAGGGTGATAAACTAATCCTAGAATAAATGCAAAATTTGACGTATGCGCTTGAACTACTGCTGTATGCAGTTTGCACTAAAGCACACGCAAAATTGGTTGTTAGTTCTTGGGATCTTTTTTGTTCCTCATAAGAGAAAACTATTGTAATCGTGAAAAAATCATCATCCGAAACTTTTGCAGACTTTTTCGGATCCCTGGATCTCGAAAAACATGTTATTCCATCCGCAGTCTTCAAAATTTGCCCAAAAATAAAGTGTAATCTAGGAAAAAACTTCTAAAATTGTGTAATTACATTGCGGCGGAAAAAAATGGAGGCTTAAAGAAATATTAAAAAGTTCAGTAGCACAAATTACTTATCCATTTGACTTGAAATTTTGCACAAAGATCAAGTGGTAAACGCTAATAGACTGGTAAATTTTTAGTGCGAGTCCTATATAGCAAAAAATTGGCGGCCTAAAATGTTTAAATAACTGGTAAAATTCCATTTCCTAGGAAAGAACCTTCTTCTTATGGAGGAAAATATAATCTATTTTTCTTTTGTAGACTACGTAAATAATGATACAGAAAAAGTCTTCTTTCTCTAATGTAATTTACGGAATTCTAAAAATGCATTGCAAATAAATATTTTGTACTCGTAAGATTGTAAAACAGTTTAAACTATAGATAAGAATAAATAATTTTTTGTATTTATGTTTCATGAGTATACTAATATGAAAATTGTTATAACTTAAAAAAAACTTTTTTTGAAAATTGTACATTGAATGTCGCAAATGAGAAACATATATATTTAGTATACTGTCAGCACAAGGATAAATTAAAAATTGTAAACTTTTATCATTTTGCGTTCCTATTTAATGACCTAATAAAACTTTAAAACCCTATTATCCTATTATACGTTTTTTATCACTATGGCGTGGGGACATTTTCCTTAACTTTCCTAAATTTTGTTGGCAAATAAAAATTAAATATAGATTGAATATTAAATAGAAAAATATTGTTTAACATAAATCATAACAAAAAGTTGAGGTCCTAGTTCTTTAATTTGTAATTTTACTTAATGAGGTTAAATATTTTTTTCTACGAATCTTCTAGGAGACATAAAGTGTTAATACATTACCCTGTACTTTAAATGACCATGATATGGGCATCTTTTTAGTAGCTGCAAACTTTACCGGCTAATGTCTTTATAAACAATTCTAAACAATTTATAAAGGAACCTAACTGGAAATAAACTCCTGAGTTTTTTCTTTTGTCTTCAAAAATTAAAAAACAAGTAATTATCTGTTACTAAATGAATGTGTGCAGAATTAAATCGTCACACCTATGCCTAATAACGAGTTAAGCTCCGGGTAAACCCTTGAGCTTTGAACAAAGTTTCAAAAATAGCCCTTGCCGAATATCGTTAAAAAGTAAAAGGTTGCAAGAGGTGCATTAGCCAGAAATTAGTTTTCTCCGTTCGTATTGCCTTCCAGATCAACATTTTTAAGGAGGCAATCACGCCTTGTACAACCAAGTGCAGTCGACTAAAAATGCGACTTAAATGGGTGAACAAACTGCACTGAGTTCTACTAGTCCTTTATTATTTGTCAGTTTTGACACTCAAACTTCAAAGCCAAAGTATAAATTATAAAGGACGATATTTTAAATGTTTTAACGCCAGAAATGAGCAACTGACATTTGATCGTGCTCGATTGCATGTGATTGATGTTATTTGACCGTTGATTACATTTATTAATTTAAAACAATGTTGTCATAAGTGGCTTTATTTTTAGTAGGTTGCATGCAATCGAAAGCTCTTGTGCAATCGATCTATATAACGCGGCCTAAGGCACATCATTTAATTGTGCATTCTGTCATTTAAGTATCTGTCATTTCTGGACGTTCATTGCACTTTCTTTTAACTTATTAAGATATATTTTTTGCTGAATGAACTAAGCTTGGTCAAAAAATATATTTTGCCAGTGTTTTTCGAATCTGTACATCCTCATTTATGCCTATATTATTACTGGCCTAAACACTACAATAAAAACAATCTGCTAGTTAAACTGGCACTGTCAATGTGCCAATTACGTTGCTTTTTTTTTGACGTTTCATTAAAACCTCGTAACTTGGCTACTTTTTTTACATTTCTGTTACAATTGTTCTTATTTGTCAAAAAATATATTTTTTATTTCTGTAGATTTTCAGTTTTGTCTTGAGAAAAGATACCATGTGTGTGGACTTCGCTGATTTATTTAACGCAAAGGGGCATTCGATTTAATCTATTTAGGCCAGATATATTCAATTTTAAATGCAATCGGATTATTTTAATTCTCAATTTACCTGCTTAAAAATCGGTAAATTTCCCTTACCCGGAACTTCCCTCGTTCTGAATCGTTTCATTTATTAGGAATAGTGAAATATGACCTAATTTAGTTTAGTACATAGTCATTTTCGCAACACCTATATACCGTCTTTTCAAAAACATTTTACCAGTTTCTACTCATGCCAGACTTGATTCTTAGGCATAATTGAAAAAAATTCAATAAATAGTTTTTACATTAACATACACCTCTTATTTTGTTATATCATGTTTAATTTTTCTCTATATCACATTTAAGTGAGATTTTTCTTACGTTGATTTCTTAAAAATTCTATTTGGCCGCCATTTTGTTCCGCCATATTGAATTCGTACCACAACTTTACCAGTTTATCTCTCTATTACCCTTAATGCTTGCATAAAATTTGAAGTTATTCTAAACAGTTCTTCAGGATGATTTTTAAAATATTTTAGTAGTCCGCCCGCGCTGTTTTGTTTTGCTATCTTATATATGTATATACAAATTAAATTAAAATCTTACTAATTCATTCCTAGGTAACACTTGATTTTTGGGCAATTGAAGGTAAAATGGATTATCAGCTCTTTTAATAATATTTACTAAAACATGACCAGGTCCTCCCCAGAATATGGCCCATAATTTTTGACAAAAATTTGAAGTCAATCTGATAAGCAGCGTTTAATCTATACAGAAAATTGACAGACAGACAGACTGACTGAATTCATAAAACCTATATTTTGACATTTAAGCACGCTAAAACGTGAAGATATGTAAAACCTGAGGGGGTAATTTTTTTTTGGTCGCCATTTCTTAAATTACCACAATTTTAATACTTCATCTCTATTACTTATGGCACACAATTTGAAATCAATCTATTAAGTAGTTTTTTTAAGGCTGAATTTTTAAATATTTCATTAAGTCGCCATTTTGTTCCGCCATCTTGAATTTCTTACCAGTTCTTTGCTGCATAATTTGTGCAAATTTTAAGATAAACTGGGTAAGTAGTTTTTTAGTAATACCTGTTTTAACATTTCACTGGGCCGTCATTTTGTTTTTTCACATTGGATTTTTACCAAAATGTTACCAGGGCAACCTCCTTATGAACCTTAATTTTCGAATAATTTTTAAAGACAATCGGATGTTGTTTAGCTATTCCGCGAACAGACAGACCCATGGACAGACATACCGACGGAATTGCGAAAACATGTTTTTCATCATCTAGAGACCCTGAAACGTAAAGATCTGAAAAAATCTCGGAGGGTAATTTTTCACGGTTACAATATAAAGTAAAAATACATAACAGATCTTAATATACACGAGAGATAGGCAGATATCAAGTGGAAAAATTTGACAGTGTTATTATTATAAAATAATGCGAAGGTTCAGAAGTATACTATGAGTTAGGGAATACCAATTAACATTTGGGATATGACATACATATATGTTATGTATAAGGTCTATGTAATTTTAGTAAACAAAACTTTTTAATAATTTACTTTAGCAAAAAAGATAATCCAAGTTAAATAAATTGTTTGACAAAAATAGGTGTGCAAAAAAAACTCGTAAGTAGGCAAAACGAAAAAGTGTGAAAATTTAATTTCTGAGATAGCGGAACAAAAATATTAGTTAAGAAGCCATTTATAGTTTTTAGGTAATTGAATGGTCGATTGGTTGAAAATTTTAAATTAATTCATGATACATTTTCTGATAAATATAATTTTTAAAATACGCAAAACTTTTTGTAAAAAATAACTTTTTTGCTAAAGTCAATAAAAAAAGTTTACCATTTGTTAACTAAAATTACACGGACCCTGTATGTCTACGTTACTCAGAACGTCATTAATAACAAATAACTTACATGCGACATACTAAAAAATCTTTCTATATATTTAAAACACCAAGTCAGATTTTTCAGCAAGTTCGTGAAATTTTTTCCATAAAACCGATGTTTTCCTTCAGTAATATTTCTAGACGATATGGTGAATGTTCTTATAATTTCACTGGAAACTCAGCGCGCCATCTAAGGAAAAAGCGAATAAGGTCTGCCGAGCCAGATAGTATATAATATCATAATAAGACAGCAATGTAATAATGTGTTCGTCGTAAACGATGAGAACATTGTAATATTTCGTCACATTATACCGCGTTACACAGCAGACATGTAACAGGTTACCATTTTTAGTTTTAAGTTTAAATGACATGTTTTTATAGCTCCATAAGATGCATATTTTCTAGGAAAAACAATTAAATTTACTTCCCGTTATACCAGAAGAGACCCCTTATTTTTTGGTTTAAATATGGCCCTGCATATTTATATGGACCTTCATATTTAGCCTAAAATAAGCTTCTGAACGACATATCAAAACCAAACTTTTGTTTTCAGAATGGCAGCTAGACAGCCATTTTGAAAACCTAATTTTTTAGAATAGTTTATTTCTAAATTTTTTAGAATATTAAAAAATCGTATTGCCTAGTAACCATTTTTTTGAATTCTTTTCGCTTTTATTTCACAGAAAGAGCAATTTACTTAATATTTTTAATAGCACCTTATATATTTCTTGCACAGTCATTTTTGCCGCAAAATTGTCGTTTTAAAGATGTGTCGCATGTTAACTTTTATTTTCAAGATAGCGATATATCAGTCATTTTTGACATATCAATATATTTTTTAACGAGGGTTTTTATTTAAATTTTTATCATCCCCTTCTAAAATAGAGGTTAAGTTGTAATATTTCTTTAAAAAAAGTAAATTTACGGCCAAAAAGACTGACTGAAAAATATTGGAGTATATTGCTTTTTCGAATAAACAAGAGGTTAAAAAAAATCAAACCTTCTGTTATTACCCAAAAGGATTTTAAACAGAAGTGTTCTAAAAAATTAAGAAATTTATTTTTGCCTGTTTTAAAAAAGTATTTTATAAAAAGTAATAACTATTATTTTAAGCGACTTCAAAAAATTGAGAAGATTCTCAATTCGACCTGTATGTATTTTTTTATTTTTATTCGCGCATATTGTCTAAACGGCTTGATCAATTTTGATGAGTCAAACGCCAAATTGTAGAGGACGTTCCTCTGGTGGTTCTGTGTATTTTAATTTGAAATCCGTTCACCCATTTTTTTTTTGGAATAATAATATAAAAAATATAGGTATAAGAGCGATGAAGGCGACGAGTTTTATAATTAAATTTACATTTTTTTAAATACCTTTTTCAAACTAAAGCCCTAGACATACAACACTATTTGTTAAAAGATTTCTCTTTTGCTATCATGTTATGTAATTATATGTATAAAGGGTGACCATATGCAACCTCGAAATCTAGTATTTTATTATACATTCTCGAAAAATTAACATTCATTATGAATAACACGTTATTAAACGACTACCCTCATTATAATTTTTACCCGAGTTCAAGAAAGAAAGAGGTTATTAGTTTTACCCTATGAATTTTTTTATGTTTGTACATCGATTATTCCGCGATGGTATGGCCAATTTGGATAACATTTTCAGAGGATATACAGAATATTGCCGGAGTAGTCCCACAGCAAGCATAATAAAAACATGTTAAAAATGGCTAAATTGCGGCCATTTTATTTTTTTTTGTTTTTACATCGATTACTCCGCGATGGTTTGAACAATTTAGATGAAATTTTCAAGGGATATTTAGGATATTGTCGGAGTGATCCCATAGCGAGAATATAGAATTGTAAGAAATGGCAGAATGGCGCTATTTTGTTTCTTGCGCCAAGATATATTGCAAGAGGTTTATTCATATACTACTCACGCGTCTCGATTCTTCTACGTTTTCACCATATACGGTCTTTATTATTTTGACGCAGACTTCACGAAGTAAAAATAGTAAATAATTATTTTGCAGATAAATGCAAAATTAGCACCATTATTCCTATATCAAAAATAAATTTAAAAAATCGTTATACATGCATATTTTAAACTAAAAATTTTATACAATTTTAAAGATTTTTTAAAAAATAACAGTAATCTAAAACTTCTTGATTCTTTAATTCTAAGTGGCATTGATTATTGTGATAAAATTTAGTATAAAAGTATCAGTTCTAATGATAAACATAAGTTTTACATACAGGTATGCATTTGGTCTTACAAAATATGATCATATATCTCCAATTTTTAATAAATTTAAATTAACTAAATTTGAATTTAGAAACGAAATTCACATATCTTGTTTTATTCATAATTTTTTTTTAAATAAATTGCTTAAACTATTTATATGAAAAGAATGCAATTTTGAAATAATATTCATAATTTAAATACTAAAAATCAACTTACAAATTCTTGTTCATCAAACAGAAAAATATAAATCTTTTTTTAAATATATATGTTCTATAATTTAGAGTAATATTCTTATGAAATAAAAAATCTCAAATATGAATAATTTTAAAAACATGTCAGAACTCGTGATCGTGAGGTAGGATTGGAGGACTGATTACTCAGTGAGCAAAATTCTACCTCTTGTACCATCTAGTAGGTTACCTTTTATCTAGTTTTAGTTAGTTCCTTTTACATTGGTAATATTGTATTGTAATATGTTTAATTTTATTTATATGTATTTCAATTAGCTGGCACAAATAAATCCTCAAAAAAAACATGACATTTTAATATTAGATAATCAAACTTGTTCGTTTTCGTAAAAAAAATATATCCGGATCCACCTGTTGGTACTGATTTTTTATCTGAGTGGCAATCCTAAATGTGTACGGAGAAACCACCGTTATCTTCCTCGTATGGCTTTACAAGGCAGAACCACCGTCACATTTCTATTATGGCTTTAATGATATCTTTATTGACAAACCTGGTGCTAACCCAGGGAGGATATACCTAACGATATCTAATATTGAATATTATGGGAGATGAGGAAAGGACAATTTCCCTCTTTGGACTGTTTTCTGTTGACACTTAATAAATATTTATGAAAAAAGTAAATTTGTATTATGAATTATTTTTAATAATGTTTACAGCCTCTACATAACATTTTAGAATATTTTGATTTTACCTTAAAATATAAATCTCCTCAATACGTATATAAAATCCATACCTTAAATTGTGCCATATCTAAATTTTTGATGTCTCAATTACTTACGTTCATTAATTAATTTATTTTTAGCTCCTTCTAAAATATATCTGAATATAAAACTAATAAAAATCTTATCCATACGCAAATGAAAAATATATTTTATTATTTGCGCCTGTATAATACCAATCTGTGATGTTTTTTTTCAGTTTTTTGTATTTCCATTTCAACGATAGTTTTACTGACTAAAATGGTGCTAAACCAGTGCGTAGCCACCTAGCGGTATCAAATATTGTATTTTAAGAGGAGGAGGGGGGAATGCCCATGTCCAAATATTTTAGACTATTATCAAAATCTCATCTTAGGGCTTTTATAGTATTCAGCTCTGCTGACATTTGTGTATATTTTTTAAAAAATTATTTGTATTCTAAAAAAATATACGCTTTAATTTTTACACTCGCCACCCAGGTAGCACTAAAGTAGCTATAACTGTTTCATAATTGGATGTATTTATTACTATAATCTAATATATCAATAAACACTTTGTTACTGTTGATACTTTATAGTAATTTTCCATGTAAAGTAAATATATAATAAGTACTGTTTACTAAAATTAACATTTAAAGTTACAACTAAATTACAATCAATACCTTCCTGAACCTTGCAGAGGCTACTCCAATACTCCATTACGTTCAATTGTACTCCTGTAACGTATTACTATCAAGTAAAACGAGTCGTTGCAGAGTAGAAAAGGTTATCGAGTAATGTTACTTTAAACTGGCTATTACAAGTCGTTATTCTTCCGTTGCAACTTTGAAATAAGGATTACAGTAATTATTTACTACAAGTAAACTATTACCTCTTGTACTTGAGGTTCCGGGGCGCTGGTACAAGATTCGGTCTACACTCACTTTATAAGGACGGTGGCGGCAATGTTCGGCCATATTGCTGCTAAAATCGTTTTGTTTACTTTTTGCCTACGTAGGTTTCTTATAAGGTTTGTTGTTTGGGTGTATTTTTTATTAGTTTTTGTGATTATTGAAGTGACTATTGATTTAAACAATAAGTTCAGAACCACTGGCCATATGGAGAAATGTGTTTGTAATTACAAAGTGTTTGTGATGAATTTGTAAATGAATATGACCGTAACTGTCTTCAGTTTAAATTTATTCCAAGAAAAGTTATTAAATATTACACATTATTATATTTTGGTTTTATTTTCCTGTAAAAGGAAATAAGTTCAGAACCACTGGCCATATGGAGAAACGTGTTTGTAATTACAAAGTGTTTGTGATGAATTTGTAAATGACTATGACCGTAACTGTCTTCAGTTTAAATTTATTCCAAGAAAAGTTATTAAATATTGCACATTATTATATTTTGGTTTTATTTTCCTGTAAAAGGAAATAAGTTCAGAACCACTGGCCATATGGAGAAACGTGTTTGTAATTACAAAGTGTTTGTGATGAATTTGTAAATGACTATGACCGTAACTGTCTTCAGTTTAAATTTATTCCAAGAAAAGTTATTAAATATTGCACATTATTATATTTTGGTTTTATTTTCCTGTAAAAGGCAATATTGTTTCGTGTCTTAGTGTATGTTTTATTTCATTTAGCACCTAAATTTGCGGTAAAAGCTCTCAAAGATTAGCATAAAAAAACTTTATTTTGTAGACCTTCTTCAGTACATATTTCATTACTAAATTCACTTGGCAGACAACTCTCATTAATCGCTTGCACAAGTATTGTAATTTGTTAAAAATCTAAATGAAAAAGTAAGTTTGTACTAGATAGTTCGAATATATTATTAAAGTAAAACATTAACATAGCCCTACATTCACAAACGCTGACAGAGGTTGTCAATGTAAAGGCGACACATTTAAATTTCGAATTTTTTTCTGGAGTATATTACTTCCTATAGACTGAAATTAGCAATGTAGTTATATTTGAGAAAAACTATCGATAAGCATATTACTCCTTATAGACTGAAATTGATAATACATTCATTAATTAACCTCAGCTGATTCAATTTTCTTATAATAATATGCTAAAGTAGATTAATTTAGTTATATATGAGAAAAACTAACGATAATATGTGTGCGCCCATTTACACATTTAGAAAGAAAAGTAGCTTTCGTCATTCATTCACATTTTATAGAAAATTAAAAATATGACAACCTGGTTATGTCATACCTAAACAAATCCAAAAGCGGTATTTTAAGGAAAAGAAAAATAAATCCAAACAAAGGGTTATGATTATGACAGAATTATAAAAGTGACTCAAGTACCGCAACTCTCCGCATGCTGCGATGCTATGCGCAATGCGAATGTTCGCAAATCGTAACCGCTGGTAATATTATATAGTATCGGATTAAACGGAACTTTGTAGATAACTATTACACTTCAAAGTAATTGGGTATAAGTGACGTTGCATATAAAAACATAAAAGCGTATGGGGACAGTCGTAGACACTTGATGTTAAATAATTTTCTCAGTAAAGAAGTGCAGCTAACTTAAAAGTAAAAGTCCAATAGAACGCCATTGTTCATCTCCCCTATAAATATTTAGCTATGACGTTTATTTTTGTGAGTATAAAGATTAAAAAGGCATACAAATTAAATACCACGGAAAAGAAAGAATCACTTTTTATAATAAGATATATAATGATAATTACTATTTAAACCAAAGTACAAAATTACATTTTTGAGACTTAATTGGAAAAATATATTAGACCAAAATCTATTGGAAGTTAAGGAATTTTAAAGGCGCGTACTTTTTACGACTATCATCATCATATTCACTAGAGAAATTACCTGCGTTTTAATTTTAGGTTCTTAGGATAGCTGGAGAACTAATTGAAACGCATGTATTCTAACTAAAGAACCAATAACGTATCCTATACGGTCTTTACCATATTCCCAATGTGAGTGTTTGTAGTCGCTATAGCTCTTTTGTTTGTATTAAAAAGAACCATGCATATTTTTAAAATGGATTAAATAAAAAAAGAGATAGGAAGTAACAAATAGAGTGAATTCTTACTATTAGGCTACTTCGGGAACTACACAATTCCGTACTATTTACTTAACAGTCAAAGTTTGGTTTTATATCGAAAGTTAAATCTTGTCAGCCAAGTTGTGCCATGTATCAATTTGCAATAATATATGCACCTTTTTGCATATTATATTTTTTACGAGCCCTGTATAACATATCTAAATATCAAACATTTTTAGGTCTAAAAAAAAATTTCACTTTAAATTTCTCTATATAATATATTTGTATTTTTAAAATGAATCAATTAAATTAAATGAAATGAATAAATCTTCTTAATACGTGAATAAAAACTATTAAGTTGTGCCATGTATCAATTTGCAATAATTTACTCATCTTTTTGCATATTATATTTGTTACGCGCCCTGTATAACATATCTAAATATCAAATATTTTTAGGTAAAAAAAAATTTTCGCTTTAATTTTTACACTCTCTATATAATACATCCGAATGTTTAAAATGAATCTTTTGGCTTGTACCAGTTTGCAATTATATATTCACCTTGTTGCATATTATATTTTTTACGCGCTCTGTATAACTTGTGTCTGGATGTGATTTTTTTAGGTCTTATTACGAAGAAACCTATTTCGTTTAAGCTCAAAGCTTCCCTGCTGTTCACTTGCGTCAGTTAGACAAGCAATAAAACTATCACGAAAAGGGTTAAAAGTTGAGTAATACAAACCACATTGACGGTATTGACCTTCCCACTTCGAGGAAAATACCCATGATAAAAACAAGGTCACCACCAAAATAAAACTTTTTAAAGGGTTAAACGAACCGAAGGAATTATTAGATAGATAAAGAATAAGTTTTTTTGGAGGGACGTTAATCTAGCGTCGTAAAAAAGGGTTATAGGTGTCATTAAATTTACCCTTGGCATTGGATTTTTCTTTAGAGTTTTATTGCGAGTTCTATTGACTTTACTCCTTTAGAGTTAAAATTACACTGACTCAAGCTCAGTTTTATTTATAAAGTGGTCTTGTGCTGTGCCGGTATAGTGTTCCTTTCGAAAAATGATACATAAAATCAGAATACAGCGGCTCCTGGTAATTGAATGTAAGTTAAATATAAATTTTGTATGATTTGAAATTGACGAGTTTATTAATATTTAGAAAATACATATTTGTGATTTCATATTTTTGTAAGTAATAATTTTATTTTAACTGGTTTAGCTAATAGGTTGAGAAAGGACACTAGCATAATCTAACCTTTTTAGAATTCAACTTTATCACATTATTGAAAAATTTCGTAAATTTACTGATATTATTTCTTGTAACAGCAGTTAAGCTTTAGTTATTAGCACAGGTTTGCCTTGTTTGCTAATATGGAAGTTTCTAAATTTCAGAGCCCCAACGTCTTTAGTAAATAGGATCTTAGCGCAATAATTGCCATTTTATCTGTCTTTAGGCTTACTTCAGTGTTTTCTTTTATTTTTGCAGCGAAGGAACACGAGACAACTTCTTAAACTTGATTTGTTTACTCTGACATACTGACAGAATTTATTAATTTGTTCAAAGTAACATTTAAAAAACCGCATAAAACTAAAACTGTAATTAATAATTAAAAAAAAGGATCGAATATAAATAAATCACTGAAATTGCATTATTATTTCTTTTTTCCTTACTTTAACATATGCAAAGTTTTTTTTTACAAACAAACATCTACAGTTCTTGCGATTTTATTTTCGTTAAAAATAATAGATACGGACATCCTTACTGATTTAGGTATATTTAAAAAAAAAATAATTCAAAAAATTTTTCGATTAAAGCAACGGACTTCAGAATTGAAAGGAAAATAAAAAAATGTATTAACATTTCGTTCAAACTACTACATGACTTAACATTTTTTATAAAGATGATTTTCAAAATATTGTGTGAGTGTGATATAGAGAGTAGGGATAGGCAATATATTATTTTACCTATTGATAGGCGTTAATAGCATATCACCTACATTTTATTTATCGATATGTCGATAGTTATCGATAACTTTATAGGTTCCAATATATCGATGGTTTTTGACATTTATTGTCCAGTTATTGGTATTTTCAATTTTTCTGAAATGCTTAGTCATTTCAGGTATAGCCGTCAAACAAAGTAGGTAACCGTTAAACTGTTACAGCGTGGTTACAGTTGACTATACAGGGTGGTGCATTTTCGATACTTTTAGGGGGTTCTGGCAAAACTATAGGTCCTACATAAAAACTGGTTGCACATTTTCGAGTTCCATTTACAAATTAACTGATCATGGCTAACAAGTATTTAGTCGTCACTAGAGGGTCAAACAGAAAAATTGGAAGAAGGTTTACTTATTTTCAATTGTAGCTTTTCAACTAGCCACAGATTATATTGATAAACGCTCTATAACTGCAACAAAAGATTGCAATAAGTTGCAAAAATTCGTCTTTTGTCAATATCTGCCAAAATATTGCAGCTAGATCAATTCTGAAAATTTAAAAATTTGGATAAGAATATCCTGAACAAAAATAGCCCTGGTAATTTTTTCGCTAAATACGATAGTAGTTTATTTTCTCCCACGACATCTTTATCAGCGGCAAAATCTGAATCTGAATCTGAAAGAAATTTTTAATAATTCTACAGAAACTTATATTTCTTTTATGTTTAAAAATAAATTTGAAAGGGAAAATCCGTGGCTATAACATGCGATGTTTAGTTTTTATATGCAAAATTTCCAAAATGTGGAAAAACATTTAATTTTTTGCCCAATATTTCTATGGTTTTAATTATTTAATTGTATTTTTATATATAATTGTTTCTTTGTGACTTTTTTCTTTAAAGTTCTTTTGCCTTTCTTAGAGGTTATTTTTTCGAGGTATTCTACACGTGAATTCCAAGATTAATCCACAGTCTTACTATTTATTATATTGGTCATCGTCTTTTATTTTTTCGAGGTATTCTACACGTGAATTCCGAGATTAATCCACAGTCTTCCTATTTATTATATTGATTATCGTCTTTTATGTGCGTGGAGAAAATAAAGTATGTTTTAAATTGATTGTAAATGGATCACACGGAGAAATTGGTCCAACCTAACTAGGTACCTCACTTCCTGTTTTATAGCGGAACTTACTTTTTTTTAATATTTGGGCCTAAGTACAGAGTGTCCCATTTTGGGTACTTTTTCGGGGTATCTGCGTTATTTTTACAGATAGAAAGTTGCCGTTTTCGCGACTGTGTGCTAATTTTTCGTAAAACTAAAGATGCCGTTAACAAAATTAGCATAGCTCTTTTAGTTTTTAAAATACAGGGCTAAATTGAAAATGTTGCATTTTCAGGCAACCCTCGTATCTAAACTATCTGATAACTTATTGAAAATGTGAAAACTGTTTCTTGTATAACATTTCTCGTAGATCTCAATTCCGGCTTCGGAATTAGTATAGTCAAAAAGTTATCGGTCCCTACTTTATTTTTTTAAATGGAGCACCCTGTATATTTATAGACTATAAAATTTGTATTTTTTACCTATTCAAAAATATATAATATTATGCACTTTTCCTCAGAAACACGCAAATAAGTGACAATTTTCTGAAATTACGAATTACATTAGAGAAAATGGTCGGCAATTTAAACATCACGTTTAAAAATTTGTTATTTCTTATCGTTAATGATGTTTTTTTTTTGTGTTTGTTATATTGTTACTTTATGCTGTTGTTATAAACTTACTAAAAACCTCTATAGGCATTTGTATAAGAAGATACCTATATGCAAGGTATCCAATTCTTCGTTTGCAATGTGTTTCTGGACTAAAAATAATGAATTTAATTTAAGAAAATTGTCATATTTGCTATTATATAATTTTGAAAAGGTGAAAAAAAAGAAAAATTTTATAGTCTATAAATATACAGGGTGTTCCATAAAAAAAAGTAGGGTCCGATAACTTTTTGACCTGACCCAGTATACTGATTTCGGCGGAATTGAGTTCTACGGAAAAAGTTATATAAGAAACAGTTTTCACATTTTCGATAAGTTATCTGATAGTTGAGATACGAGGGGTGCCTGAAAATGCAACATTTTCAATTTATTTTAAAAATTGAAAGGGCTATGAAATTTTTGTTAACGGTTTCTTTAGTTTTACGAAAAAGTAGCACACTGTCGGGAAAACCTCAACTTTCTATCTATAAAAATAACGAAGATACCCCGCAAAAATACCCAAAATGGGACACCCTGTACGTATTTTGAATTATCTGATAAATTACTTAACACTAAATCATACATAGTAAGTAAACTATGATGTGTTCAAACTAGAAAAACCAATGTGACAGTTGATAATAACCTTTACTAAACGTTCCATTTTTAATCTTAAATGTTAATTATACTGTAAAACTTTTATGGTTTTGACGTGTTGAGGGAAATAGCCAATGGTCAGCACCTATATTCAATTATATAATATGCCTTAATGTCAGTATTATTACTTTGTATAATATCAAATCATTTATCTTTTATTTTATTGTAATGTACCTCCACGTTCAAATTACTTTATTCCTCGCCTCCCCTGACTAATGTGATTTTTTGTTCACGCTACCGGGTAGAACCGTTCCTATGAGTTCAGCCGCCTTTGTGCCAGGACTAAAATGCCACCTTTGAAAAAATTAAAAAATATACATCCTGTATTATGTTTTATTTAATTTAAGTTATAAATTTTAAAATAAACAACAAACACATGTAACTCTTAAAACAATAATTTATAAAAATATAAAGTTTTCATAATGATAATAAATATTTCTTTAAATATCTTCCTAGTCCTTGTATTTGCAAATTCCATTATTAGATTTAAATGGTCTAGTTTTTCACAAATACAACTGTCTTCAGGATGGAATTTCAAAATGTCCGCAAACTGATTTTTACATAATTGATTTAGAAAGCCATTGACGAAAGTTTCGGTTTAGAATTTCATATAGTTGAAGACAATAATATCTAGAAATTGATTTTTAGGTTTTTGTTATTGAAAGTCATTAACGAAAAAAATGTCTCAAAAATATCTATATTGTTTAAAAGTAAAATCACATCACTCCACGTTTTATAATTTATTAAAAGCTCTTGAGGAAAGAATTGTTTTATATTATTTCGGTTTAAAGGATATTGTAAAAAAATATTTTAAGCTCTTAAAGTTAAATTTTCGTAAAATTAAGAAATTGTTCTTTGATAAATTAATTTTCAAAGCCATTGACAAAGAGTCTTCTTTTCAGGCACCTCTTAAGAACGAAAGTTTGAAAAATCCAAAAATATATTAAGGTTTTATTTTCAAAAACTCTTGATGAAGATATCTTCTCAAAATCTCATATAGTTTATGTATATTGTAAAAAACCCATTTTGACCCTTTTCCTCCTCTTAAACGTGGAATTTGAAAATATCTAGAAATTTTGATTTTTGAAAACCAGGGAGAAATTTAAATTAAAATAATTAAATCTCACTTAGTTCAAGTTAATATATTAAAAAAAAAAAGCAGAAACATAGTTGAAATCCTTAAGTACGACTACCAACAACAATCTTCTTATCTCGCACCTACATCAAATACAAATATGGTGATTAATAAGTCAGTGGCTTATATATATCTATATATATATATATATATATATATATATATATATATATATATATATATATATATATATATATATATATATATATATATATATATATATATATATATATATATATATATATATATATATATATATATATATATATATATATATATATATATATATATATATATATATATATATATATATATATATATATATATATATATATATATATATATATATATATATATATATATATATATATATATATATATATATATATATATATATATATATATATATATATATATATATATATATATATATATATATATATATATATATATATATATATATATATATATATATATATATATATATATATATATATATATATATATATATGGTATATATATATATATATAAAATCACGTGATCCCTAATTAATATGTTCTTACGAGTGTACTATTTTAAAGTTTCGTGGTATTTTATAAAGAAGTTATTTAGTTATTTTTATATAAAAAATATTTCATATTCATACTCATCATGAATTTAAATACTTGAGTTTTGTAAATTTTCAAGAATTTTTCCAGTCAAAATATCTAGGTCCTGCCATATTTACAATACATAATGCCACTATGAAATGGGTATTTTTAATGTTAAATACATTTTATAAAGTTGAAACGAATATTCAAAAGATGTGCTAGGTGCTTGAATCCCCTTTCCGTTAGATTTTTTTCTTCAAAATGTCAAGCATTATTGAAATTTTTAATCTCGAAACATACAAGATAAAAGAGTATTTGTCATTTATCTACTAGACTGTACCAGATTTCAAATTTTTTATCTTAACTGGTGCAAAAAATAAAAGTTTAAAATTAATTGCACGTTAACGATTTAGCATTTTTTTTAACTAAATAGTTCCTAACCAAAACATAAAAAATTCACCAACAATGTATTACTTATTGTGAAACAGTAGAAGTAGGTCTCGTTTAAGTCAGACCGCAAAAAGAGAATGACCTATATTGCTAGAGTTGAATAAAAAAAAATGCTTAAAATTATAACCATAAACACTACTGAGTACAGAGCAAGGCAGGTGCCAGACAGAAAAGTTGCAACTTATAAACTCTCAACGAACGAAACTTTTTCAATTTTCTCACGTAGCCCATGTAAGTATATTACAGCAGTCTCTTATAAGTTTTGAAGTACGGGATCGGTGCAGAAATTTAAGTTTGCGACTTTACTGAAAACATAGCATTTTCAAGACAATTTGTATGAAAATTTGTTGACAAACAACACCTCTGGACGGCTTTTGTTAGACAAAAACTTTTGCTATTCCATAAAATATCGCAGACTTTTATTAAACATAATAAGACTTACTCATGATAACCATCTAAATAAAATAACCTTGTGAAAATCGTGTCTAGTCAAATAAGATAGAGGTCTATGTTTTACCTTTTATAAATGCGGTATCATAACAATTTAGAAGTAACGATAAAAAAATTATAAAGCAATATACATTACAATATTTCATTTTATTTAATTAAAATAAATAAATAAAATGAAATATTTTTATTTATATAGCCTTATATTTATTGTTAATTCAACATTGCTATGACAGAAGTAATACCTCGCATTTCTAGAAGTTAAAACAAATAACTCTATCTTATTTGACTAAAATTAATTATCAAAAGATTATTTAATTAGAATTGTCAGGAAATTCTAAGATTTAACATAAAGTCCACAATTTCTGCTGGCCCGCTAGTAATAACATTGGTAGTTTGTTTATGACTGCATCTCGTCGTTCTTTCAGAATTCATGGGTTTTCTTTTTAAATGCCCGTACAAAGATACAATGTTTTAAACTATTTTATTTACCCAAAATAAATTATTTCTGGAATAAATAAATAATTGTAAAATATTGTAAATCATAATCTACAAAATAACTGGTGATACTCTGAATCCATTATCTAGGAATTTCGTTAGCAAAACCACAGATTACGTCTACCAGATGTGAAGTTTCTAGATACATCACTGGACCAGTTTTCGTCGATTTTCCAGTTGACAAGCGCCAATCGTCAATGCATTCCTTACAGCTATTCGACACCAATGCCACTAACCTTAATGGCGAAAATTTATACTTTTATATATGTAATCTGCGGCGAATTTTAATGATATGTACTCTGGACTCCTGCAAATAATTTTTTAACCCAAAAATTCTTAAAATCATTCATATAGATACATTAATCATGAAGTTGAATCTTTATTCGATTCATTTGGCTCACTCGTTCTTCGAATACATTCAAGTTTTAAACGACTTTCTCACAGTATACACTATTGTATTCTATTTGTCTTGTCTTTTGTTGTAAAATTAACTTCGTAATTAGCTACAGGAAATCGAAAAAATGGTCAGCAAAATTAAAAAATAATGTAATGAAAGTGTTTACACAACTTTTATTACATCATTTTCCTTAAACCTGCATAAAGTAATTAAAAACGAGTCGCATTTTTCGACACCTTTACATTTTTAGCACAGTCTATTTTCAGTTGTTAAAATATTAATATGCCTATAAAAATACCATAAACATTTACCTAATAGAACGTATTCTGTTTGTTCTTAACATTACTAATGGGCTCGAAATTCGAAAATGTTTCTATTCTGTGTTTGGATCCGTCTTTTCCCACTTTATGGAAGTACTAAGTTCATCAATAACACTAATATAAAACCATGAGAATATTAATTCAAAAAGATCAAAGTCAAAACAAATATAGGTAAGTATAATATACACATTTGCCAAGGTAGTAAACAAAACCGAGACGAATGCACGCTTTACGTTTTGTTTGTTATACCAAAATACAGACTGTGATAGTTGGCAGTAAGATCACGTCCACACCATTCATTATGTAACTAAGAACACACTATGTAGTTTGAGACCACATACCGAATAGCCGTATCAAGTATAAGGAAGCGTTAACCTTGACCACAGTCTAAAACGGCGTCTGTCTGATAAAGAATAATACATCGTTTGTACAGGGTGGACACCGGCGAACTTTAATTTTATTATGTATTTTAGGAAGATATTTATAATGAATATAATTGAATAGAAGACGATAAATAATCAATATCCGTCTTGTTAAGATAAGTTAGTGACATGAAGAAAGATTCTGAAAACCTAAAAAGATATCCTAAGTTATTGTGAAAACATTAAAGTTATACTAAAATAAAATAATTACATGAGCCATTCCTGCTAACTATAAATTTTATTCTCCAAAATACAAATGCAATGCGAAAAATTTAGTTTTCCGCTGTCTGTCTGAAAACGGATCGAAGACTTGGTTAAAGGATTGTGGTGCAGAGCCAACCCGGTGGCTTATATACAATATGTCCATAGAAATATGCAACAAATGGGAAATTATTCATTTCTCAGAAAATTTTTTTCTTGATAAAAATTGGTGCTTAAAGAAAAACTAGTTCTGATAGAATTAAGCTTTAGATTAGGTATAGAGAAAGTTTAAAAAATACGAAAAAGGGGACTTAATTTTTTCGATTTTTAAATCTAAATACCTTCTTAACTATAGGAATTATGAAAAATCTTTACTTAACTTTTATTTGAAATTTTTAGTTTTAGAAATCGTATTTTTGAAGACGTTGTATATGTGACCTAAATTATTAATTATTATATTACTTATAACTATTCTTTCCTCAAATACCAACTTTTATCAACTATAACATTTTTTTTTCTGAGAAATGTATAATAAAAAAGTACCGATATGTTGTTTTCAGGATGCCTCAAATACCTACCCAAAAATGTTAAACAGCCTTTGAATTAGTACTTGTTATCTATCGAAATTTACAAACAACTACCATAGAAAAATATATAAAAAGTGTATTTGGACAACCAGGCCTCCCATACAGTTGTGATTACCGTTTATACGCAAGCAAGAATACTAAGCTTCTCTAAGGTTTTACAACAATATATAAAAACATTCTGCAAAATTTAGACAAATAGTTGACACATGAAAGATATTTATTTTTATTATATTTTTTTCGGGAATAAAAATTGGGCTTACTTTTAAGCGACCCTGTGCATTATGCTGTCAGCAAAAGTTTTAAGAACTTTCTTTTTTTCTTTATTTTAT
The DNA here is from genome assembly GCA_030620095.1 of Kuschelorhynchus macadamiae. NCBI lineage: Eukaryota > Metazoa > Arthropoda > Insecta > Coleoptera > Curculionidae > Kuschelorhynchus > Kuschelorhynchus macadamiae. The sequence continues at coordinate 853,285 of JAUTXW010000911.1, read as the reverse complement.
GTTTTCTTTATTGATTTGGGTTTTTTACTTGAATCTAATCCTTAACATCCCGGGGTTCATCCAATCCCGACTAAGAAATACAAAACAGCCGGAATCCTGGAGTGCGACCCATATTTATTAGATGTCAATTTTTTACTAAGCTGCCTTCTAAGCTACTGCTACTCTCTTTAAAGTCGAGCTGAGCCTGATTAACTAATGATCTTTTCATTCTTAAATATAGATTAATTTTCCTATGCATAGCATAATACGAAAAGAAATTTATAAATATGTTAGAGTAAAAAGTAAACGTATGTTTTAAAAAATGGTATAAGAAAAACATATACTTTTTTAAATCTCCTAATGCCTATACAAACGACTAAATAAAAGGCAGGTGCGTTTGTATATGGAAGTTGTTTAAACCATTAGCATATTGCTAATTTATAGAACTCAGTTTAAGATTATTCTTGGCGTCAAACAAAACAGAAATTTTATATCTACAGGGTTATAGAAATACTTTGAACGGGGTCTTCAAGTGCAACCAACAAAAACTCTGCAATAAAAAGTAATGTATTACAAAGAGAGGGAATAACATTCAAACTACGGTAACCTACTCAATTATTAGAACCCATAAAACAATGATGTCGAATTAGCCTACCATTTAAAATAGTTAAAAGTTTTTAAGGAAAATTGAATAAACAGATTTTTAACAAATTTTAATTATTTGGTAACCTTAACGATCAATTTTTTTTATGCTACTTTACTAGTCCCTGGTAAGGAAGAACCAATTTTTTACGCCGCAGTTAATAGCATATTGGAAAGATGTTTAGAAATTTTAAATAACCATAGTATATGACTAACCCTTTAAGAACATGAGACCTATATTTTTACTAGTTATATTGAAGAGCACAAAAGTAACAAAGGCCACTGACCATATGATTTTTAAACAGTTCATTATAAATCTCAGGAGACTCTGCAAATATGTTTCTTTTACAAATATCTCGAGGTCGAATTACAATAGAGATTAAAGTTAGGCTTTTCCAAAAGTTACTCCATAGAATGTTGGTCTTCTTGATAATTGTGATTTAGAGATTCTGAACTACTATTTTTTATTTCATTTTTACAATTAACACATTCGTCTTTCTTTATATAGTTTGTTCCAATACCTTATTCTTTAGCAAGATGAGCAATAATATAGCGGTCCATAATATTAGTAGTTTGTTTAGCTTTAAAAACTGTATTAACTGAAATACCACCACCATTCACCTCAATGACTTTAATTCATAAATATTTTGTATTATTTACATTTGTAAGTATAATCTATTCCTTTAACTGATGAATATTTATTGTCAAGATAAATAGGAATTGCTTCCAAAGACAGATTATTTGCTATATTCTCTGGTTTACCTTTTCTCCGATAAAAAAGTCTGAAATTAATTGGTCTTGTGATTGATTGATGAAGTGATTACAGGCATATCTTCTATGTTAAATATGTGGGTATTAGTTTCACTTGTTTTTATCTTAGCCGCCGAATTACCTTTGAACTATTTTCAGATGTCAAAAAGAATACAAAATACAGTCAAGATATTCTGTATAATCAACATTTTCAATTTTTTTATAATATTAACTTGAAGTTTTAGCTTCGTCAACAGAAACCTCAATAGATTCTTTTGTTTTAAAAACTTTTAACCAAATACTAACTTACGTCAGTTGCAGTAAAGTTAAATGGATAAGAAGCCCGTGGCACGAAAACCATTAACTATACTTAAAAGGATTAAAGACTCTACGATAATTTTAAAAATCAGAGCAAATTTTTCTTTGTTTTGATTCTTCGTTCTCCATTGTAAGACATGATTGTTTCATAGCATCTTCACTGGCTTAAGAATCGTTACATCACAAATGGAGTATCCTGGTGGCATTCAGGAATAAGGCTGTTAAAATAATTTTTCATTTCTCAGACAATTAACATCCTTGAGAAGGTAAGGTACGACTTGTGTCCATCAACCAAAAAAATTATAGAAAACTGACATATTAAAATTTGAATAGATAAGGATAAACATTTTACCTACATATTCATAAAAGTTACTACTTTGATTCCCCAATCCTTAGGAACTTAATTGGCAGCAGCTGGTACTAATCTCTTATATCAATGACGGAGTTGATTTTAACGAGAAAGAAAAAGTAAACTTGACCATAAGATTTTCTTTTGCTAAAGACCTGTCTAGTTCGTATATATTTTTGGAACATTGGGACCTATCAATTTTGTTTCTTTTAGTCTGAGACGGAAACAAGTCAAGTTGATTTGTATGACTTATTCTTCTTAATTTTATGCATATTCAATATTTTAGCCTAACAGAAGTAAATTCCGATATATTGAAGATAATTACAATATAATTTACATATGTAGGTGCTTATATTATTATATTCCAGTTTTGGAAGGGATCGAATCCAATCCAATACCTAAATTAAGTGCAGTGCCAGTAACTATGGGCGAGAAAATGTATTAAAATCCGGAAATTGGCACCAGTGTCCTTGTCAATTTTCTCAGTTGTCTTTAGAGATGAAAGTATAAAACCTCATATATTTACATTTTATTAACATTCCAGGTATCATTTGTTTAATTTTTAGCAAATCCTGGTGATTCAGATAAAGCTCTAAAACTTTCGTATTTTTTTCCCATCTTTCAAAAAACGTTCATATTAAAATCCTGTTCAATATATCAAAGTCCTGCACGTAGGTCTACCACGGCTTAATTTTCAAGATATAGGGTTTGGTTATTTTCTGTATATTGGAACCGGATTACTAGATTGGAATGAAAACATATATGAAATAAAATTTTAATGATACATTCTTGTCATTATTACCCATCAGTGAGGTACAAAAGATTATGGATAATATTTTCGCCATTATTTGGTCATAACTTTTTACGTTTCGGCATTTTTTCTCTGAACAATTCTACATTAAAAAATTCTACTAGTTTAAAGTGTAAGTAGAAAAGTGAAACACGTTATTTTAATTTGAAATAAATATTTAGTTCTAAAAGCAGAACAATTAAAATAATTAAATTAAAATACTTTTTTTTAATAATGGTAAAAAAGCATAATTTTACTAGCTTTTACGCCATTGAGCCAAAATGCTGATTAGAATGTGTCATAAAGTTGTATTACTGTCCATGTTCTCACACAAATACCATAAAATCTAAGAGTCCAATTTGAATATACAGAGAATTAAAATACTTTTTTCTTTAATAATGGTAAAAAAGCATTATTTTACTCGTTTTTACGCCATTGAGCCAAAATGCTGATAAGAATGTGTCATAAAGTTGTATTACTGTCCATGTTCTCACACAAATACCATAAAATCTAGGAGTCCAATTTAAATATACAGAGAAAATAAAAACAAATTAAAACGTATGTTTATCTAATATTTTTGTCCTTTTTATGCCAAGGAGTTTCAGTTTAAGCAATGGCCCTTTTTTATGAAGCATATATACAGGGCCGGCCCGAGGAGCTGACTCGCCCCAGGCCTACAAAAAGTTGGCGCCCCCGGTTTTACCTAATTAACTCAATAGAAAATAAAAATAATTTTTGGATACTAGTGTATCTAGGTAAGTTTTAACATAACATTTTATCAACTATAAAAATAATAAACTATACTATTTAAAAGAATTTTTCTCGCCGGGACTTCTGCAAGGCAAACTGCTTAATAGGCTATAGAATGTAGAAGTTCATTCTCTCTAGCGATCATTCCAAGGGATGTTAACCGCTCTTGGACGATTGATGATCTTAGATAAGTTTTAATTAACTTTTATTTGCTGAAGCTGGGTTCGCCACAAGCCACAGTCACTAGAATTGTTAAAAGGATGCGCAAACTAATCCAAACACTCGGCATAGTCTCATACAAATTTTCTTTTACGTAAATGGTTTAGAACTTGCAATGGTATTTTACAATTAGTATCTTTGATGCAAGCTTTCAGGGTAAATAATTCATCACATAGTTATCTCACGTCGATGTCATCCTCTTCTGGAGTTGTCAGAATATCACTAAGTGTATTACACTGTTCTTGTAGAATGGGCCTGAAGCAGCGCAAAGCGATCAAAAATACAATTATTAGCAGTATCCAATAGGAGATAAAAATCTGCTACTTTATAACGGCCTTCAGGATCTACAGGCGTTTCATCTACGTGTTCATACTGAAAATGTCTTTTATTTTTCTTCAACCGAATTTGTTTAAACTCCGTTTCTGTTTTTGTTTCCCAATTCTTCGCATACTTCCCGCGCCTTTAAAGTCGCATCCACATATCTCGACTGTGGATAAATAAATTGGAAAAATCTTGCATTTCCCCAAACAGTTTACGGCGGTCGGTAAGTCCATATGTTCTTTTTGCATACCCTTACTCACCAAATTTACTTGAAAGAGTAACTATAATCACCATACCATCAAGATTATTAGGAATTCGTAATCACACATGTGGGTTTCCAAAAACTTTGCCTCTGAAGATTGCTTCGGATTACCTGATGTTTGCTGTAAATCTGAGACTGCATCACAAATGGAGGAAAATTGATAACAAACTGTTCTTAAACTGTCAATTCTGCTTTACCATCGCGTTTCAGAAATTTGTTTAACTGTCAGACCCACGACATTTTTTCGAAGCATCTGGAATTACTAAATTGAGTGAGTGAATGCCATCCCAAGGATTGAAAAAAGCTCTTAGAAAATCTTTCAAAAGCCTAACTTGCACGCCTTTATTCTTTCCAACCTAATTGGAACCATTGTCATATCCCTGTCCACGGCAGTTGTTCATGTCCAAGTTACAGTTGCTTTGCAATTCTTTTAGGAGGACCATATATAGATTTTCACTATTAGTTTCTTGAACTGGGTAAAAACATAAAAAGTGTTTAATTTTAACATTCTTTCCGCTAATGTGAAAACCGTAGAGTGAAAGACATTTGCTCAATATGGTTTTGATCTGGAGTGCAATCTAAAATAATTGAAAAGCATTTCTTTTCCTTACACTTTAAAATTATACTCGAATTATTGTTTGTTCCTAGAATATTTATAAGCTCATTTCGTATGGTCTTTACCAAATAATTGTTATGGATATCCTTTTTTTCAATTTTTCGGAGATGCTCCTGCATGACGGGATCGTATTTGCCCAATACCTGCATCAATCCCAGAAAATTACCGTTATGAGGGTCGTACAAAGGATCAACGGATTCTCTAAAAGCTAAGATTTGTTCCGCTAAATAGCCAATAATCGACATCAAACGTTCCAATATTTTTTTCCAGTATTCTGATTTTTTTTATAATTACTCAATCATCTCTTTATCAATTCCAGTTTTGTTTTTAAAGTTTTTTTCCGCAAGCTGTCATTTATTATATGCTGAAAAATGACTGTTCGCATTTCCATGAGACTTTAAATAATCAAAAATATTATGCTAATTATTTATACCAGTTCCTATAGCGAGTTTGGAAACTGGCTTGTCGTCGAAAAGTCGACAACAGCGACAAAAGACACTTGAATTCGAATATTGAAGCTAACTCCTGTAGCTTGCTTCTTCATTGGGTAAAATGCGATTGCAATGAAAAAGAGAGAAACGACGACCTTGATTATTTTCACTAATGCCCCTCGGAAACCGCGAATAGTAAGAAAAATGTATTTCGTAAACATCGTCATAAATGTCTCTATCTTTGGAGGCGCCCACTCATAGTGAAGCCCCAGGCATATATATATATATATATATATATATATATATATATATATATATATATATATATATATATATATATGTTTTCATTCCGGGTGTACATCCGTTCACTACTGTCGTTCTGAAAAGAACAGTTTTGCTGACGTTTCGCCAAAATCACATTTGGCATTTTCGAAGCTTTCTTTCTCGCGTCCGAATAGAGACTGCGGCAGTCGGATGTACACCCGGAATGAAAACACATTGTATTTTTCCATCCGTGAAGGAGTAAAAATCAACATATATATATATATATATATACTGACAATAATTTTTCAGGCCGCGCTACTAACACAAGGTTAAAAAATAGTAGTTTAAAAATATTAAAACTCAGAACAAACCTTATACTATTACTTCCGCATTCCTGGGCTTCTTTGCGAGAAAAACCTATTTTTCGCATATTGTTATTTGAAGGCTGTTGATGTTCTAAAAGTGTGGATATTTTAACAAAACTTTTATAGCCACTATCTCTGCTTAAGTAATTAATTTGCGTGTTTTCTTTGATAATTTTATATTTTTCTTTAAAGTTTCATTTTGAAATACTATTTTACTTTTCCACATTTTTTAAGAGTGTCTATGGACTGAGTGTGACCACCCTGTAAACATACCTACTTCCCCTGTTCCAGTTGCCCTCGCCAAGAAAAATCCTACTCGACTGCAGCTGCTAAATCTCCCATTAAGGACATATCCCATCGAACAAAGCTTAAAAAGATTTAATCTAGAGGCCATTTGTCAGAGACCCCAAAATTTCGACAATGGTTAAACGACGGACAAAAGATCAAGGGCGTTGCCATGCCGCCAGTTGGTCGATATGGCAATATGGCCGCTTGGACAAACGCCACAGCCAACATGGACGGATAACAGCAGAAATCCAAACAAAAAAACAAGCAGTGCCGAATTTGCGACCACTGCTTAAGGTTTGATTTTTTTTATATTATTTTGTGTTTATTTCTTTGATAATGTGTCTGTACCAGTTACTTCAGCTTAATAAATTGGTCTGAAGTTGCCTAAGAGCTTGTGCGCGATGACGAGAAAGATTTTTGATACGAGTGACAGACGGGTTAAGGTAGGTCAAATAGGATTGGCATTTATATCAGTGTGATGCGAATCGATTTATATTAATAAAGTGAATTTTTGAATTTCATTACATTACTACTATTTTTGTATGCGCAATATATATATATATATATATATATATATATATATATATATATATATATATATATATATATATATATAATGCTGCGGAAATATACAACAAAATGTAAATACTGTATTTTTGGTGGTAGCGAAAAAAAATTAGCATATTATTTCCAAAATTTTCTTAAAACTGTGCGATACAGAAAACTGAAAACAATAAACTTAACACTGTATCATAACATAAAAAAGACTTATATTAAACCTAAAAGTATCAGGTTTTATTTAGAATTCTTATATGTATTACAAAAAAAGTTTCTTTTGTCTGTATCATCACGAGGATAAAAATAAATACGTTTGAAAAGCACTAAAATGTAAAAAATACTTTTTGTTACATTGTGAAAATTTGGCTTTATAAAGTAGTCGTCAAATTAATTTTTAATTTCTTGATCACAAAATAACATTTATGTATTGAGTGTTTTGAATCTAACGCGTCAAACTAGTAAAGAATTTACAGTCTATTAGTTTGACGTCAACTTCATAAAGTCAAATTTTCGAGGCGGAATAAAATATTATTTTTTACTTTTTAATACTTTTTTTAATTCAGTATTCTTCTATTATGTTTTTCTTTATTTCATCCTTTTTAGCTCAATTTAGACAAAGTTTTATTGGAGAAATTAGGTTAAAGCCCTAATAAAATAAACAAGTAGCTACTGGGTCCCCTGCATATGACAATTTGTCAGAATCACGTTACTAATATTATATAAGAAGCACCATCTATACATATTTATAGAAAATCAGCAATAGGTACACGTTGACAAAAATTAATATGATTAGTAACATTGAACTTCGTTCCACTAAATCCCTGAAAACTATACAAGATCGTATTTTTATGACTCTGATTCTTTTTTCGTTTAGTCCCGTCCATGCATCATACACTTCACACATTGACATAAGTGCTGTTTGGTATTTTTAAACCGAAATAACCTGACGAAAAAATAGATTCCACCTAGGGGGTACGTACCTCAGGATGTGATAAAATTACCTTTTTGGTTTTTTTTTTCAATGCAATATATTAAAACATTTCAAATTTGTCGCAGAAACTCTTAGTTAGGAGATTCAAAATGACGTCATTCCGCCATTTATATATTTTCACTATGCTTGCTGCGGGACCACACCAGTATCCCGTAGTAATCGATGTACATATATACACAAAAAATACATAGGGTCATCTTAATGATTTCTTCTTTTTTGAAGTCGGTTGAAAATTTCTTATTATGCTTAATAATTATCAAAAACCTAAACATGGTAAACTTGTGGTAAATTCGTTGCAAGTATAAATCGAAATGGGTAAACGAAAAATTTGTCCATAACAATCATCAATATCCAAAATGATAGAAGGGATATGCGAAACATATATATATATATATATATATATATATATATATATATATATATATATATATATATATATATATATATATATATATATATATATATATATATATATATATATATATATATATATATATATATATATATATATATATATATATATATATATATATATATATATATATATATATATATATATATATATACGCGGGACATAATGGCCAATCATAGCATACTATATTTTACTGTTGAGTTCTCGGTACGTCCATTAGTCAGCTCTTTCTAATATATCGGAAGTAGCTCAGTTGTTATTTATTATTATTTATTTGTATACGCTTTAATGATGCCTTTATTGACAAACCTGGTTTTTTAGAACACAAAATCAGTAATAAACGTCAACTTTCATTATAATTTTGTATATAGAAACATTTTTTCCACTCTACAGGATAGACCTAGAGATTACAAGAGACCCTTAAAAATTCAAATATATTTTCATATCCGTAACGCTCAGATTTTTGAAAAACGGTAAACAATTCAATCATCAGTTCAAGTTCCACCCTTAAGGGAGTGCAAAGAAGTGGATTTTATTTTTCAGTTTTTTACGATTTTTCTTTAACTAAATGAGTTTTTAAAGCAATAGTTTCTTCAATAGCTTTCAAACTATTTGAAAAGCGATTTCTGGATTTTTGGAAATTCTGCTTTTAATGGGATAAAAAGGGTGACATCTATTGTTACAATTTGTATTTAACTAAATGAACAATTCTTTCATCAATAACTTTTTAAAATAATTATCTAAAACCAATATTTGGATTTTTTAAAATGCAGCCCTTAATAGGGTGAATTATGTTTTTATTTTTTTTCAATATCTTCGTAACTTAATGAATTTTTAAAAACACCTCTTTAATGAATAGCCTTCAAAAATATTTATCTAAAAATTAGCTTCTGGATTGTTCGAAATTCCACTCTTAAGGAAGTAAAATATATTTTACTTTTTTCGATTTTTTTTGCAATATCTCTTTATTTAAATGAGTTTTTAAAACAATTCGTTCGCCAATGGCTTTAAAAATAATTAAAATGTTTAGGTAGTGAAAAAGTTAAATTGTGTTTTCACCTTTTAAACAATATTTTTTCAACTATAAATTAGCATTTAAAACAATTTTTTCGTGAATAGGTTTCTTCAAAAATATTTATCTCTATCTAAACTTCTGGATTTTTCTAGCTCCCAGTCTTAAATAGTGGCGGTTTGTGGTGAATTATATTGGGACGTCAATAACAAAATTAAAGGCATTCTTAAAATAAAAATAAATATCTTATCTTTAAATTGAGCGTTAAATTCTCTTGAAGTCAGATCTACTCTTCGTTCTTTAGAATCGGAAAATTGCTGAATGACACGTTCGTTAAAATTGAACGCACATTCCTTTTATAAACCATTTCTCGATACTTAACATTGCTAAAGCGGATAGTCTATCTTGGCACAACTCCTCAACAAAATTTATAAGCCCTCGAAAAACCCCTGGATTTTCAGACAAAGCCGTTTTATCATAGCCACGTAGTGCCAGCTCGAATGCCCCACAAAATTTTGCGCAATCTATAATTTTGTTTAAAATATAACGATTTTTGGATACATTTTCATTAACATCTCTAAGGGATTTTCTATAAGCTGTGTCTAGCTGAGTGCGAATATCATCACTTCCGTCCGTAGTATAGTTCACCGAAAATTTCATGTGATCTGCAGTAAACGCATGTTTTTTTATTTTCTCTTTTAAGTGTTTTAAGTCTTTAACACCGGTTTTGCACCATAATGAGTCCGACGAGTCCTTAGAAAACAACAAACAAACATAACAGTAAAATGAGTTAGACTTCATAACCACATATCCAGTTAGCTAAATCGAACATACTTTTACTAAAGTTTCGATGAACCTCTTTATTTTTGTCTTCACTAGTTTGTCGTATACTAAGTTCTGGCAAATTGCGACCACTTACCTTGAATTCGGTTATTTTCTCAAAATTAAGTTCGTTAGCACTCTTTAGTTGTTTAATTTTTTTCACTACCGACATTTTATTTCATCTACATTCACAGCCTAAATATAGACTAACTTGAAATTGGTTATTTATGCAAAATTAAGTTCGTAAGCACTTTTTAGTTGTTTATTTATTTGCACTAGTCACTACCAACATTTTATTTCCTGTATATATATTTCCAACTCACACATGGATCATAAAAATAAAAAAATATATGTTACAAAAAACAGTATATAAATCAATTTTCATCGATTAAAAACGTCCGAAACAATTCGAGTTAGAATATCGACCGCGCGACTTCTGAACAGTTGAACTTCCGCATGCCGACGTGATGCCGCGATCGATAGATCGAATTATGAGAAAAGAGCGGCTGATGAGCCAAATCGCGATTTTATATTCCATTTGCTATCACGTTCGGCTGCCGCTCGGTAGCTGTGAAATTATTGTTCGGATACTTTCGTCAAGCTTTAAGGTAATCAGGGCAATTAACTTTGCCAAGCCTAGCTTAGTATATGTATTTATATCTATACCAAAGGAACGCAACGACATTCAAACCGCCGCGCGCGGCTAATAGTGTAGCGTGTTTAACTTTTCCCAAGGTTCGCGTTTTATTACTCTATTAAAAAAAAATAATTTATTTTCTGTTATTTTATTTCTTTTGTAGAGTATATTTATCAAAAATGACCCTATGGAAATTTTACACTGTTTTATACTAAATGTTTTTAATTTTCTTTAATTCTTTCAACAATGTGTCTGAAAAGATAATTTTCAAAAAATTATTAATCAGCATTTATTACCTTTAGCTCTTAAGGAGGTGAAATTAAAATTATTTAATGAAAGTTTAAAATCATTCAGTTAAAATAGTTATTTAAAAACGGATTGCTAGATTATTTGATATCTACCCTTAATGAGTTGAAATGTATTTTTCCTTAAGTAGAATATTTATCGTTATGTTTATTAAAAAAAAACACGACATAAAAAAGCAATAATTCAAGTAGTTTCGCATATCCCAACCAGGGATTTTGATTGGAGGGTCACTAATTCTCAAGCTCGAAGCAAATTCAACAAACGCAAATAATTAAGAAAAATAAGTTATAGTTTAAAAAAAAATTATGAAAAGTTCATTGGTCATGATCAGATCAGCTTGTGTCAAATTATTGTATTGTCACCCGAATTACATACGCTTGCAAAGTTTTAGATCGATACGATAAAATTATTGTTTCTCCATATGTATAAACTTTGCCAGCGTCGTTCACCATCTTAGAATTTTTTCTAAAATAATGAGACATGAATTATCTTATATCTTTTGAAGACTATATTCACAAAGTGTCATTATCGGAACTTATTTTTTTTTCTTCATACAAATATGACTACCCTGTTTAACCAGTTTACGGATAGAATTTTAGTGCACCCCTATTATACTAGGGATTGTACTTCCAAATTTTAAATCTCTAGGTCCACTGGCTTAAGATGTGCCTTGTCTCTCAGTCACGGTACTGTTTTGGCACCCCAGTCCAACCCCTTAGAATATGAATTTTCAATAATGAAACTCGTGTTATTTTATTTCTTTTGTAGAGTATATTTATCAATTTATCATCATCTTAACTTAATTATTTTCCTTCATACAAATTTTACCACCCCTTTTCATTCACTCTTTTAGGATGGCATTGTGTAACATTCTTCTTTAATGCACCAAGGAATATTTTCTCCCAATTTCAAATATCATCGTCCACGGGTTTTGGTTTTCCGCCCCCGTTCACGCCTTTAAAAGATCAATTTTCAGAAAAATTATAATAATAATAACGTTTATTATTTATCATATGTATACATATATAATTACAAAATTCAAAATCATAAAAATAAGGTAAATAAAAGCACGTCTTTCAGATTTCTGTAGACCAGATTCTGTTCTACCAATGCGGCTATATGAAACACGTGTTATTTAATTTATTTTGGGATCTATATTTAAAAGGTGTCATCATAGTAGTAATTTTTTTTCATAATTCAAACTTTTTTACGGGCATAATTTTGTAAAATCCCCCCTTAGTGCGCCCCTAGGGAACCCGAGGAATATTTCCTCCAAATTTCAAATCTCTAAGTTCACCGATTTAGGCTGTGCGTTGTTGTTTTATAGGTATAGATTGGCCGTTATACAGAGTATTTTCTAACTACGGTACGTAACTCCAGGAGGTGATTTTAAGAAAACAAGTTCCTATGAACATGTGTCCGGAGTTGTCTCGATTCTGATGTACAGTGTGTTAAAGTTAAAAAAAACTCGGTTTTTTATAAATATCTTTAAACCGATTTGGTTGAAATTTGACAGTGTTATTTGTAGTACTAAGGCGCTAATTTAGCCCTAACTAGAAAGTTGTTGGATCAAGTGGTGTCTTAAGGGGAACCGCAACCATCAATATTGAGAAAAAAAGTACGCCACTGACCCTTTTTGCAGTTTTTATAGCTTTTTTAGTATAGGTAACTAAAAATACAACTTTTTGGTCTCTTGTGTTTTGTTCGTATCTAGCTTCCGATAAAAAAAATCAGTTTAAACAACTCTAAATGTTTTTACACCTACCTGGAAGAGTTTACCTTACTGGTATCAACATAACGTGATAGTACTGTCACTGTCATATCAGTAAATTTTAAAATTGTCAATTAGCAGTGATTTCATTATGAATAATTTTAATAATTCTGAAATGACTGACATTCTGGACATGCACTTTATTTATGGATTAGCAAATGGAAATTCGGAAGGGACACGGAGAATTCACCAAGACACATATTCTTATAGAGTAATTTCATGTGCTAAAACATTTAGAACAATACATGCAAGATTAACTGGTAGTTGCAATAAAAATACAGGTGATGGAAGACCAGAAACTGTATCAACTCCTGAACTAGAAGAAGCTATACTTAATTCGGTCGAAGAAGATCCTTCAAATAATACCAAAAAGATTGCACTGCAGCTTCAAGTCAGCCCAAAAACAGTTTGGAAAGTTTAAAAAAACATCTACTGTAACCATATCACATACAGCGGGTTAAAGCTTTACTGCCTTGGGATTTGCACCTAAGATTAATGTTTTGTAGGTGGTTCCTTCATACACAATAATAATTTTTTACCAAACATTTTATTTACGGACGACGCAAAAGTTCTTGCTCGTCAGAATCTCGACATTATTTACTCTAATCGCTGGATTGGACGTACAGGACCTCAAAATTGTCTAGCTCGTAGTCCTGATATGATTCCTTTAGATTGCTATTAAGGCTCTGATTTATAAAACTGATGGATTAGATGTAAAAGATCGAATAATCGACAATTGCAATATCATAGGGAATACTCCAGGGATTTTTAAACGTGTCAGACAATCAATGACGAATCGTGTATTTTATCAGATGGTATTCATTTTGTTCATCTACTTTAAGGTCGAAATTGTTTATTTTTTATTTTTCTGTAATTTGTGTATAGTAATTAATACATAAGTTTTTATCATTTGAATGTTGTCCATGGATAATATATAAAGTGGTTTAACGTCATTTCTACTGGCTAGATACGAACAAAACACAAGAGACAAAAAAGTTGTATTTTCAGTTGCTTCAACTGAAAAAACTCTAAAAACTGCAAAAAGAGTCAGTGGCGTATTTTTTTTTTCTCAATAATAATGGTTGCGGTGCCCCTTGAAACGCCACTGGACTTAATAACTTCAATCTAGTTAGGACTGAATTAGCGTCTTAGTACTAAAAATTACACTGCTAGATTTCAACCAAATCGGTTTAAGAGTATTTATGATGTTTATAAAAACCGATTTTTTTTTAAATTTTAACATCCCCTTTTCTCAGAATCGAGACAACTCCGGACACATGTTCATACGAACTTTCTTTCTTAAAATGACCTAAGGAATCACCTCCTGAAGTTACGTACCGTAGTTAGAAAACACCCTGTATAAGGAAGTAAAAAGAGTGCAGCAAATACTTGTGAGAAATTATAGAATCAGAAAAGTTGCGGGCCAAAAAGCTATCTTAGGGTGTTACCCGTGTTGGACAAATATTTTGATTCATTTCTGTATAAACGTTCACAGAAAATTTTTTTTTGTCATTCAAAAAAGAAAATTTATAGTCAGATATGAGATAAAAGAAAATAGAGTGGTAAAGCGATAAATATGCAAATGACGCAAAAAGACACAGACGCCTACAATATATTTGAGACCCTTGACTGTCGAAATCGTCTAGTACAGTTTATGTTTTAAATTAACATAGAAAGAATGTCATAATTGGATATACAAAAATTTCATAAAAATTTAGTTAATATCACTAGCTTTTTAGGGATAAGCCAATGGTAATTTCTATGCTTTGATCAGGACAGAATAATTTCTTAGAAAGTTGGTTCCTTCTGGAGTGAAAGTGATACAATAATAACTTGCTTTTTATAATAAGAAACAAAGGAACAAATGAAAATCGTAATGTGTATGCAATATCTTGAGGTGCTAGTTGAGGAGAGGTCGTGGAAATTAAGACCTCGAAATTTAAGGGAATGCACTAAATCTAAAAGCTCGTTAAATTTTGGTGGTACCTCATCAAAAATGTCAAATAATTGTAATAATAATTAAAATTCTTTTAATTTGTAGATTATACGGACGATATTCCGCAATATTGCTTACAGTTAACAATTATAACACAATATAGAAAACCAAATTTAATTAAAATCTTTAAATTAAATACCAAAAGGATAGAAAAACTGAGCAATATTAAATAAACCTAAAGGAGGTTTTGCAAGTGTTCCCCGTTCTGAGCAATATACGTAATTTTTGCTCGGTTTTGCTAAGGAAGCGCTCTGAGTAATTGAATGTCTTCATTTATTTTTTTGTACTAAATTTTAGCATGTATTTTTATACACTTAAAAGTTCCCATAAAATAGTTTAAGCTGACAAAATCAGGGCTCTGATAGGGACATGACAATATTTCTACTTGGCCAATATAATTGTAAACATTTTTTTATTTATAAACTGATTTACCTCCTCGACACTAACATAAAGTACCATTAATTTGAATAATATTATTATTCCCTTCTTTACCAGCAATTTATTAACAAGAATTTCGAAAAATTTCTACGATCCATGAATCCTGATGTTGCCTTTCGGATTATCTCAAATTCAGTTACTCAATCAGAGTGGTTCTCTAGGAAGAGGGTGAGTAAATTTTAATTTGGACACAACTATTAGTCCAAAAATACAAAAATATTAATTTTTCTAAATTACACAATACGGAAGCTATATTATGAAGATATAAGTTGGATGTTGATAATGATCATCTATAAGTCTGAAATGTTTACTCTCACTTGGATAACCCTATACAAATAAACAGGATGCAGAAACACCTTTATTTTGAGTCCCTTGAATAAAAAATCCGTAAATCTCGTTATCCAGGAAGTTCCATCGTCTTGAATATTTCGTTTTATTAGGAATAGTGATCCAATTTAGTTCCGCAGATAGTTATCCGTTTTCTTACATCATATTAGACTCATACCAATATTTTACTAGTTTCTACTACTGGCACACTTGATTAAATAAGTAGTTTTCTACACTGATTTTGAAAACTTTCATTATACCGTCATTTTGTTCCATCATGTTGAATTCGAAACAAAATTTGTAACACTATGATACACTAATTTTGTGTGTAAAATGTAAAGTCAATTGAATACCAAGGCTTTTTACGTTAATTTTTAAACATTTTATTTAATCTCCATTTTGTTCCGCCATCTTGAATTCGTACTACAATTTTCCCAGTTTGTCTCTACATCATACTTAATTATTGCAAAAAATTTAAATTCATCTAAGAAGTAGTTTTTTTAGACTGTTTTTAAAATATTTTATTAGGCCGCCATTTTGTTTTGCCATCTTGGATTCATACCCAAAATATTACTAGTCCATACCCATGTAACATTCAATTTTTGCAAAATTTGGTGTAAATTAGAAAATTAGTTTTTAAGTAATATTTTTTAACATTTAACTTTTTAGAATTTTCGATCAAAATTTATAGTCTATTGGGTAAATAGCATTTTAGCTAAGCCGCGACAAAGAAATAGACCGACAGAATTACCGAAGGAATTGGGAAAACATGTTTTTTCACGATTAAAGTCATTTTGGACTCCATTCTGTTCCTCCATCTTGAGTCTATACCCCAGCTTTACTACTTAATTTTTAATTCTTGCAAAAAATTTAAAATCAATATAATAAGTAGTTTTTCCAGGGTGATTTTTTAAATATTTTATTAAGCCGCCATTTTGTTTAGCCATCTTCGATATGTACTAATTCATTTATACGTGATACTTGATGTTAATGAAATTTTTATGTAAATTGGATAAGTAGTTTTTAGTAATAATTTTTTATCAGTTTATTAGTCCGCCATATTGGATATTTACCAAAATTTTAACATTTCATCCCCAAATAACTGTGAGAGGAAAAAGTTTAAAGGGAGAAAGTATATCTATATAGTTTTATCCTATGTACCTTCAGAAAACTAAAGTAAAATTTCAGCTTATATTTCAATAGTATTATGTAGCCAGTATTTTAAATAAAAACAATATAGTAATCCTATACTGAATGAATACGCCGATTTAAAATTTACATATGGAATATAATAAAGAACCTGTAGTAATAGTAATTGTTTTTAAAATAAAGTGTTCATTGTTTGATGAAAATAATTACTTCTGGCGACATTGGATTGTCCGCATAGGATCATGATTTTTTTCATCGTGGGTGGTAATTTCACCTGTTAGTCAGTAACACACTTTTTTATAAATTGTATATAAATAGGTCTAAGTAGAACCTATTAATGAAACTTAAAATCATTTTTATTACTATCAATATATAAAATGAATATTATACCGGATATTTTCACTACAGTATTACATCGTATGTTGAGTAGGTACTTATTGATTTTACAAATACTTTGATTATTGCCTATTTGATTACAAATATTATTGTATTTAAATTTCTTTTCAAAGTTATCTTGTAAAGTAGTTTGACAGCAGCTGAATGAATATTAGCGCCTTTCGTTATCTCTTCAATTATTTTTAGTGCCTATTTAAATATTTTTGGACATATCACGCAGGGCTGATGTCTAAGTAAAATATCTCTTGGTTGCCCTGTATTAAAGAGGATGACGTAGTTTTCGCTGACGTTCTTCAAATATCGAAACATACATTTGTACTTCACAGTATTTTTCTAAAGAGCAGGGTTGTACTGCCACGGTCGTATTTGTGTAGTTACAGGGACTACTACGTATTATTAGCAGTTCCTCTGACGTGCAAATTCTTACCACGTGGTAACTTATTAAAGTACTATCCGCGCTTGTTGATGCTCTACTCTCATTATCTTCCTCGATTGGATCAAAGTAAGTCAACGCCACCTACCTACCTTTGGGTTTTCAAAGATGTCCTATTAAAGCTTTTTAATATAGAGCAAGAAATCAGAGCATTAAGAAATACTTGCGAAGAAATTACGATCTGTACCAAGTTTAGCTCGATTCTAAATATTTAAATTTGATGGCAAAATTATATTTAAAAAATTGCTAAAATTTTATTTAGTCTGGTACCTGATTAAATAACTAATAATACTAATTTATAGTGCGCATTTAAAATATTAGATTTAAATTCTTAGTGGAGGACTTACCTTATCACTTATTACTTATTATTATTTGCCACTGTATTGTTAACATCCTATTTACCACAGTCTTAACTATTACCTAAATAAATTGCTGGAACTTGGAAATTGACAAAAGACACTTTCGTTCTAAATTTAAACTTAAAAATCTTCCAAAATACAAAAGCATGCATATTTGGGCTCATTTGGTATTTTTCTTTTGCTTTACAATGCTTTATAATAATATTATTAATATCGCGTAGGTACAGGGGGGCCCCTTTATGTGGGGCCACCCCCTAATCTCAGAAGCGGTGAGTTTTAAGAAAAAACTTTAAATACAAAAGTTTTTTGGATTAATTTGTGTTTTTAATTTTCATATATACAGGGTGTTTAATTTCGCGTGGGAACTGATCAAATTTTTTATTTTAAATTTATTTATTTTTTATATGCGTGTATCTTTAGTTTCTGAGCTATTTTCAACCCAATATATCTCCGATACTAATAAACTTTTTCAACTCTTTCTTGTACACATGAAAACACAAGTTAATCTTTTATTATGTTGCATGGTGGCAAAATTTTAAAAAATATAACAGTGGTGCCAAATTTTGCGAGTTGTTAGGTTTCTCACCTTTTTTTCAAATGCAAATCCATGTATATTACATATATACAAATAGGGCATTGAAAGGCGAGTTCAACGATATTTAAAAATATGGGTCTGAGAATCACCGTTTCTTATTTATTGGAGATTATCTTCAGTAGAAGAACTTAAAAACCTTTTTTTTTAATTAATATTTAAATTGAGTATTTAGGCTTGATTTTATTTTTGGAGTTAATAAAAAAACTTTCGGCTCTTGGAAAATACATAAAGTAATTATAATATAGTCACTCATTAATGAACGAGATTAAACATCTAAGTTAAGAACTAGCTCCTGCAAAATTTGTTAAATGTCCTACATTATGGGCACTGTGAGTGTATTTTATTTATTTGTATTAATATATTAGTATATAATATTTCATAGTATGTATTACTATTATATATGACTACATAAATATTTTATATTCGTTAGATTTTTAATTGTCTGAAAATTACTGTAAACACACTTAAATGGGTTATTAAATTTGACATGTATAATAGGATCTGACGGACAACGGATTTTACTGTAATAATAAAATAAATCATTCAACAGCTTAATAGTATTAATGTATAATTTAGAAGAAAAAATGATCTTTTTGAATGTTATGTCAAACAATAAAAATCGGACTGTGGCACTAAGGAATTACATCCCTAAATTTGTACTAAGGAGAAATATAGCGAAAAAAATATTTGGTAAGGTCTACCAGCAGCTTAGAAACTATGAAATCTTGAAGACTAGAAGAAAAAAGCGTCTTTAAGTTTTAAGTGAAGAAAAGCAACTGGATATTTGGTTACATTTTGAAGATCTTAACCGGAGGCTCCACCTGTCAGGCATCTTTAGACTTCAAACATGTCTGAGAGACCTTTTAAAAGCCATGTCAAAATATAGAGTGTTGTATATAAAATAAAAACGTTGAAATCTTCCCACGCGAAATTAAACCCCTGTATGTATGAAAATTAAAAAAAAATAAAAATACGAGTTAAATAATTATTAAATTAATAAAGTTTTATCCTAAAACTCACCGCTTCTGAGATTAGCACAAGATAAACGGGCCACCCAGTACATGGTAATAAATAAAGTGCAGACATATTTTCTAAATTTCACAGTTTCAATGAGTCCAGAACATTTTTTTTGAGGGGCGGGGGAGAGAACGATAAGACGAAACAGCGGATCGAATGTAAAAAAAGTGTAAGCATATTTTGATATCCGTTGAAGTTTTACACAATTAAGAATTTAATTAAAAAACGTAACCTTCGGATTTTGCCCTGTAACTACCTAACAACATTTAGCCGATAGAGTTTTTTATTCTTTGTTGCTAGAAAAGAATCAATGTCTCTTTACCTGCAGGAAAAATTTTTATAGAAGGCATGACAAAAATAATTTTTAGATTTGAATTTTTTTTAATGTCTTATTAATTTTTATTTTCTTAGAACGAAAATTTTAATAAATAAATAATAGTAATTTCAGATTTATCTTCAAAACCTTCAAATAAAATTACACTGTTTTTTTTTCCTGGATTTACTAACAAAACTTTTAGAGGAGGTTATATTTATAATATATTTTTATACTTACACTACTTACGCAGTAAATACAAATCAGTTAATACAGATTAAAAAGATACGCACATTTTAATTTAAATTTTCGAACATTTCTGAACGACTAAAATAAAACTAGATAAAATTAACCAAATGTTTTATTAAAAAAAAAATCGACCTGTATAATTTTTTTTCACGTTAATATTATTAGAGTTTCAAAAAAATTGACGTTAAACCTGTAATTTGTTTTTCGACACATATTGTTTAGTTAAATAATAAGAAAGTGATGGCCAATTAAAATGTAGACAAGATAAAGTAACTACGCTTTACTTTAAAATTTCATTCAAATCAATTTAGTATATATCTAAAAATATACATACCTAAAATATTATCTAAAAGCGTCATGCATTAACCATTTCACCCTGCAGTTTAACAATTCTAAATTAGAAAAAAAAGCCAGGTTTTTATCTTTCACTTCAAATAGATCTGCTTGATATATCATAAATATCACCTACTTATAGGGACAAAAAAATTATGATCCATTTTCTTGAACATTTTCATCAAAAATCATTTGGAAATTTTATAATCAAAAGTATAAAAAATGTCGTTCTAGAATATTTTACTTACGAAGATCATAAGATAACTGGAAATGTTATTATTAATTAATATAAAGGTGTTTATAACTGTCGATTTTGTATAGTGCAGTAACATGGAGTAAAATATGCCGGAAACAATTAGAGTTATGACCCGATAATAGTTCTTCATATTATTAATTTATATAAAAAGTGCGTGCAAAATATATATTAATTGCACATACACTTCCAGTTTTAATTGGTTACTACTTTATGGTTTATTATGACTTAGAAGTTAATTGGAACATTATCACTTTTTCTTTGCGCTTTTATCTTTCGTAAGACTTGGTTTTATATTCCAAACCTTAAGTTTTTCTTAACATGCAAACAAAAACTATGAAGTGTGTCTTGTAATTTGTGGTAATTTAATGTCAAACAAGGCTAGTATGTAAGTTAATCTAAATCTTAGATTACTTGTAGGTTAAGACTTAACAATAAGTGTATCTAGGATAGTTTGGTCCAATATTATGAGACATAATATATAAAGTTTTCATCCAATGTCGAAATATCACATAAAGAACCAATAAAGCCCCACTTTCTTAAACCTAATATTGAAATGGCTTATTAGAAGAAAAGGAACAATAGCAAAAATTACCTACAAAAACATGAAATTGTTGCTACATTAGATCTAATCGCTCACCTGTCCTTTTGTATACACTTGGCGCCCTCTAAGCTTAAATTACTCATTGTACACGAGTTGTATATTTAACCCTTCCATTTAACATTTAACTGGCTCCTGTTCTACTATTATGGGTAAGAATGAGTGTCAATATAGTACAGCCTTAAAGATCTTCTTAAGCATAATATACATAATAACGTACAAGAAATGCGAGGATCAAATAGACCCTAGTCAGTTTTGAATGAAAGTGGCACGCGCAAATCCTTTTAAACCTATTACAAAAAAAGAGGTTCTCAATTCGACCTTATGTGTTTGGTTTATTGTATTGCCACCAGTGCTGTATTTAGATTGCTTTCCTGGGCGAGGGTGGCGGGGTTAAAGTATCTTTAAAAAAAGGCCCTTGCTTTTCGTTTGTTAACACAGCATAAACTTAATATTCACATAAAAATTACCGGGCATGTTTACTTTCAAACGTTTTGCTTTGGTTATTATGAGGGTTATTAGCTCTGATTGCGATAGATAAGTCCAGAATGGTTTCACGAGTTTATCAATTTTTTTTAGAAATTTCGAGATTAGTTTAAATTTTGATGAACGAACAATGAGGCCTTTAACTTGAGAAGAACTTAATTTTTTTTGTATAAAATAAACTCTAGAAATTATTTCGTTTTCGGCTTTTTAAAGGAAAAATTGCTGAAATATCTCTAATTTGAGAAATAAGATAAGAGTTTTTCATTTATCTTTTATAAAATAAATAATTTTTAGTAGAATTTTGTAGGAAATAAAAAAAACTTTGCATATAAGAAAAAAAAAACATTCTATTTGACCGACTTACACAAAAACTACAAAACTTAAAATTGGGCGTGCTAATTTGTGACCTAACCACAAATTTTTTTTATACAGGTATTTATCAAAATTTATTTAACACAAGTAACATTTTAAATAAGGTACAAAAATTTTTCATTACGTGTGCTTTGTGTTTTTTTGTAGGTTATTGTAGATAGATCTCGGAAATCAACGCAGTTTTATAGCAAACTTGAACAAGAAAAAATCGTAAATTGTTAAAAAATGCATTTTTTTTTATAAAAAGTAAGTGTAACAGGAGGGACACAGCTCCTAAAACAGGGGATGAACAGCAGTTATTAATTCGCAATGTAATGACAGAGCGTGACCCAAACTAATAACAAACTATATTTTCTAATTCCTCTTTATTAATTTTGGAACATACTTTAGTTCGAGTTAGATAAAAACTAATGACATAATAGGTTATATGGACTTTCTTCTGGTAATTCTGGGGGGATACTGGGCGACCTGGGAAGTTGGTCCTTGCTGGGCGTTTGTAATATGACATGTGATATGAAAATGACTGGGCGAATTTTTAGCATCTAAATTAAAAATTATATTTTTTAAAAAACCTTTAGAAAAATTATTTGTTTTTTCCTTCTATATTAAAATAGGTTGGTCTTTCAAAAAGAATCTTGATAAGTTGGAAATATTTCAAAATCCGAACAGAGATCCGAAATAAGTCCAGTGGAAAAGCATTGATTAATTTCCGAGAAAATCCCTTAATAATTGGCATTAACTTATGTAATTTTGTCACTCCGTAGCTGCCTAAAATTTAACAGTGACTCCGTGTCGCTTCCATAAAGGTCCATCTTGAGTCGTTCTGAACCAATGTCGAACGATGTGGTCTGTTATGTAATCGGTCCATCGTCTTATTGGGCCTGCCTCTACTCCTTTTTGTTTTTGCGCCCCCACTGTGTAACTCGTATTGTCCCTTTTTCTTTACCCTGTATTGCACGTGGTGCATACATCGCTATTTAAGCTCAGCTACTCTTTTAATGATGTTTGATACCTTTGTTTTTTGCCTGATTTCCTGGAGTAATTGGTACGGTGTTTTGTAATTGCCATTGTCAAGAGCCCGTAGGAAGCCACTGCGATATCAGGATTTTTATTATGTGCTGCAGTTTGTTAAAAAAGGTTAAAAAAGGTTCATGTTAGTCCTATTCTGCGTGTTATTTCGGCTTTTTGATGTTAGTTTTGCTTTGATATATATATATATATATATATATATATATATATATATATATATATATATATATATATATATATATATATATATATATATATATATATATATATATATACTATATATATATTTGTTCTTTGTGTTACCTTTTTTTCAATATGTATTTATCTAAATTTTTCTTGGTTTGAGGTCAATATATTAACGACAAAATTTGTACATATTTTTAAACATATATTTTGTATTTTTATATTAGGTGACGTTTTCAAAAGCCATAGTTTTGGTCTTTTTTAAACCTAAAAATTTGTTTACCACTATTTTTTTATCAGTTTATAAAACATTAAATATTTAGGACTTACCATATTAATAAAAAAAAACAATATAGTCTATCCGATCCCTTGCAATACTTGTAACGGTGTTTATATTGGACAAACAAGCCAATACTTAGAAAATAGACTGAAAAGTCACAAGTATGATAAAAAGAACACACCATGAGATGTCCAAAAAACATACTTTCAACTACGAACAAGTGAAAGTATTAAAATCCGAACCTCAGTTGAAAAAAAGAGAATTTTTTGAGATGGCTGAAATTCAAAAAAGAAAAACTCCATAAATGACAAAAAAGACATAAACAACCTAAATAAATTGTATATATCTTTACTGTAACAGTGTCGCTCAGTCGCTTGTAATTTGTCTGTAATAAATTTCCACAATAGTTTTAAAATGTAAATTAAATATGTTTAGTATATGTCAGATATGTGGATTATGTGTACTTTTTAATTCAACTATTTTACGTTTTATGGTAAGTCCTAAATATTTAATATTTTATAAAAAATAGTGCTAAACAAATTTTTAGGTTTGAAAAAGACCAAAACTATGGTCGAAACGTCACCTTAGAAATACAAAATATATAAAAATATGTAAATTCTGTCGTTAATGTATTGACCTCAAGCCAAGAAAAATTTATATATATATATATATATATATATATATATATATATATATATATATATATATACTATATCTTGAGTCAATTCTGGATAATTTTAAATTATACTTTATTGGCTTCAATAGCTTACTATTTGAAAAGGGCCGATGTTTTGGCCCTTTAGAGGCGCCCTAAAGTATGGTTAAAGTCGGTATGGGGTTGCAATTACGATTTCAATTTTTTAATTCTCTTCCGCCTTCCCCACAAAGGGTGGAAAAACCTTAAACACCAAAAATCTTGATTTGTTGTTACTCATGCTAAAATTAAAACTTTTTAGCTTGTTCAATACTACAGATATGTTAGCCCTTACTAACTCTTCTAGGACACACTGTATAATTAATTAACTTCATTTGATATATGCGCTCTGCTCAATATAGTTATAAACATACACATAATATGCGAAAATAATTAAAATAATTTATAACAACGATACATTTCAAAGATACCTACCTTCAAGTATACATTTTAATTAGAATGTACTTAAACACATCCATGTTCTTATCTCGTATGGGAAATAAATTTATGAGAATATTCATATTCCGATAACCATTCCATTGACTGAACAGCACATAAATTAAATAAAAAATGCATAGAACTTCCAGTCTATACGATAGGATACGTTGACAGGGCTTATGAATATTTATTATATTTTTCTCGCTCTTAACTGTTTATAAATCGCCCGGCCATATTGTTTTCGTAATTTATAATGCACTTGAATATCTGAAAGGGTTCTGATGTTGGAATTTATAATATTAGTATTTTCGATTTTAAGTGACGCCGAATATCGATTAACCGATAAATGCACATAACGAATTATTATTATTTTTTTAAATATAAATTTAAATTAGTGTAATGTGTTTCTCAAAATTCATATACCTAGTGTAAAATGTAATATTTTAATGGAATAAATTTGCCACCCACAATGTGCATATTTTCACATAAATTATTGTTTTCAGCTGTGATATGTGTAAAGATTATGTAAATATGTATATTTAATAGCGGAAACAATTAGGCCAATTATGATAGACACTTCATAAGACATTATGGAAAGTAAAACTAAACAAGAAAACATGGAACCCATGAAACTTGGTTTTATTACTAGTAAAATAAATTAACTCCCCATGCATCCCAAATATACCGAATATAACAAACACGTAGTTGTGAATGGGGTCATTTTATTTTACATTTATTGAATCGTCTATTCCAGGTATAGTCTATGTTTGGCCTAAATTAGGTATCTAAGTTAGGAAAAGATGATCTTTGAGGACAGTAAAAAGTAGCTTAAAATTGATCTAAAATTTTGCATAAAAATAAAATATAATTATAAGCAGGAACCTTTAGGGTTCTGGTAAAAATACGGTTCTTTGCAATTAATTTTTAATATTGATATTTTATGCACTTTTTTAGGGTAAATGGTATATTTTGTTTGTTTGTCTAAATTAAATAGATAATTGTTATTATTTTAAATATTTGTTTGGTAACTACTATGTGTGTAAGACTTAGGAATTGTAAATCTGTAAAGGCCTGTAACTATAAATTAAACTGTAGCACGACGATGGCAATTTATAAATATCATACAGAAAGAATTTTTATAAAATAATGGTAGATTATTAAGGACAAATTTCAGTTTTCTAACGAAACTTTAGATGAAATTATTTAAAATGAATAAAACAAAATTCTCTTCTTGAATCTTTTACCAGTTCGTTTTAAAATTTTAACTTTTGTGAGAATCTAGTAGTTTACCGAAAAGCTATTTACTTCTAAGAACCCACCATAAAAATTAGGAAGACGTTAAGGTTATTTCGTTTTTTTATGGCAAAGGGTTACAAAATAAAAACATCGAAAGGGGTTAAATATTTTACAAGGTTGTATCATAAATTATCAAGGATGCTGGAAGGTTTTATGGATGAAAGGCGGAAGACAGTATACTGAAAGTTCTAAAATAAAAACTACATGTTCTGCCAGTTCGTGTGGTCAACCAAAAACCACATTTTCGGGTTACGGGGCTTAAATTTGTAGTAAATGTGGTTTTATGTCTGCTGAAAATTAATTTTGATATGTTCTTGGAACAATATTTGCAGTTTACTGAAGAAATCGAAATCATTTTTTTGTGAATCGTGAATAATTTTAAAATATTTAATGTAACCCCAACTTTGCAAAAGTTATTTTTGTCTCATTCAGACGTACTAATATATTTTACGAGTGCTCCTCTAGTATCAACTTCGCATTTTTTTTTGATATCTCTATGTTTATGGAAATAATGGTTTTAATGATGAAACTTTGCAATCTTATTTTTTAAAACTGACAAAGAGAGTAGATAATTTTTAAAAAAAGATTATACTAACAAAAACTATCAAAAAACCAACTTTTTCATTTTTTTGTAAACATGCAAGGGACCTAAATAGAACATATTCAGGAAAAAATTGATGTAACAATAAAATAACATGTACTAAAAAAGATGGAACTCATGATCAGCTGACTTTAAAGATGTTTTCCTTCAGTTTAAGAACGCAATTTACTACACATAATTGTAAAAAAATAAATTTAATTTGAGCATTAGATGGATTAGGTAACTCGCATTCACGCCTTCTATGCGAAGTTTAATTTAATCTTGATCGGTACAGTAACATATCCCAAAATTACGAAAAATCCGTTGATGTGTAGAAGAATTCAATATGTAGCTTTTCTAATTAAAATTAACTTGTTTTAAATATCGCCTTCTAAATACTATAAATGTGTACAAAAAAAGAAAAATTTGGATTTAATGTATGCTTTACTTTCTGTCAATTTTAACACTTAAAGCCGCATAATTTCAAATCAATAAATATTGAAATTCTCCTGAGTTAAATGTTTATTGAATGTTATGGTGCTATTAAATAAGAAAGAACAGTAAGTTAAAAATTTTTTAATTTTTGCACAACATTATATAACTGTATAATAGGTGTGGACAGTTTTAATACACACTAACTTAAACTCAGCTTAAATAATAATATAACATACTAGCGGGTACCCGCGACTTCGTTCGAGTATATGAATAAAACGAAAGGGATGTAAAGAGGTACTTAAATCGCCTTATTTAAGTACCTCTTTATAAACCACGTCTGTTGATCCATTATCTGGTTGTAAAATAGCCAAGCTATTACGCTAACTTACTCTAGAGCATGCGACATAGAGTTGACCATGGGAAAAAAAAAGCGTAGCGCAAGTCTACTCCAGCTCTACTTAAGCATTACCCTTGAGCTTTGTTAATTGTCATGGCGAAACAAAGTTTTAAAGGAAATTGTACACGTTTAAACTGGAAAGGATAGTCTGACGGAATTAAAGGGATGCGTGGTATATTCAGCCGTGTGGCAGTAGTGAGAATGAATCGATCATGGTTGTTCAAAGCTCTGTGTGGTGTAATGCTTGATTGACTTGGACTCCCAAACATGCCATGCTCGATCCACAGAACAGCCTTTACTATTTTTATAATTTTTTATGTTTTAGTTTTGGTTGGTTTGATTAGATTCGATAGCTTTTGTGTATTAAAAAAAACAAACCAACCGTTTTTTAAATAAAATTATTGTAATATTTAAGGGGTAGTTTCACCCCCCTTGGACACCCTGTCCGGGTTTTTAAAAAAAAAGTATGTAAAAAAATAAAATATAAGGTATATTATGTTCAAGCGTTTTCCAAATAAATAACGGTTTTTAAATAAAATATAAATGAATATTTAAGAGATGTTTTATCCCGTTGGACACATTGTATGATTTTTTTAGAATCCTAAAATATGTAAAAAAATAAATTAAAAAACACGTATTCAGGCGTTTTTTCGAAAAACTAACCGGTTTTTATATAAAAAAAATATTGAATTAATTAAGTGGTAGTTTCACCATTTTGAACACCATGTATGAATTTTTTAAAAATCCTAAAATATGTAAAAAAATAAATTAAAAAACACGTGTACAAACGTTTTTCCGAGAAACTGACCGTCTTTTAAATAAAAAATATTGTAATATTTAAGGGGTGGTTTCATCGCCCCTTGGAATTTGAGTTTTGAAAAATCCCTTTTTATCGAACCTCTACACCCTAAAATCAACCTGTGTGCCAAAATTCATCCTTTTACCTCAAGCGGTTTGAGCTGGAGCGTGATCAGTCGCGTCAGTCAACTAAGTCTTTTATATATGAGTATAGAGTATAGAAGTTAGAAGTATAGATAGATTAGAGCAAAAAAGCATTGCACTTGCTTTATCTAAGACAGAGATATTGGATTTTGAAAATATTCTTAGCAAATGGTCAGTAGTTTATTTTGTACTAATGCGCCGGTTATAATTCAAAATGCACCCAACAATATATTTTTCTAATATTCAGATATTATGATATTAATATTTATACATTTTATTACAATCTTGTAAGTTTTAGTTTTTTAACCAACATCAAACGTGCAGGAGATTATCAATTTGACCCTATATATTTTTTTATGTATGTACATCGATTATTCCTCTATGGTTTGACCAATTTGAATGAAATTTTCAGGGAATATTTAGGATATTACCGGAGTGATTCCATTGCAAGCATATTGAAAAAATGATAAAAATGGCGGATTGGCGCCATTTTGAATTATTTACGCAACGAGATATTAAGCAATATATGCGTTCAGCGAACTATCGGGAAACAAGTATGAATGTTACAATGGACCTAGTCGCAATTTGCTAAATGTGCATTTTAGAATAAAACTCCTATAAACAGAACTAAAAAAAAAGAATTAAAATGTTTTATAAAAAAAAATAAAACGAATTTGAAAAATAATATTAAATTCCATCTGTAAAGTGGGCGATAAACTAGTAGTGTCGCGAGTATAGACATCAACACCCTCAATACATATTTTTGTGTTTAAGTAATTAAGAATAGGTTTGGCGCCGACTTTACAGATGTTATAATCTTATATATCACTTTTCAGTAATTTTTTTTAGATAAAAGTTTACTTGAAAATTAAAGGTAAATCGAGAATATAGGTGATAGCGAAACTACTATCCAAGAAGTAAAATAAATATCAAACTGTTCAATAATGTTATTTCCAAAAGTCCCACACCGAAAAATTTTCCATCAAAATATGATGGATGCGTGAAAAAATTCCTTATGAAAATATTTACAATAAAAGCGTTTGGTCATAGCTTCTACAGAAAAAATCCTCACCCTGCGAATTTGGGATCTTTTGTCTGTAAACATCATTTCCAAATATTTCCGAAAATGATTTATGCACTTTATATATTTCTACTGGAAATATTTGCTGCTAAGGATAAAAAAAATACTTCTGTGGGTTTCCCAGTTGCTAGATGTTAAATTAGACACAACAAAAGTTATATAAAATACATATATTTTGCTTTTTAAAACGGGTCTAATTAAATTTTTATTTAGTCAAATACTCATAGAATTCAAGGTTTGTAACTGAATTCGTTTGTTTATATGTTTAGACCAATATGCTTTATTTTATTTACTTATCCATAGGCTAGCATAGAGTTTTTACCCGTTTCGGTTTGGCCCGGATTATCCCAGAATGATATCTGGTATGCAGGCCAATAATTCAACCAGGACACCGGAAATGTCTGGGAATCGCAGGCTATAATTAATTACCCAACTATAAAAGGCATGCCGTGCTTTAACATTTATGTATCTTTCTTTCTCCACAATCCAGGGTAGCCGCTCGTCGGAGGGAAAAGTTCAACGCGGAAGAGTTTTTTCTTTTATTCATCACTTGATAGTTGGTTGTCGTTTTTTCTTGAGAGTCCGGGAATTACTTCAACGCTTCTTAAGTGTCCTGCATTTAAATTTCTAAAAGGTGGAAACCCTACGCTTGTAGAAATAAAATTTCTCGACACAATATTGGTTTAATTAAACCAAATGTTGCACATCTATAGGATAAGTATTTTCCCATTAGATGATTTTATAAATACCAACCGGTAATTCCCTTGTACATTTTTATTTTGGTAGTTTTGCAGGTAATAATGATTTTTATTGCTTTACGACCTCCATAAAATATCTTTCTTTCATAAAAAGTCATGTTTTGCAAGGTTTTTTTTTAGTATACATTAATGTAAAGGGTTGCTTAGTAACTTACTCAGGTATTTTTTTGTTATGAACTTCTCAGTAAATTTGCTCTATTCTTTCTCTCACCTGTAGATGCTTAAAAATAACCTTCCAAATTGAATGAATCAACTTATGGTTCATGTTTTGTTGCATACGTAAGTTAAAAAATATATTTTAAGGTATATACAATATTGAATAAATGTTAGTTTAAATTCCTTATGCATACTAGCTATATATAATATAGCTGTTTGTCAAGGTAGGAGAATAGCAGGCAAGTAGCATACAATTATGGACAAATTTTACCAAAAAAAATACAAAATAATGTATGAGGGCCTTTTAAAATATTAAAAATTTGCATTTTTGATAAATAAGCTTGTGTTAGATGTAACTTACTTATATGGAAATGAAGTATATTTTAAAAGATGCTTGACACATTGTATGTTGAAGTAGAAAGTGCTATGAACCGCGTAACATGGGATAGAATAATTAAGTTTTATTTTTGTTAAAACTCGAAAGACTTTTAGAAAAAAAAATCCTTTCTAATTAAATTTAATTTATATCTTGAGATAACTTAAAGGCATTATACAGGTCTGCCTCAATACAAACTAAATTGAAAAGCAAAATAAATATAGTATTAGAATAACTCCCACAGGAAATATTTTAAACATAGAGCAGCGACTCGAATTGCTTAATTCCGAAGACAATTTTGCTGTAATAAAATGGAATTACTTAAGGCAATATCCCGAACTGCTTGGACGCATGGTTCCAAAAAAGAAAGAAACGAAAGTTGAATTCTCAATTTTACGACCGAAAATAACTTAAATTCACATATAAATGTCGTAAAATCCTAACACAATTCCCTCTGCGGTCAGAAGCAATTAAAACAGAAATTTCTCCTATACACAACTTTCATTAACGGGATTGTAGAATGTAGATTATACATCAAGCAACTGGACCAGTTAATTATATACTTGGGTTAAGATTTACCATACCGAGTGGACGCGTAACAAAAATACACTGTGCGACTATTGAAGTGGATATTTAAATTTAATCATGATATTTTTAATTTCCACATAACTTTATAATAGCCTATATATATTATTATATAACTATATGTGCCATAGTTATAGGGGAAATATTGTAATCGCAAACATTTTCGAATAATTAGTTAGATTTTCGAGTCCCTAGAACACTAAAAATACATTTTTAGAAAAATTAATAACGACGACATTTACACCAAAATCGTCTAGGCCAATGTCTCGCGGAGACTAGTTTTTGTGTGTCATTGGGGTAGACCAAAGAGGTTTTTAAAGAGTATACAAACGTAAAAAAATCAGATTTTGAGAACGTACAAACCGATATCAGTCAAATTGAAAATGTTGTAGGGTTGAATGTTTTTTTATATATATTTTATATTCCTCTTAAGAGGGAAGTATTTTAATTGGAAAAAAGACACACTCCGTAATTTTTTTAGATCTTCACGTCTGTCTGTCGGCCTATATGTCTCTCGGTCTGTTCGCGGCATAGCTAAAAGTACTTACCCGATTGCCTTGAAATTTAGGTCAAAATGTAAGGGTGATATTTTGGTAAAAATCCAATGTGGCGGAACAAAATGGTGAATGTAAAAAAAATATATACTAGCAACTGGACCAGTTAATTATATACTTGGGTTAAGATTTACCATACTGAGTGGAGGAGTAACAAAAATACACTTGGCGACTATTGAAGAGATTATTTAAATTTAATTATGATTTCCACATAACTTCATAACAGCCTATATATGGTATTATTATAATACTATATGGGTCATACGTATATGGAAAATATTGTAATTGCAAAAATTTTCAAAAAATATTAGGTGTTTTTCGAGTCCCTAGAATACGAAAAATACATTAAAAAAAAATGAAGTTTTTATGTGCAAACAAAACTTGAAAATGTTTTTGTGTGTCATAGGTATTTGTGAGTATAAAAACGCTAAAAACTCATATTTTGAGATCGCGCAAGGCGATATCAGTCCAACTGAGAACGGAAGTAGTTGGTTTAATTGGTTTTTTATATAATTTACATTTACTTCCCTCGTTCACGTTTCGGGGTTCCTAGATGCCGAAAAATAAGTTTTCTCAATTCCGTCGGTCTGTTTGTCAGTCTAACTGTCTGTTTGTCGTTCTGTTCGCGGCATAGCTAAAAACCTACTTATCCGATTGACTTCAAATTTTGATCGAAATTCAATATTGCGGAATTTATCCAATTTACCTTTTCATCAAGGAAAACTATAAATGACATCTACCCTTATATAAACTGTGTAAATAAAAATTATAAAACATAAATATTAATAATATTATTAATAACTATAATAATGATATTAATAGTAGAAAAATAAATTAAATATATAAAAAATGAATAAATTATTTTTATTCGGAACTTAAAAATCCAATGTGGCGGAACAAAATGGCGACCTATCGAAATTATTATAATTAGTATTAATAATAATTATATACTTGGGTTAAAATTTACAATACCGAGTGGACGAGTAACAAAAATACACTGTGCGACTATTGAAGTGAATATTTAAGTTTAATTAAGATTTTTTTGATATCCACATAATTTTTATGAAGTTATTATATTACTATATGGGTTATAGGTATATGGGAAATATTGTAATCGCAAAAATTTTCGAATAATATTAGGGGTTTCTTTCGAGTCCCTAGAACATGAAAAGTACATTAAAAAATGACGTTTTTATGTGTAAACCAAACTTGAGAATGCTCCACTGATTACTTTTAATTTTTCACCAAAATTGTCTAGGTCTATGTCTCGTGTAGATTAGTTTTTGTGGGTGATAGGCATAGATCATAGATGTTTCTAAAGAGTATAAAAACGTTAAACAATCATATTTTCAGAATGCGCAAAGCGATATCAGCCAAACTGAAAAAAAAAATAGTTCGGTTAAATGTTTTTTTACTTTTACTTTCCTCGTTAGGAGGAAGTATTGTAACTGTAAA
Organism: Kuschelorhynchus macadamiae; assembly: GCA_030620095.1. Lineage (NCBI taxonomy): Eukaryota > Metazoa > Arthropoda > Insecta > Coleoptera > Curculionidae > Kuschelorhynchus > Kuschelorhynchus macadamiae. The sequence goes on along the minus strand of JAUTXW010000911.1, from coordinate 819,876 downwards.
CACACTCCAAGATTTTTCAGATCTTCTCGTTTCGGAGTCCCTAGAGGCCGACAAATATATTTTCTCGATTCCGTCGGTCTGTTTGTCGGTCTAACTGTTTGTCTGTCGATATATAGTGCATATGCAAATTAAGTTATATTTCAAAAGCTCTTAGCTCTTTTAACAAACGGTGAAGCTCGTCAATTTTCTTCTATTTTTTGTATATCAATACATTTTTCGCCTCAATAGAGTAGCCCCCGGAAACACTTCAAGTTTAAAGATACAACTATTTTTTCCATAAAGCTTCGTTAATAAAAGGTCAAATAAATTGCGAGCGGCATGGCACCTCAAAAAATTTAACTGTAGTAGATGACCGAGTTGGGTTCCGGTATGTAAAACGGCATAGGCAACTTGCGTCACAGGATTTTGCTACACTTTAATATTACTGACATTGAAGAGCCGTTCGTAATTTTATATTTTTTGACTTACGGATGTGGCGAAGGCGAAGGCCAAAAACGCAGTGTAATTATAAACGGGATTTTATACAGAAATTCATGTACGGAAACTGACGAAAGAATAGTTTCCGCTGAAATTTTGTCAACCTACCTTCGACAGTTTTGCGTTTCAAATAAACGGAAAGACAGGACCATTTTTTTTTGTTGTATACACTGTGATCCACTTTTCATAAGTACACCCCTGTATCTCAAGAATTAGTAATCAGGTTAAATTTTGGTGCTATATATGGATTGAAAATATGATTGTTTTGTCACACTCCACTTTGACATCGCTCATTGGCGTACGAGCCTAGTTGGAAAAAAAGATCGATTTTTTCATATTCAACATTATCAAAAACAAAATTCAACAAAATATTTTACCAGCTTTACAAAATACAAGCTTTCAAAAAAACGGATTTTTTAGTCTATTCTAGTAAACAACTGCCCTTGTCAAAAAACCCTGTTTTCTATTTTTGATTTTTGAAGAAAATTGTTCTTAGACGTACTATAAAATACGTCCGAGGTCCTTAAGGTTCTTCTATTATCTTTGTTAAAAATTTCTTATTAGTAAAATTGTAACTTAAAGATGGTTTAAATTAACAATAAGTGTGAAATATTGTTTCTGATAAAGGCCATGGTTTATTCCGTAAAATCTGTCTATAGAATGTAAAAAAATGCATTTTTTTTAAAGCTCGTATTTCCGAAAGCTAAAAAATATTTTGTTGAAATTTGACATATTGAGGTTTTAAATGATGATGCTGAATAAGAATCTAAAATCAATTAAAAAATCGCTAATACTTTTTTCAAAAATCGACCTCTTTTCTCACCTAGGCTCGCACGCCAATTTGAAACTATACTGGTAACCCATTCCTGTGATACACAGTTGTATTTATGAAATGTGGATCAAGTGTATAAAAACTTTTTTTTCTTTATATGGTTACTCTATAGGGGCAAAATGTTATTATATAATATTTTTAGAGAATGTTGATTATATATTTATTTTTCTTACTTTCTAGAGTGTTCTGCGATTTTTTCCTAGACGCACTACTCTTTCACTTTTAAATTCTTATTGACATTTTAATAAGTTAGGTATGTGTTCTAGATTTAAATCTTGGGACCATGGTGGGCAAACATTTCCACTTCAATACACAACTCCAAAGGCTTTATTTACTGGTTAGCTCTAACGCTAACGAAGTTGAAATGTTCGCCAAATTTAAATGGAACCTAAGAAACAATTAATAAAATGACTATATATGCGGTGATATATTTATTCAGTCACAATTTACAAAAAACTCCTTCGTTGTGTGACCTAATTTAGTTTAGTACATAGTCATATAGTAACACATAACAATAATTTTCAAACATTTATATTGGTTACCGTTTTGTTCCAATACCAATATTATACCAGATTCTAGCTATCCTACACTTGATTTTTGGGTATAATTTAAAACGAATTGTGTAAGTAGTTTTTACAAAGACACACACCGCCATTTTGTTCCGTCATGTTTAATTCGCACCACTTTACGCCAGTATCACATTTAATATTTCTGTAAAATTTAAAGTCAACTGAATAATAAGAATATTTTAGGTTGATTTTGTAAACATTTTATTTGGCCTCCATTTTTGTTTTACCATCTTAAATTTGTACCACAACTTTACGAGTTTATCTCATATCACATTTAGTGCTTGCACAAAATTTGAAATTAATTTAATAAGTAGTTTTTACGCTGATTTTGTAAATATTATTAGGCCGCCATTTTGTTTGGCTATCTTGGATTCATGCCAAAATGTTACCAGTTTATTCCTACATCACATCTGATTTTTGTGCGATATTTGAGGTAAACAAGATAATTAGTTTTTTAGTAATATTTTTTAAAAGTTTCACTATGCCGCCATATTGCCATACTAGATTTTTAGCAAAATTATATCAGGTCATCACCATATAACCCTTAATATTTAACCCACAATTTGAAATCAATCAGGTCAGTAGTTTCTAAGCTATGCCACGAACTGACAGACCGACAAACATAATGATAGATTGATCAACGGAATTAATAAATATATATTTTTACTATTTAGGATGCAAAAACGTGAGGATATGCAAAATCAGGTGATTTTTTCAAGAACAAAAACATTTTATTTGGAAGTCATTTTGTCCCGTCATCTTAAATTGGTGCCAAAATTTTACCAGTTAATCTCTATAATAGAATTAATTATTACAAAAAATTTGAAATCAGTCCATTAAGTAGTTTTTTCAGAATGAATTTTTAAATATTTTATTAAGTTGCCATTTTGTTTCTCCATCTTGGATTTGCACCAAAATTTTAACATCTAATTTTCTTATGACACTTGACTTTAGTGCAAAATTTGAAGTATATTGTATTAGTAGATTTTTAGAAATAATTTTTTAACATTTCACTAGGCCTCCATTTTGTTTTGACATATTGAATTTTTACCAAAATGTTACCAGGTCATCACTATATGACCCTTAATTTTTGACCGAAATTTGAAGTTAATCGGATTGGTATGCTATCGTATGCCAACAAACCGCAGACAGACAGATCGACGGAATTGAGAAAACATGTTTTTCGGCATCTAGGGACCCTAAAACCAGAAAATCCGAAAAAATCTCAAAGGGTGATTATTTTGCGATTCTAATACTTCTATTTACGAGGGAAGTAACAATAATGCAACCAACCTAATCGAAATAAAGCAGGCATAATTTGAACCGATTTGTCTTTTTTTATCTACCCGTGCTATTCCGTAATCAAAAAATTACTCATATAACCGTTTCTGATCATTTTTTTTTAAAGTTATTGTCTGTCTTGTTGATCTCATATTTGAATATTATTTGTATGTAAGTCGATTAACACTGAAGATAGTACTAACAATGATAATAATATTATTACTAATAATGATGAAATCAATAACATCAATAGTATCAGAAATTAAAAAAAACAAATAGATTATAAATTTAGAACCGTACCACACAAGAACTGCAATGACAAAACTTATCTTGCCAAGGAATAATAGAATTCAACGTATTAAGATAGTCTAAATGGTGTGGCGCAATGTGCCTACACCGGCTACGCAAGCCTTGGATTTCTTCTAGTTCCATACTTCCAACAATTTAAGTTTTAGTGGTGTTAGCATCAGCTTTTCGTCGGAACTAACCCCAGAGTCCTGAATTAATTTGTCTAATATTTTTAGTTAAATATAATTGTAGAGTATTGTACAGAAACAAAACTACAGCACTATTTTTGGATTGCCGTCTCCAAAGACCAGTTTTATTTCAATAAAACAATAAAAGAATGCTTCTGTTCTTCTCGACTATAACCATACAGTGTATATTATTTGTAGTGCACTAAAAACAACAGATATTTGTAAAGGATCACTAAAACTACCCAGATAAGAAAACTGGGAAACCAAGTAATTTTAAAACTGAATCGATTCACCACGTAACTAGGCGCTATTTCTATAATACATAATTTCTATAGCTTTGTTTTAAATTTCGGCTATATTTTTAAGCTTTTTACGAATCAGCATAGTTTTAACGATTTTTTAAATCAAGTAAACATACTCTGTTCACCTTGTAACCCTGCTATCCAATGTTCCAGTTACTCCTAATTAAAAATTCTTTTGATAAAGTTCGTGCGGTTGAATCAATTTAGAGACCATAAAACGTTTTACGACAGCCATAAAGATTACCACATTTATGATCTGTTGTAGCTATTTTTCAGTCTAGTATGTGTATTATAAAGTGTTAAGTGCACTGCTTTTATAACATTATAGTTACGGATTTCAAGGACTTCAGACCTCTCAATTTGTCTATCAATTAAGTTGTCATATGAATATTTGATTCGTTTGTTTGTAAGAAACACGCTAATGTAAATGAGTTGTAAAAAACACGCCACAATAAATAATAAAGTGAGCAGATTATGCTCTAATCCCTATGCTATTTGTGTATCAGTAATTAATCAGTTATTAATTCACCAAACAATAATTGTAAAATATAAAAAGTACTTTAATTTTTTAAGACTTTAGAAATATTGTCAAAAAATTAGAGTTGATTTACTTAATGTATTGCAAAGCTAGAAAGCTTATCTCATAAGATTTAATTGTTACGTTTTTTATGTTATACTTAGGGCTAGTATTTTGATCTCCGTATAATTTTATTCGGTGGATATTTTGCATGGTTATGAAAGTACTGCCCCTTAGAAAGGCAAATATAGATATCCCTTTTGGGTACCCGCACTCCAGTATTCCTGACAAAAAAAAACATAACGAGGGAAGTTCCGGGTAAAGTTAATTTATCGATTTTTTGAATTTCGACCACTTTCTCGGCATTTGAGATATAGGCATCCTATATTGATTTTAATTTCCATTAATATTCTCCATTAAACCCCTGTCTTACCTTGACCAAGTGGTCAGGGTTTCGACTCCGCAAAATACCTTCAAAATTATTCCATTTTTACACCTTTTTATTCTTCTACTCTACATCTTGTACCCTGATATTGCCCGCTAATGAAGATTTTTTGTTTTACCGGTGTTTCAAAAACAATGCGCCTATGCACCACTGTCGTTACTGAGCTGGAGCACTTGGAAAGTCAGGGAGCAAAAATTTCAAAAATTTCCGTTCCAGAAAGAGAAATTGTGCGTATAGTAACAATAGCCACGTATCGCTACTGTAACAAATAAATAGTTGTAGGTTTGTAAATTTGCCAAAAAAAGTGGGGTTAAGACCTCGGTTAAGATCAACTATTAAAATTTTAAAAATAATTTTTATTATCTGTTTAAGATTTAGAAAAAGTACAAGTCTTTCGTTTTAACGGTTTGGTCGGGGTTTCTATGTGGTTCAAAATGACCACTTTAATTTAAATTTTATAAAGGACATAAAATGTGTTTTGTATTGAACAGAATTAGGCGTTACTTAATGAAAATTCATTTTAAATAAGTAAATGAAAATACTTATTTAAAATTTCCCTTTAATTGATATTAAAAAAACCGATCTACGTCGATTGGTCGAAGAGAATCGGCCGAAAAACTAATTTGCCAAAAAAGAAATTTTTGTAATATATCTTAATAGTGGCAAAAGAGACTTTACAATTTACATTTTACCTAAAGGTATAAATCTTTTCCATTAGTGAATAAAAAGCATATCTTAAGTTGCGCCTGAGCAACTACTCCTAGAATAAAAGGACAAAGTGCTTACTTCTAAAATTGCTTTGACGTCACGTTCCGTAGGTGAACGATTACCGGGTTTTTGATTGGCTACCGCGTCGACCAATAAGTGACCAACGGTTATCTTTGAATATTGTTGACGCCGAAGTCTCTTTGCAGCAGCGTTGCCAGACTGGTCAAGTTTTTTTTAATACCAGGATCTGTTTTCTTTTTAATCAAAGATATTTTTTGGGATTATTACCAATTTATTACTTTCCTCGTAAATGGAAAGTATTGCAATCAAGAAAAAAATCAGAGAGTTTTTCTGAACTAGACTGTTCATTTTCCTAAATCACTTTATCGATTAACTCAGAACTCAGGCCCGGATTAAAGGAGGGAGGGGCTACATGGGGTATAGCACAAAAATAAAAAACTTTTTTTAGTAGAATGTAATTTAAAAGTTACCAACATCGCCTGGATAACTGACCTCTTAACACTTATTAGTTCCAGGCATCGTAAGTAATTTATCAGGCCATGGTAAAATTCTGGTAAAAAAAATAAGAGTAATTTGAAGATGGACTCGAAATATTTTGATAGAAATCCAATATGAAGAAACAATATGGCGGCCAAGTAAAATGTTAAAAAATATTGCTGAAAAGCTGCCTATTCAATTCATCTCAAATTTTACACAAAAATCAGATATTAGGTAAATTCAAATATTTCAAAATAAAGCCTAAAAAACTACTTGGTAGATTAATTTCAAATTTTATGCAAGAAATAATTGTGGTGTAATAGAATACAATTTTGCCAAAAATTCAAGTGACGGAACAAAATAAAGCCAGTAGTTATAATAGGGGAGCGCCTCCTCCTCCTCCTCTTCCTCTCTCTCATGTCCCTCATTCTTAACTTCCTCCCCTTTTATTCTCATTCGCATCATATTTTTTAATTTTTTCTCTTTGTTCTCCCACATTTGATTTTGCATTCTTAAGTCTTATAAATAGGTGCATCATGATCATTTTAGTATGTTAAGGTACGAGTGACTGTTAAAAGAAAAAAATCTGTTGAATAAATCTATTAATAATAATATTAAAATAAAATGAGTGAATCAGTTGGAGAAAGAAATCGATCCATTCCGCTTCAGACAATTAGCCTCGAAGAAATTATACCAGGAGTTCAAGAAGAAAATATACCATTAGTTCGAGTAGAAAATAATGGGATTGTTTTAAAAAATTTGAATAAAACTGAGAGTGAAGAGAAAAAAGTGTTTTGTGCTATTTGTTTTGAAATAATCGAATATTATGATTCATGTAGACCAAATACATGTTCCCACATTTTTTGTTTAAAATGTATTTTAAGATGGAATGATGAAAATGGTTGTTCTATAATGGTAAACAATTGTCCTGTATGTCGCACTAGATATTACTATTTGGTACAAATCTTCAAAGATGTAATTAGACATCATTTTGTTGTAATTTTAAAAAGAGGATAATATTTTTTATAATTTGTGTTTGTGAAAACTCTGCTAACAAATAATTTTGTAAAAAAAAGTAAATGTAAATATATATAATAATTGACACACATTTTTTCCTTTTCCTATATTGAAACGACAACAATGATCTAACAAGTTTTTTAATACATACTAATTTTCACATTACATAACAAAACAATTGTTATGGGTTTACACAAAAAGTGCCACGCCCTAAAATGGCACCACTTTTGCAAATGGAAGCTTAAATTTTCTTATGGGAATTTACATGTAAAAATGACGGTTTTGATTGTCGGACCGGCATAGCCTAATCTACTACTTTTTAATTATACTAATAATATTAATATAATTTGCATCACGTAAGAGAAAACTCAATTGAATACAGAAACAAACGTTAACAAAATGTTATGCTAATATATGAGTGCTTCTAGTGGCAGTTGACATAATCGACACTTTTTTTTTACATATGATTAGCTATTTCATTTACAAATACAGTGTCAGATGTTAGAATAAAAAGAAGTATTTTGCATATAGCAATGAAAATATATAACCGCTTATAGTAACAGTTGACATTTTTTAAAATTAATATTGTTGACGTATTCTACTTATTATCTTTACAATTTATGTTTAAAATTAATATTTTTGATATAATCTACCCATTACGTTTATAACCTATATTTAAAATTAATATTGTTGAAATAATCTACCCATCACCTTTACAAACTATGTTTATTATTAATATTTAACAATATAATTTTCTATCTCTTTTTTTTCATTTTTGTTGCAGTAAAAGCAAGCATGTTCAGGAATTAGTAGAAAAAGATGTATCCTACAAATAGCACAATGTAAATCAGAAGCACTAACAACATAGGCTCTTTTGTAGTGGCAGCTCACATGATCGGACTCCCCTCTCCGTAAATATCTCATGTGAATTGCACTACAAGGAAGGCAAATAGCAAATGTTCCTAGTCTTCGACTTTCAATTTTAGAGTAGCTTTGTATAACACATACATCTTTTTCTTCAAAATTATTAAATAATTCACTAGCCCTAAACTTGCTTACTTTTACGTCAGCCTCGGTTCCTAAATTTAGTAATTGTCCATCCATATCCACTCCTTCGTCAATTTCCTGATCATCTTCCTCCATCTCTTCTTCTTCCTCCTCAATATAATTAATGTCTATGTTACATAAGAATGATCTTCTAACAAGCCTAGATGATTTGTCCAAAAATGAATGTTTATAAGTGATGGAATCGCCTTCCAAGTTAATAAAAATTTCTTTTCTTTCCTCAATTTGAGCGGCGTTCTCCACATTATTTTCTTCAATTTGGTCGGCGTTTCCAATCATATTTTCTGCCATCGTTAGGAGCTTTAGATTTAGATAGATATATTTGATAAAAAACAATTTTGGTTATAGCTTATAAAATAATATCGACAACTGATATTACAGCGAATGATACTGTATGATCGTCGAGTGGATGTTCTTAAGTATATATCCCATCAACCACCACTTTTACTACCTGCAATACTTAAGTTTTTTTTGCTGTCCCTTTCCCTGTCAGTTTCCTCGGGGGGGGGGGGGGGGCCAAGGGGGGCTTCGCCCCCCTCCCCGCTCCGCCAACCCCCCTAAGGGGGGCTTAGCCCCCCTTAAACCCCCCTCACCCTCACGTTATCTTCTTTCTCTCCCTTCCTTCTTTCTCTTTTTTATATGTTTCTCCGTTTTCCTTCCTTCTCCTTTTTCCTTCCTTCTCCTTTTTCCTTCCTTCTTCTTTTTCTTTCCTTCTCCTTTTTTCTTTTCTTCTTTTTTAATCTAACCTAACCTAACCTAACCTAACCTAACCTAACCTAACCTAACCTAACCTAACCTAACCTAACATAACCTAACCTAACTTAACTTAACCTGAAGAGGGTAGCCCGAAATTGGGGAACCGGGATTTTAGTCTCGGAAATTCAGGGGTCCGGGGGGGGGGGGGGGGGGGGTAAGGTTGTTGATCGGCTTGGGAAAGTGGTTTTTAGAGATTGTCGTTCAACTTTAAGTAGGACACATGTGATTAACTTTTGCATATAAAATCGCCTCAGCGAAGAGACGAATGCAATTGATTTCTGCATTCACACTGTGCAGAGCTCGCGAGTTTTCTGGTGTTTACATTGTGTCTATTTGGTAAATTTTTATTTTTATTTCTAACATTTTTATTTGGCAAGATTTAATTCTTATATATATTGGTGACATTTTTATGTACATTTGTGGCATTTTTATTTATTATTACGATTTTTTTTCATAATGGACAATTTTTTGACATCGACTAGCAAAATAATTGACAATGACTTTGACTTATACACATGTACTCAAATGCAGAATTTTGCAAACCAACAAAACAATGAAACAGACGTATTTACAACTAGTCAACAACAAACTATTCAGGACTTGAATGAAATTATTTATAATAGCCAAGTTCAGAATAATGCCAACAAACACAACAACGAAAAATATTTATTTACAGCTACTCAACAACAAACTCTTGACGATCTTAATGACATTATTGACAACAAAACGCACTTAATTACAACAAAAACTAAACAAACTCTTGAAGAACTGAATGACATTGACGAAACTCAAAATTCTAGCGATGAGGATATTGTTTGTTTTCAAAAATCTAATCCAAATTATTTAACATTAAAATCGCCAATTAATTCTCCGAGACCAATTTGCTCTCCCTTTTTGTTTAGTGAAAATTCTGATTCGGAAGAAGAACAAATTGATCAAAATTTAAGTTTGGCTATTTGTCCTACTAATTCACCATATGATATTGTAAATTCTGATTCGCAAGAAAAACAAATTGATCAAAATTTAAGTTCGGCTATATCTTCTATTAATTCACCATTTGCTATTGTAAATTCTGATCCGCAAGAAAAACAAATTGATGCAAATTTGACTTCTCCTAATAATTCACCAGTAGAACAAAATTCAATTTCGAAACCATCATTTATCATTAAAAAAAAATTTAAAATTAATAAAAAAAATAAAAAACAAATAGCAAACCTTAAGTGTCTGGGTTTCGCTATTCAAAATTTAACTAATTTGATCACAATTAAAAAGGGAGACGAAAGTACGGTGAATTATGTTAAACAGGCCTTTGACAAATTAGTTGACTCATTTGAAGAAATGGATTCATAAAGTCAATTAATTTCTATTGCTTTTTTCAAAATTTGACTATAACTAAATAAAAATGCACAATATTAATTTTATTATTATACAAAGAACTTCAAAAATGCAATTGCTTTTTTCAAAATTTGACTATAACTAAATAGAATTGCACAATATTAATTTTATTATTATTATTATGCAGAAAACTTCAGAAATGCATAAGTGTGTAACATGTAATAAAGTCTTTACTAGAAAGGATAATTTACTGCGACATATTAAAAAACATGTTAACGGAAATTCCACAAAACTCAACAGTTGGTTGAAAAAACCAAAGCTTGTTAAAGGTAAGAACATTTTATTTTTCATGTCATATTTTGTAAAATATTTTTTTCTTAATTTATATAGATTCTACAAATATTGTAAAATATTGTAAAGAATGCAAGAAAAATATAAACCAAAGTCTATGGGGTGGACATCTTCGATCTAGTGTGCACAAGAACAATTCCAAAATAGGCTTGGAGGAAGGTGTTGAAATTATCAAGTCAGCATTCAGGGAACGAATAATATCTTATAGGATTTCCTCACATCAAAACTTCATAAATGTGAAAGAATATTTTCAACATTTGGAATACAAAATTGCACATCTAATAGATCAAGAACTGCAGAAACATAAATGTATCAAGCTAAATATGGAACTGTTCGGTTTCTATTTTAACCCCAGCAGCGACAGCTATGATGTCAAATCTTTTAATGCGCCATTCCAAGTCATTTGCCAGGGATATCAGAAAAAAGAACTGTTAGAGCAAATCTGCACCATTATTGACCAGAAAGCTGACGAATTTGCAGAAAGAGATTCAGGTAAAGAATTTATTTTCGATTTTACAACAGCAACAAAAAAAGTAATTTTTTAATTTTTACGTTGCAGGATGGGCTTTGATGAATTTACTTCATTTGGAAATTAATGTTAACAAGAACAATCCGCTGAGAGCCTCATCTTTTATCGAACTTCCTCAAGAGATCAAGAGACGTCAAGCTGTGATCAACATTAGGAATGATGACAACTTTTGCTTCGCCTGGGCAGTTGTGTCTGCTCTTCACCAACCATGCGGATTAGATTTTGAAACTTCATCCTACCCACACTACTCTTCTGTTTTGGATATGTCAGGTATAGAATTTCCAATGTTGCTAAAGAACATTAAGATTTTTGAAGAAAAAAATAACATTTCTATTAATGTATATGGATTAGAAATTATAAATCCTAAAAAGGGGTATGAAGTAATTGGTCCACTTTATTATTCATCGAATAAAAAAAATCAACATGTCAATTTATTGTTAATAAGTGATGATGATGAAAAAACTTTTCATTATTGCTATATTAAAGATTTATCAAAACTAGTTTCTGCACAAATTTCTAAACATCACGGAAAAAAATATATTTGCGATGGTTGTTTACAATATTTCTCTACAGAAGAAAATTTATTACAACACAATAGCTATGATTGTGATCATTTACGAATTAACCTACCTTCTAAAGAATTAATAAAAGATAAGTTTGGAAACTATTCATATGATAATATTTTGAAATTTGTAAATTATCATAAACAAATGAAAGTTCCTTTCGTGGTGTATGCAGATTTTGAATGCATTTTAAAGCCTTTAAATAATGACAATGTTGATAAAAATCCTAATACTTCATACACCTTAAAACAATATGAACATATTCCACATTCATTTGCCTATTACATTAAATGTTCCTTCGACGATAATTATTCTAAATTTGAAAAATATAGAGGTCAAAATTGTGATACATTATTTATAAATTCTTTAGAAAGAGATGTGTATAACATATACAATAAATATTTAAAGGCTCCTAAAAAAATGATCCCTTTGAACGAACTGGACAAAATTTATCATAACTATGAAAAAGTTTGTCATATTTGTAATAAACCTCTTTTAAATGACAGGGTTGCAGATCATTGTCATATAACCGGTCTTTATAGAGGTCCAGCTCATTCACTCTGCAACATAAATTACAGAATACCTAACTTTATTCCAGTTATATTGCATAATTTGCGTAATTATGATTCTCATCTATTTCTTAAAAAATTATGCTTAAACAAAGAACAACTAACAGTTATCGCACAAAACAAGGAAAAATATATTTCATTTGAAAAGCTTATTCATGTGGATAACTATTTTGATAAAAAGAAAGAAAAGAAAAAAAATATATCATTAAGGTTTATTGATTCATTTCAATTTGTATCCCATTCTTTATCAAAACTCTCTGAAAGCTTAAAAGATGAACAATGTAAGGAAATAAAAAAAATTTTCAATGATGAAGAAAGATTTAAACTTATTCGGCAAAAAGGTGTATTTCCTTACAGTTATATTGATGATTATTTAAAATTAGAAGAAACAACTTCACCTCAGAAAGACCAATTTTATAATACTTTAACGGATGAGCACATCAGTGATGCAGAATACCAAAGAGCTGTAAAGGTTTGGCAATTGTTTAAATGTGAATCTCTTGGTCAATACTCCGACGTTTACTTACTCTCTGATACTTTACTTTTGGCAGATATTTTTGAAAATTTTAGAAGCACTTGTTTATCCACATATAAGCTCGATCCAGCTCATTTTTACACTTTTCCAGGTTTATCCTGGGAGGCGTGTTTGCGTTATACTGGAATAGAGTTAGAATTGTTAACTGATCCAGATATGATACACTTTTTCAAAAAAAGCGTTCGCGGTGGTGTGAGCTCTTGCATTTGTAGAAAATCTGAAGCTAATAACCCATTTCTTTTAAATTTTGATCCTTTAAAGCCAACTAAATACATAATTTATTATGATGCAACAAATTTGTATGGTTATGCAATGTCACAGCACATTCCAACGGGAGATTTTGTTTGGTTAACAGATAAAGAAATCAATGATTTAAATATTATGAATATTTCTAAAAAATCTAATAAGGGATATGTTTTAGAAGTTGATTTAGAATATCCTACAAGTCTACATTCCTATCATAACGATTTTCCGTTTTGTCCAGAAAACTTTAAACCGCCAAATTCTAAATGCATAAAATTAATACCCAATTTAAATGATAAATCAAAATATGTTATTCACTATCAATTATTAAAACAATGTTTGGAACATGGACTCAAGTTAACTAAAGTTCATAGAGTTTTACAGTTTTCTCAATCTGATTGGTTGAAAAAATATATAGACTTGAATTCAAGATTAAGAAATGATTCAAAGAATGAATTTGATCGTAATACTTACAAGTTGGCAAATAATAGTATTTATGGCAAGACTATGGAAAATGTTGATAGGAGAATTGACGTAAGACTTGTTACAGAGTGGGAAAAAAATAGAAGAAAAGATGGTGCTGAGAATTTAATTGCAAAACCATATTTCAAGGACTTAACAATATTTTCTGAAAACTTGGTAGCTATTCAAATGCAAAAGATTCAAGTTACTTACAATAAACCAATATATGTAGGCTTCTCAATATTAGATATATCTAAAACTGTCATGTATGATTTCTTTTATAATTTTTTAAAACCTCTTTATCAGGAAAATATTTCACTTTTATACACCGATACCGATTCGTTCATTTTAGAAGTCACAACTCCAAATATTTATTCTGACATGATAAAAAATATTCACAAATTTGACACATCTAATTATGAATTTAATAATATTCATGAAATGCCTATTACAAAGTCAGTTATAGGAAAATTCAAAGATGAATATGCTGGTGAACCCATTACTGCTTTCTTTGGTACTGGAGCAAAAGCATATTGTATTAAAACGGAAAACAGTTTAACAAAAAAAGCAAAAGGTGTTAAAAAAAGTGCAATTAAAAAGCAGTTGGATTTTATTCATTATAAAGATGTTGTTGAAAATCATTCTAAAACCTTTTGTTCAATGTATGTTTTTCGATCTAGACAACATACAATTTTTACAGAGTTAATTAATAAATTGGCTTTGAGTTCCGAAGATGATAAGCGGTATAAAATTCCCTATAGTTTTAATACATTAGCTTGGGGACACCAAGATATTGCTTTGTATCAATGGAATGCAGAACATGAAGATTTAGATATATTTATGTAGATATTATAAGGTATTTAAATTTGTTGTTTTTGAAACCAAAGTTAGTCTTCATAAGTCTTTCACAAAATGTGCATAGAAACTTTTGACAAAGAAATTGATAACAGTTATTTTAAAACATATGAAAAACGACTTTCCACTTTTAAAAAATGGAAAGGAAAATTGAGACCAGAAGTGTTAGCTGGAGCTGGCTTTTACTATACTTCAATCAATGATATTTGTAAATGTTTTTATTGTGGTATTGAAATTTTTGATTGGTTAAGTTATGATGATCCTATTGTGGAGCATAAGAAATTTGCTAGGAATTGTGATTTAAATAACTGTTTATGGAAAAATAGGAATCGAATAATTGTAACCATTCAAAATAAGTCTTCAAGCTACACATTTTATATAGTATTATTAATATCCTTATTTATGAACTTTTACATATATTTAAATTAAGTATTTTATTGTTATTTTTTTACAACTGCTTTTGCTTTCGTGGTGAAAGTATCTGCTTAATGTTAATAAATTTGGAATATAATTATTAATTTGTTTTAATGACTATCAGTAGATCTCAATTTATTCTTCTTTATTTTATTTTCCAAAATGTTTTTTATGTTCATCATCCCCCTGGCGTAACACAGTGTGAAATATGTTTTTCTAATAAAACAGACGTCACTCTAAGTAAATATTGTAAATTTATGAAAATTGGATTAATTAACAATAGTACAATTAGTTGGATGGAACGAATAAATGGAAATGAAAATGCAAGTAAATTTTTTAAAATTTTGTATCATTATCCAAATCGATCTATTTTTGATACAAATTGGATAGAAAGGTTAGAGTTTAAAAATAATCAATTACAAATTTTAACCCCCAACTGTACCAATTATTATGACGGATTCAAAAATTATTACTTTTCCATCATTAGTGTTACATTAAACTTTGCATTATTTTTATACATTACCATTTTAATTATTTATCTTTATTACAAATTTCAAACTGGAAATCTATTTTTTCATTAATCCATTTTAATCAAAACTTTAAAGAAAGTGGGGATGAGAATATTTAAGTACAAGAATAACACAATATGTTTCAGTCTCGTTTAGTCATTATGAACAACGCCGTGGTTCATAAACCTTTGGAAACGCTTCTTAATTCAAAAATTTATTTTTTAAATAATTCTTTGTCAAAATTTGTTCTTGTTGGCATTAGTTTAAATGATTTTTCTCCAAAAATTGTAATTGGTGGAAAAACTGGATTTTCAATCGCACTAACCGAAGAAAATTGGAAAGACATTTGTGTTCATCAAGGAATTATTGTAAACAATTTCTACTTTCCTCAAGTTGATCAAACCAGTGTGAATATAAACAACATTCATCTGCAGGTTCAGAAAATAAATGATACCCCTGTTCTACAAATTACAAAAGGCCCACACTTCATATACTTAGGACAAGAGTCTTTGGACAATTTGTGGCGATTAAAGGAAATTATTGATTATAGATTATCTATACTTAAAAGGCAAGAATTCAATACATATTTCAAAATATTTCAAAATAATATTTCATCTGATTGTGGCGACTTGTGTACGCATGTTTATAATATAATAAGTCCAACAGAAAATCCTAACAGTGAAAATGTTTCAACTATGATGGAATTACTTGCTTTATATCCTGAACAAATGGAAAACAAATTGAAGCAAAATGGAACAAAACGAAAATATTACGAAGAAAACAATGAAAATGGATCAAAAAGAAAATATTACGAAGAAAACAATATCTTTTCTGGAAGAGAACAATAAGGTGCATGTGTTAGTGAAGTGGAGCTTTGCTTACAGACAAGCCCGTAGGAGTAACTTTCAGATGTGGTACTTAGATAGACTCCGTTTTGAAAAAAGAATAAATGATTGTAAACTTATTCTAGATTCGATATTATCTGAGGAACATAGAAATAAAATATATTTGACACGTTTTAATAAAAATTGTATTTGATGTTTTACTTAATAAAATTTTAGTTTAGTAAATGTGAATTTTATTTGAAATTAATTAGCACATTAAGACTTTGTAATTTGTATCAGCTAAAGCATAAAGTGAGGAACAGAAATAAAACAAATTTAACTAAAATTTAATTTCAATTTAATTAAACAATATTTTTTTTATCAATCCATGTATTATATTTTTTATCAAGTCCTAACCATTTCACATAAACTTTGTTTCCTTTCCTTCTCAAAATCTTCTCAATAAGATACACATCGGTATGCTTTACTTTTAGTAATTCTTGCTCATAAAAACCACCCAGAATGTCCTGATTATCTTCGTCTTGAATTAAATATGTCCAAGGGTTTGTCATCTTAACTTCTTTAATGTGGAATATCTCATTTGACCAATTTGGTGTGTAACCTTTTGAAAATGCCTCTCGATGCTTGCTTATTCGTACGTGATCACCCACTTTAAACTTTGGAGATTTTATATCTAACGTTTTAGCATGAGTAAATGCAGATTTCAAGATTCTATTTTCATTTGTTTTATTTACTTGTTTTGGCTTCATTCCTATTGAAGAATGTTTTGTATTGTTATAATCTTTTACAATATCCGCTAATATATTAAACCATTTGTAATTTCCTTGAATGCTAAATATTTTCCACATATTATTCTTTAAAGTCCTGTTCACTCTTTCTACTATACTCGCTTTCAAATTGGAAAACGTGCTATAATGGTTAATTCGAAATTGTTGCATCAAATTTTGAAAATTTACATTGAAAAACTCTCTTCCTCTATCCGTTTGCAAGTTTTTTGGTGGAGTTTTTGCACTGATTAATATTTTTTTCATTGCCGCTGTTACGTCTTTTCCAGATTTAGATTTTAACGGTTCGGCCCAAACATACTTAGAAAATACATTTATGGTAATCAAGATATATTTAAATCCCTTATTAAATTTGGCATAGGGTAACATTTCAACCAAATCAGCTTGAAAAAGATCATTTAACCCTTTCACTACCACCCTTCTGCGTTTGTAGTTTTTTCTAGCAGGTTTATGTAATTCATTAACGACTTGCTGTTTAACGGTTGTCATGACAACAAACTTGTTTATTCAATTTTAAGGAAGTTCACTTTCTATGTTTTGTAATAATTCGAAATATAACTTTTATATGTTTTTTCCCATTCATTCAATTTATCAATTTGTATTGTATAACTTTTTTCATTTAAAATTTTACTAATTTTAGTAATCTCCTTTTCTAACGCATTAAAGGATTTTTTTATCTCTCCAGTTAAGAAAGTAGTTGATCTACTATCACTATTTTTTAATTCCTCCTCTGTTTTATTTAATTCTTGTTCTAATTTCTTAATTACACT
Organism: Kuschelorhynchus macadamiae; assembly: GCA_030620095.1. NCBI lineage: Eukaryota > Metazoa > Arthropoda > Insecta > Coleoptera > Curculionidae > Kuschelorhynchus > Kuschelorhynchus macadamiae. Next base: position 802,168 of record JAUTXW010000911.1, on the reverse strand, counting down.
GGACATTATATTTTCCAAGGAAATATATTGTTGATTTTCTTCCAAAGTGAGTTGGTCAATTGTTCTACTGTTAAGAATGCTATTTTGATTTCTTTTTTTTCATCATCTAACCTTTTTATAAAAGTTCTTAATTGTTTAATTTTTTCCTTGTGTTTTTCAATTATTACTTCTCTTATATTTGTTTCCATTATTTTATTAATTTTGTTGATATCATCACTTAATTTTTTGTCTTCCTTTTTAACATGTTCATTTAAAAATTGCAAATCTTTACTTATTTGATTTAGCGTTAGCAACTGTTTATTAACGTTTTCAATTGAGGTATAGCATCCTTTAATCTGGTTCTCATACTTTAAAAAATTTTCATCAAAAACCTTAAGCTTTTTAGCAAAGATTTCATTATTTGTTTCATTTTCACCTAATCTCCTTTTTAAATTATTAATGTCACTTATTCTCTCTTGATTTTGTTTTGAAATATGGCGTCCAAATTTATCAACTGTCATGTTGAGCTTTCATTAAACAATAAATATGATTATATTTGATAGCTGTTATTTATAGTATTACTTTATCTTCTCTTAATTCTTCAATAATAGAGATAATCTCGTTACTATGAGCATTATTTCCCGCATCACTTGATGAAATTAATAAACGTAGCCTATCAACAATTTCGTTAACATTATTCCAGTATACATAGTCTGTATTTGATCTGTTTGTTTTCAAAATTAATCCCTTTCCTGTAGATTTGGCTCTAGTTGTTCTAAACGGAGGTTTTGGTTTGTTAAATGCTGTAACTAATCTTGGCAAGGTTTTTGTCTTTGTAATCCCCTTTCTTTGTAAATATGGTCCTATTATTGTAACATATTTGTGTGATGTATTTCCTTGAACTTGTTCATTTGAATCAAAATTCCTACGATATACATTTGTTTTAGCTAGAATGTTCATGTAATTATCTAAATCTTCCTTCTTATAACCTTTCGGTTCTTTTTTGAAAAGCAATTCGTATAAACCTGGCGTGCCTGTGTACGTTATTCCTCCCACTTTAATGTCTTTTCCAATAATTTCTACCGGTATCTGTGTTAAACCAAAAGAAAACTTATCCGTTTCGAGGTCATGAACTATTCCATAATAATGGTCAAATTTATGTTGTGTATCTTTCACACCCTCATCAATATATGATCTGGGTAATTCATGAAAATCTGCTAAGTAATCTTTATATGATGGTGTACCAACATAGGTTTGAATTGTTTTTCTAGTTTGTTCCAATATGTCTGACAAGTTTAAATTTGTTGTTGTGTCACTAGAAGGATCTGAAGTTTCTGCTATAACAGTTGATGACAATGGTTGTACTACAGGAGAGGAAGAAGTGATACTACTGTCATTTAAAAATGTTGGTAGTTCTGTAGGGAGTGACGGAGTTTTTCCTGTTTTCTGAATATTTTTCGTCGGAGTTGATGTTTTATAAAGCTTTGTAGGTGTTTTGAAATCTTCATACTTTGAAACTCTTTCTTCTTTTAAATCGAATGGTTCGGATTTACCAATACTTGAAATTAGCTGTTTAAGTGGTTGTGTTATTGGTCTATAAGTTTGTTCTAATTCGGACTGAGCAGAAGAAGTAGCTAATTTCAAGCTTTGATATTTCTGCTTCACGGCTTGTCTGGATCTTATTAATTCTCGAGCTAAACGTTTATCCATGCTGTACAAGTTTTAAATGAAATAAAACTGCAAATTTTTTACTTTTATAAATATATAAAGGAATCGAATTTACTCCTATATCTGCCGTGATTTACTTCACAATCTTTGTCAATTACAAGAAAGCCATATGGATCCATCCAACAGTTAGCACAAATATTTTTAAACTGATCAAATGTCATATCTAATATACAGTGGTCATTATATATATGTTTTAAACTCAAACAGTCCTGTTTAAATAAAATTAATAAGTTAGCATTTTCTCGAATTAGACGTTTAAGGATTGAGGAATATCCTTGAAAAATAAAAAAACAATCGGTGTTTCTATGCCTTCCATGCGTGAAATAGTCCCTAATAATAGATTGATTATGACAAGGAATATCATCAAAAATGATAACGGAATTTGGCTTTATCTCATGAGGTGAAATAATGTTCTCATCGCTATCATATTCAAAGTATCCAATTTCTTTCATAGGTTTTAACAACTTTCTTAAATATTCATATTTTGGTTGATCTAATGACTTTGAATAAACATAGACATTTTCAAACCTAATTCCATTTGGATGCTCGAGCAGTGTAAGCATAACGTTGGTTTTACCGCTACCACTGCAACCAACTATAAGCCCTCTTTTTGAACCACCGCAAAATAAGTCACCATGCTTTCTCAACTGTTTACTTAAAATTTTTTCATCATGATTATTTACTGGTAATGAGAATTTTTGTTTTTCAATCCTCATTCTTAATCACACTAGTAAATATTTTTAGCTGTAAAAGTATTTATACCAGAAAAATGTCAATGTGCTTTTAGTATAAAAAGAACTTCAATGACTGTGGGTCGCCATAAGTTGAAAAAAACTATTAAAACACGTAATAGAAAAGGCTCTGGTTTAGTAAATAAATTAATTAGCAAACTACCTTTCGAAGTTCATATACCAGGATATAATTATTGTGGTCCCGGCACCAACTTGGAAAAAAGATTAACTAGAGGTGACGTTGGTATAAATCCATTGGATTCCGCTTGCAAAGAACATGATATATCTTACTCTCAGACTGAAGATTTATCAAAAAGACACATATCTGACCAAATATTAGAAAAAAAAGCCTGGGATAGGGTAAAAGCTAAAGATTCTTCTATTGGTGAAAAAATTGCAGCTTTAAGTGTTGCAGGAATAATGAAGGGTAAAAGAAAGTTCGGTTTGGGATTAAAAAATACAAAAGGGGGTAAACTTAAATTGAGAAAAAAACGTATCATTCGAACGCCCAAAAAAATTGGAGGATTTCTACCTCTTTTGTTTCCCATTCTTGGCGCCCTGGGTGCACTAGGTGGAGGCGCGGCAGGAATTGCTAAGGCAGTAAATGATGCTAAAGCAGCTAAACAGCAACTAGAAGAAATACATAGACATAATATTGCAATGGAAAATGCTTCTAAAGAAGGGAAAGGATTATATATTAGACCATATAAAGGAAAGGGACTATTTATTAGACCTTATAAAGGAGGATCCGTCAAAATGAAAGCAATCAGACAAAAAAAAAACTCAAAATAAGTTTTCCAAAAAGAGCACTTACGAACAATGATATTATTAAATATGTAAAGCTGTTAAAAATAACTGGCTTTAGAGGTGTTTTTATGCTCGATGAACTTCCAAAAAAAATTAATCTGAAAGAATGTGGTATTGTAAATTTGGATAAAAAACAAAATAAAGGATCTCATTGGACTGCTTATATTAAAAATAACAAAAATGTAATATATTTTGATAGTTATGGAAATTTAAAACCACCTTTTGAACTTCTCAAATATTTTAATTCGAATGGCAAAGTGGATGTATTTTATACTTATGAAAATAAACAAAAATTTAATTCATATAACTGTGGTCAACTATCCCTAAAATTTTTGCAAAAAAATATATAAACTCATTATTTATTGTAATATCTCATTCATAAATAAACTGCAATGTCTACCACAATTGCCATATCAGGAAACAGTTCTGTTTTGTCTGCTGATTTTAATCCGCCCATATATTTAGAGGATGAAAAACAATATTACCTGGGTTTAGCTGATTTTGAAACGTTTATGACTATCCCCAATATAAAAGAAGGATATAATAAATTTTATATAGATAAAAAAGTAATTGTTATTCCCGACGGAACTTATGACATTACAGATATAGAAACATACATAAGAGAAAGTATAGAAGATTTATTTCCGAATGAAAAAATTTTTTTTCTTTTAAAAGCAAATGTTAATACTCTAAAAACTTTTTTAATGTGTAGTAGAATAATTGATTTTACCAAGGAAGATTCGATAGGAAAAATGTTGGGTTTTAATAGCAGGATACTAGAAGCTATGAAAGAGGAAGAATCAGATAATGTTGCAAAAATAACTAAGGTGAATGCTATTTGTATTGACTGTAATATTTGTGTCGGTTCTTACAATAATGGTAAACCTGTTCATATTATTCACCAGTTTTATCCAACTGTAGCTCCAGGGTATAAAATAGTTGAATCTCCTTTGCCCATTTTGTATTTTCCAGTTAGCGTCAAAGCAATTAACAATATAACAGTTAAAATAGTTGATCAAGACGGAGAACTTATCAGTTTTAGAGGAGAAACTATAACAGTAAGGTTACATTTACAAACAAGTGAAATATAAAATGGTAGTTAGATATAATAGAGCCCTTGGGATGAGACTTGCCCCTACTACTATCAACAAAGTAAAAACTTATAAAAAGAAAAAGCCTAAACAACAGTTCAGTATCAAATCCAACACCAACAAGTTAAGACGAGATAATCGTAAATTTCTCACATCCTTGGGTTTCACTGTTTTAAAATAATGAACATATTAAACGTAAACGAAAAGCTTTATGTAGACAATTCCATCGTCAGTTCTGAGCTTCACACATATCAACCATATATTTCTTCAAAATTCGATTACAATGATGAAATAAGGATCCCAATTCAAGAACTCGATGCTTACACTCTACCATCAGATAGTTTACTTTATATCGAAGGAAAATTAACTAATACAGAAGGTAAATATAAGAAAGAATTGCTATTTATTAACAATGGTATAGCCTTTTTGTTCAGAGAAATCCGCTATGAACTAAACGGAATTACTATAGATTCAATAAGAAATGTTGGATTAGCATCAACCTTAAAAAGCTACCTTTCTCACAATACCAACGAAAGTTTAAAACTGGAAAATGCAGGTTGGTTTCCACATCGGAAAGAAGGTGATACAATTTTAGTTGATAATGATGGAAAATTCTCCGTATCCATACCACTAAAAATGCTTTTAGGATTTTTTGAAGATTACAGAAAAATTATTATGAATATGAAACAGGAATTGGTTCTTATTAGATCAACTGATGATTTAGATGGTGTTATTTTCAAAGAAGATCCGGCACACCTTGTTACTGCTCCTGACACTCCATTGGTTACTTTCGATAAAATTTATTGGAAAGTTCCTCACATTCTAGTTGATATGCCACAACAACTTGCTCTATCAAAAATATTAGAATCAAATAAAGATATATTGATAGGATTCAGGAGTTGGGAACTTGTTGAATATTCTTCTTTAACCGAAACAACCCGTCACACATGGCCGGTAAAAACAACTAGTAAACTAGAAGCTCCTCGTCATGTTGTGATTGGCTTTCAAGAAAACAGAAAAGGGAAAATTGTTAAAGATATGAGTAAATTTGACAATATTACCTTGTCAAATATTAGAGTATATTTAAATTCTGAAAGATATCCTTATCACGATTTGTACTTAAATTTCGAAGAAAACAAATTTTCTGCTTTATACGAAATGTTTGCCAACTTTAGACAGTCTTATTATGGTGTTCCAAATGAACCCATTTTTAATCCTGAACAATTCAAAAACATTAGTCCTATTACACATATTGATTGCTCCCATCAAAAAGAAACAATTCAAACGGGATCCGTAGTAATGAGAATTGAATTTGAGACACACAATGCAATTAAAAAAGATACTTCTGCTTATTGTCTTATTTTACATGACAAATTATTTAGCTACAACCCTCTTACTAAAATTGTGAAACAATTATAAACTTTATCCCCACTATTTTCATATTTCGATTTAATTTAAAGAAATTTTCAAAAGCTTTTAGTTTTAATCATGACATCAAAACTACAACTACAAATTGAAAAATTTATTTTTAAAATTAATCAACTGAAAGAAGAAATTGCAAATTATTCAAGTAAAAAAAGTCTCATTAAAAAATTTGCTGCTTTGAAAATATGAGATTGGTTATAGATATTCAAGGATTCAAAGATGAAAAAAATAAATTTATACCGAAAGAGCTTGCAGCTTTTGATGGTTATGAAATGACTCATTACATTTTTAAAAAGCCTTTTCCAATGGAGTTTCTTTCACCTGATTGTCACAAGCAGGCGGTATGGTTAACGAAAAATTATCATTGTATACATTGGAATAATGGATTTACTCCATTACATCATTTCCCAAAAATAATTGAAACACTTACGAAGAAAGCAGATTTTGTTTTTGTAAAAGGAAGCGAAAAAAAGGATTTTATACAGAAATATTCTAAAAAGCATGTGATTGAAATAGATGAACAACCAGCTCTAAAGCTAATGGAACCAAAATGCTTCTATCATTCAAAATCACCTTGTATGTGTGCTTTGACAAATGTGTTATTTTTATATGACAATTGTTTTATGAATGAATAAAAATATAAAAAAAAACTTAATTACCTTTTTATTTTGCATTAACCAACCATGATTGAATACAATTAATATGATACCTTAAATCTAATTTTCTAAATTCATTTAAAAGTTCATACTCATTTTTATATTTTAAATAATCATTACAAAATTTAGCGGCTAATTTACATTGTTTCATTCGATCTATATTATTAACATATGCTGACAAATCTTGTGCTTCTGCGTCTTCTTCGCCTACAATTGATAAATATTGGAAGTATGCTGCAGATATAATAAACTCTTCATACATTTCAGTAACCATTTGCTCCATTGTAAATATTATTAAATTTATTCTTCCTTTTCAATTTCTTGAAGAATAGTATCCTCGTCAATAAATTGCTTCAAGTCTTTTAAATAGTAACCAAAGCCAATATCTTTTAGATCTTGAATAAGTTGAAAAAAATTTAATGTTTCAATGTATTTGTTGCAACAGAGGGCAGCCTTTACGAATTCCTCAGATTGATTACAATAAAAGTCTATCCACTCCGGACCACTTGCCATACAATATGAGAAATAGGTTTTTGAAAGATTACTAAATTTCTCCTCTAATAATTTAACTGCAATCAGCAACTCAGCCATTTCATTTATTTAACATAATATTTTAAATATGTAGGGGGACGTCTCTTGCGAATAGGATTAACTTTCTTTGATAATACCTGTTTTTTATCTTCGTATAATTGAAACCTCTTTTGGGTTGCAATAATAGCAGGTATAAATTGGCAATCTTCTCCTATAAATTCTATTAGGTGGCTTAATTCTCCTACAAAGTATGATTTCCCAAATGTATTGAAAAACGTAGTAAGGCTTATAATTCCTTCTAAATAATCATCACAACAGTCAATTGCTTCCAAATAATCTCGTTTCAGTGGATAAAACAGCTTGGTGTATTCATCTTTCGAAATCACTTCAAAGAAATTGAGATATTTAACTTTTAACTGTCTGATAGTTGTAGTTAATTTTTCGCGATTACACATAATTCACTTATTACTTGACACATTTTTTCTTTTTGTTTTATACATAATTATAAATTGGTGGAAAAATTCAAAAATAACTTTTTACGCAACTCGAGCACAGCTTAGTAAATGTGTCTCGGCATACTAAAATGATCATGATGCACCTATTTATAAGACTTAAGAATGCAAAATCAAATGTGGGAGAACAAAGAGAAAAAATTAAAAAATATGATGCGAATGAGAATAAAAGGGGAGGAAGTTAAGAATGAGGGACATGAGAGAGAGGAAGAGGAGGAGGAGGAGGCGCTCCCCTATTATAACTACTCAAATAAGCTTTCCTCAAGACCGCGTATCTTCAGTAATAAATGAACCAACGAAGTGATTGAAAAATGATTATGTCAACGAATAGCGGGACTACCACTTTTAGTTAACTGAGCCATGATATTGTAATCAGCAAGCTAATAAGGAGAGTTTAATTTTTTTTAGCCAGACCTCCCATTTAATTTGCATTAGGTCCTGTGTTGAGAAACTTTTAAACACTCTGTAGAGCGTTCTAATTACAATAGAATATTTCATGTGGCTAAAAGTGGCAGCCCTGCTATTCGTTAACATACACTTTTTTTAATCACATGGTTGGATCATTTATTACTCAAGATACAAGGTCTTGAAACAGAGCATTTTTGCATTGCGTCTTATGAAGGGGTCCAAGTTTTTGGACGCTGTGTTTATTACAAAAAACTACATATTATCAAATAATTCAATAATGAAATGAAATATAAATATTATAATGGCTGAATATGTCCACCATTCATTTCAATACAATTTGTATAATCTGCTTCGATTTTATTAATCGCATTAATAATGAATTGTGCATGATTATTGTTTAAATCCTCAATGGCTTCAATTATTCTCCTTCTTAACACCTCTATATCTTCCGTGGGAGTTTCATATATTTTATTCTGCAAAAATCCCCACAGAAAAGAGTCAAGAGGTGTTAAGTCGGGACTATTGGGCGGCCACCGAATCGGTCCAGTCCGACCAATCCACGTTTCAAAATTTTGATTTAAAAAATTTAGGACCGCAAAAACATTGTGTGGTGGGGCTCCATCTTGTTGCCAAATAATTTGGTTGTATTGACGGAGGGGTAAGTCATCCAAAATAGTTTCCAGATCATTATTTAATAAATTTAGATATTTTTCTCCATTTAAAGATCCATCAATGAAAATCGGTCCAATAATTTTGTTGTGAAGGAGCCCGCACCACACATTTAAAGTTTTCCGACCTTGGGTTTTAATTTCACGCATGGCCCGAGGGTTTTCCGTTGCCCAAAATCTAACATTTTTGTTGTGAATCCCGGCAGTACTAAAGGCGCATTCATCTGACCATAAAACTTTTTGAAAAATATTGTTATCTTCATCTTTCATCAGCAACATTTCCTGGCAAAACATGGTTCGTTGGTTTTTCTGATCTTCCGTTAATTTCTGGACGGGTAAAATTTTGTATGGGAAATATCCATGCTTTTTTAATGTCGAATAAATTTTGAAAATAGATTTATTAAAAAAAATTGATGCGTCTTTTAAGGCTGCATTTGGATTTTTTGAAAATAAATAATATTTGCGTAAGTTACTTTATATCCTGTGGGTAATTTCTATTAACCTACCTTGAAAAAATAATAAAATATTTAATTCCTCCTCCTCATTAATAACCGCAGTACGTTTTTTTCTTTTAACAGTCATTCGATTTCGAAAGCCAAGTTCAATATTTTTGAAAGTTTTTCGAGATGGAATAGCTCGCATGGGGAAAAGCCGCTGATATTCTCTTCTTGCCGCGCAAGCATTATTATTATTCTTGTAGAAAATGCGAAGAATATCACATCTTTCTTCGTCAGTGTAATGCATCTTTTCAATGAATTGACAGAACGACAGATCACCGTCAATGACCAGTTTACGACCAGAAAAATGTTTACCTGTTTTACATAATAGTTTTCAAAAAATAACAATATCTCTTTAGGCTTTAGATTTAAGTATAGAATATCCCTTATAAAAAATGTGTAAAATTCTCAGGAGAATCCGAAAATTCAATAAAAAAATGGGGTACCTATTTGAAATAAGAAACTTGGACCACGCACAGACTTTCTGTAACACCCTGTATATGAAAAAAATGTTTTCATAAAAATTCATTTCAAACCATTAAACTTTTATTTGGGACACATTTTTCTAAAATGTCAAATAAAAAAGATAAGGGGGGTGCAATATATAAAAAAAAACCCTGTACAAAGACAGTAAGTTTCCTTTAGGCAGTGACTAATATTTCTCCCAACCAACCGGTTGACGGTATTGATAATGAATTTCTTATCAAATATACTTTTATTTCAATGACATTCGTAACACATTCTCTTCCTTTTAGGAAAACATGTAACTGTTAATGGCCTTTATGAAGAGCCAAAAATTAAAGAAATTGTACACATTGGTGATACTTCTCTGCATATTCTGCTGAATGAATTGGGCTTTAAATTTAGAAAGGATAGTATCAGAAGGGCATTAATTGAAAAAAGCCATATTTTTTCTCTTAGAGCTTGTTTTTTACGTAAATATATGAATAATATTTCTAATGCGTCTTAGCGACAGTTAATTTTCCTAGTCGAAACATGGATTTATGCAAAAGGAAATAAAATGTCATTTCAAGATTAAAACATAAGAGCCAGAAAGGTATGATGGTAAGCGTTTTATTATTCTTCATGCTGGATCTTCAAAAGGTTTTGTTCAGAATGCCAGCTTTAGCTAATTCCAAATTTAGAAGAGCTACCTTTATTAGTAATGGACAATGCGCCATATCATACTTTTCTTATAGAGAAACAACCTTCATCTGCCACTTCAAAAATGGACATAATAAATTGTTTAAAGAAGAACCACATCACATTTGATACGAATCTTTTGAAACCCGAATTGTTACAATTAGCAAAAATGAATTATGCAATTGACGAATTACTAAGACAACATGGTTATGAAGTTGTAAGACTTCCACCATACCATTATGGATTTAATGCCATTGAACTAATCTGGGCCCATGCTAAGTCGTATTACAATAAAAATATTGGTAGAGATGGTTATGGCGATAAAAAAAGTTCTGGTTATGTGAGGCGAGGCATTGGGACAATGTACTGCAGAAGTATGGGAAAACTGTGTGAGACTCTGACTTGATAACTTGACTTAAAAGTGAGGCTTCAGACCCATATTATGCTGCCTTTTTTGACAGTTTGACTTTGTACTACTTTGTGGTACGCAAAATCCTACATAGATACCTTTTATTATCGAAAACATAAAACCAATATTTTATGCCATTTAAAAATTAAACTTAAACCATCTTGTCAGCCCATATTTGTTATATATTTTTATTTACAACCACATATGTAATGTTGATATTTCTGACATTTTAAAAGTTTGAAAGAAACATATTTCTGACTCTGGCATTTATCCAGGTGGAAAGTGACATTTACCTGGATGGAAAGTGATCACTTACCCCGTGTAAATATCACTTCCCACCCAGGTAAATTTTGATATTTATTGAATAACGAAAATGTGTCAATTGTATTCGATTATTTACATTTTTCTCCAAACTTTCCACTGCTTCACTCAATTGAGGAGGAGTACAAATGATTTCTTCTAAATCGCTCATTGTCTTTTGAGGATTATCTATCAAAAATGCAAGTAATTTAAGTTTGTATGCTTGGCTTGTTCAGTACCATAGTAACCATTGTAAAAATGTCAATTTGACTTTTAATTTGTTGATAGTGGCAAAGCTTGTGGATATACAGGAGTCTTACTTTGTTCATTTCTCACATTTGTCACAAAAAACGTCATTTGCATTTAAAAAGTATCATTTTTAATAAAATAGTATACAAACCTGGGTGAAAAGGTTTCATTTCTGTCACGAGAAATGTTTCACTGGTAAACCACCCTTTCCTCTCGACAAAAATAAAACAATTTCTACCTACGTATGTAATCTATTGTTTTAAATCCCTAAAGACCTTACCAAATAACAAAATCCCAGATTGATTAGAGATGAGCATCAAATATAGTGAAACCCTTTTATTACATAAAAATTATTCCCAACATTTTTGGACCATAATCTGTTTCAAATCCTTACTATATCCTTCAGGACGTATTTTTAAAAATATTTTATTAAAATTAATATATGACTATTTTACAATCAATTATCATCTATTGAGTTTTTCAGGTAAATATTTTTTTACATAGAATCTTTCAAATTATGCTTCCATTCACATTATTTTAAATTTTGATAAAGTTCAAAACTCTCTTCACGAACAAAACCAGGTTAGCCGTCTGAAAACTACGGGAGACAAAAGTGTCCGAAATTAAAAAGTTAATACAACTCAATTTGTTCTAATTTCACTAAGTGCTGTTGAGTTACGGACAACATAATGAATTTTCGAGAAAAAAAAATCATTTGTGTCTGACAAAAAAGAGGGGTTAATAATGCCAGACCACTCCATTTGTCTCCTCGTCGTTGGCAGTTAGTCGATAATTATTAGCCCGGGGCAGACTAAAATTTACAGCCAAAATAAATCGAAATTATTTTAGGAGTTAATTGCTCCTTCTAAAATTATTTTGTCGGATAAAACACCTGTACATATAAAATAAAATGTTAGACTGTGATATTGAATAGTTAAATATTAAGATTTTATAAGATTAACAGGCTCTTGTAAAGAATTTTATCCATGGAATTTAACAAATTAAAAATATACGTTTGAAAGATTACTTTTTTTTAATCATTCCTATACACAAAAATTTGTGGATGAGGCACTTTTTCAAATTATATCCAGAAAAACTAAGGTTTCGGAAGGTTGCACTGAACTTGTTTTTGGCGTATCGCTAAAAACATATTTTTCACAAACTTAATTTATGAACTACGTAAAAGACTGATTATATTATAATGCTTTATAACAATGAATAATAATTATTTCTAACTAAAAGTTAGAAGTAATTATTATATTAGGCATTATTAAACATAATTACAGCTGTTAAATAAAGAGAGAGCGGGAGTGTCGTCTGTTGGACGGAAATCAAGTGTGCTGGGGATGCTACGTTGCCAAGTTTATTTTATATATGATCTATATAAACCATATAAGAAAAACAAAATGCATTTGTGGGTTGTGGATAGGTACCAACAGGAGCGCGAAGGCACTAGGTGGATTGGTACCGGGTTAGCACCAAGTTAGGCGCCGTAGGCATCATCATTAAAGCCCTAATATAAAAGGCGAACGACAGTGAAGTGCATCACTGGCGAAACTCTAATATTTGGGATCGGCACAGGGATCCAAATGCGTTACTGTCGGAAGACAAACATGAAAAATTTATTACAATACAATAATGTAAGTTTGGCAACAATGCAAGATAGCCTTTCTTCAAATTGTCATATTAAGGAATATAGCGCATTAAAATACAGTGAAAATATCGAATTTCTTTTTTGTTTTTTTAATAGAAAAAGTGATTCATCAATTTCTTTTATTTTCTTAAAACAGTTAAATGAAGGTAAACTTTCTATTTTATATTAAAAAATTATCAAATTCCGTGATTGATTTCCGCATATTATGTAGGCAGTGGCGGCTATTCAGGTGAAGTAGGTGAAGTGCTACTTCACCAGGAAAAATAAACAAGCAACATCTAACTATGTTTATTATATATCTCTTAAAATTTAAGTTTTTACATTCATTTATTCACCTAATTGGTAAAAAATAAACTGTACAGGGTGATCAGTTAAGGGTAGCGAGCAGCCATATCTCATAAGATATTGGTCGTATAGATTTGAGAAAAAAAAATCATAATAAAAGTCGCCAAGAGAAATTGCGGAAAATTATTTTCGAGTTTGTCAAACGTCCGCTAGAGGGCGTAACAACCAACACCAAATAGAAAAATGGGGTTTTTATAGAATTTTGCCTAATGAAAATATATCGATGATATCATTTTCATATTTAGTGACCATTTCCCTACACTTTTTGTCTAAAATGTTTTGTTCTATATATCAAAATAAAGCGGTGGCGGAAGTTCAATTGTTTTTTCAAACAAACCAAGATGTCTCCCGTTTCTTTTGACCGATTTTAGCAAAGTTAGGCTCATATGAAAGAGCATAATTTGCACTACAAAACGCTTATTTGGTTTTGAATTTTTGACTTTTGCTGGCGTCGCTAGATGGCGTTAACTGAATTAGTAGCATATTTTTTAGTTTTTTTCAAAAAAAACAAATCTAATGGTATATTCATTTTTACATATTTTAAAAGGGGATAAATTTATCTATAATTTAATGAAAATAATTTATCATCTACCGTTTTTTGAACCGTTGATATTGACCAAAATGTTATTTTATTTTATTAAAAAATGGCACGCCACTGCTTTTTGTCAAAATAAAAATCATTTTCGTAATCACTTATTAGTTGCTAACAGAAAGAACCTCTCGACTTTTTTTCGTTAGACGAACGGTTTTGGATTGAAAAAATAAGATGTTTTTTTTATTAAATTATTTTCATTAAATTATAGAGAAATTTATCCCCTTTTAAAATATGTAAAAATGAATATACCATTATATTTGTTTTTTTTTTGAAAAAAACTGAAAAATATGCTACTAATTCAGTTAACGCCATCTAGCGACGCCAGCAAAAGTCAAAAATTCAAAACCAAATAAGCGTTTTGTAGTGCAAATTATGCTCTTTCATATGAGCCTAAGTTTGCTAAAATCGGTCAAAAGAAACGGGAGACATCTTGGTTTGTTTGAAAAAACAATTGAACTTCCCCACCGCTTTATTTTGATATATAGAACAAAACATTTTACAAAAAAAGTGTAGGGAAATGGTCACTAAATATGAAAATGATATCATCGATATATTTTCATTAGGCAAAATTCTATCAAAACCCCATTTTTCTACTTGGTGTTGGTTGTTGCACCCGCTAGCGGACGTTTGACAAACTCGAGAATAATTTTCAGCAATTTCTCTTGGCGACTTTTATTACGATTTTTTTTTCTCAAATCTATACGACCAATATCCTATGAGATATGGCCGCTCGCTACCCTTAACTGATCACCCCGTACATCTCGAATAAATATTTTACTTGACCGTTGGCTGCATGTCTTTTTAAAACTTTCAATCGAACTTTATTATAACAACTATAACAGTGGCGCAAATCGCTTTGACTTTCCTGGAGGTGCTATGTTTAGTTTACGATTTTCCTACTATGTTGCCATGACAACGCGTACCCGATGACGTCGAGCCCAGCGCTATACAACGCTCTCGGTGAATTGCAGGCGCAGTATACTACACCCACGTGTCGATCAGTTTGCGGTGGTTGTTTACTTTTATTTTCGCGGATTTCGCTGCAACCGGTGAGTTCTTTTCCAGTTAACTTGACTGTTTTGTGTTATATTTATTTATGGTGTTGTTATAACTTCAAATTCGAAGTTAGTAAATGTGATTGTTCAAGACTGGAATAAATTAAAAGACGTCTTTGAATTTATTACAAACTGTGACAAATATGATGAAAAATCAATCCGCCTTGCGAAAGGATTTTTAGGCGAGATGAACGATTTTGAATTCACGTTTCTGGCATTAGTGTTTAATGACATTCTCTCAATCACGGACATGCTATTTGACGTTCTTCAAAAAAAATCGCTTGACATTCATTTTTGCATATCCAATATAAAACGCTGTCGTGAGGCGCTCTGTAAAAAAAGAAATGAACATTTTTTTAATATCATGTTTGATAAAGCAAATTCTATTACAGAAATAAATCATTACAAACGTGAGCTTGCTAAGCTTTCACCTGAAGAAATTAGGGCTAAGTATAGTATCTTTTTTATGAAATACTGGACCATATTTTAATAACTAAGATTTCAAGAATGTACATTTTCATGTTGGCAGTAATTGGAAAATATCGCTGCAAGAGCAAGTGAAAAAAATTAATAAAAATAAATATATTTTTACCGAAGCATATAAATTGTTTTCCCTTATTTTGACAATACCGTCGACAAGTGCTTGAGTGGAAAGAAGTTTTTCTTGCTTCAAATGTGTAAAAACTTATTTAAGAAATACAATATCTCAAGAAAGACTTACTTCTCTTGGTAATATTTCAATTCAAAAGGAATTTCTGGAGGAGATTAGGGCAACTAATCCATTTTATGAGGATGTTATAAATAAATTTGCTGCTATGAAGGATAGCAGAATTGATGTAGTATACAAAATTTAGGTAAGTGGTAAAAAAATATTCTACCCCGTCTACATATAAAAAAATTCTCGAAAAAAATTATCCGATATTTTCTTGCTTCATTTGCACTTCACTTACTTTTTCACCCGCGAGCCGCCACTGAATAATACAAAATAATTATTATTTTATCTATATATATTATGTACATATTATATATAATTTTTATTTTGTTAAAATAACATTTATTTTTATAATTATCTAACGCATATCAAAACGCACAAATTGACCCAAAACCGGGCGGTACTACCTGCACTTGATGAAAGGAAAGAATTTTGCAAAGAGATCAATGCCAAAAACTATGGAAGTGGCATTAAAATAATTATTGGTGGGTCACCCTATAGTTCTTTTGCATACCTAATGAGGTTTTAATACTCTTATGGCCGGTTGCAGAAAGCTCAATTAAAGTTTAGAATGTTTAAGGGAATGTCAAATTTGACAGCGAGTTCCTAGATTTCTATAAACAGCTTGTCAAATCTGAAAGCTCGGTTACATATTCTAAAAAGCAATTAAGTTTTGTGCAATCGGCTATATATATTTCTGAAACAGACTATGAATATCAAAGCTGGTATATTCATAATCGTTAGATGCACTAGGATTATTAACCTCGAATAAATCAATTTGACATTTTTCCAGATCATTAATAGTTTTCAAGTTATTAAATTACCTTGAGTTAAATGTTCCACCTTTTATATAATTTGTCTAGTAATTTGTATACGAAAATCAGTAATTTTACGTCACAGTCTATAAATTATTTTCATTATAAAAACACAGGAAGACAGCTCAACGAATACGCTTCTCTAAATAGATTTTTTATTGCAATCGGTAAGCACGATGTAACCTTTCTTTTAGGTTGTTATTAACCCTCACATTTATAGGCAATTCTAATATTAAATTGAATACTTGACGCTAGTTATTAATTTAACCCGATCTCATAAAACGTACTGGTTATCTTAATTTTATATTGGTTTTAGTAGTCCAATAAAAACTTTATTTTTATGTCGATGAAGGTAATTTAGCAAAATCAGTTTACCGAGCGCTCAGCGTGTTATTTTCTTAATTAACGTTTAGCAAGTTTAATAGACTATTATCTATTTTTTTTTCGCTGTTTTAAAGGAGCTGACGTGTACTTGTATTTAATGGTTTCACATCAGTATGGTTTTAAATAACGTTATAGAGAAAAAAATCGATAAACTGGCTATACCCAGAAATTTCCTCGTAATGAATCCTTATACTGTATCTATATACAGGATATCCCGGAAATACGTGTACAACGTTTAATGACAGATTGCCGACGTCAGAGTAGGCCAATCTAAGCCAACTTAGTTATATCCGAAAAGGCTTCGTTTAGCTTGCTTAGGCTTAATTTTTCTTAAATTATATATATATATATATATATATATATATATATATATATATATATATATATATTTATATATATACATATATATATATATATTTATATATATAAATATATATATATATTTATATATATATAAATATATATATATATATATATATATATGTATATATATAAATATATATATATATATATATATATATATATATATATATATATATATATATATATATATATATATATATATATATATATATATATATATATATATATATATATATATATGTCTATATGTATATATATATATATATATATATATATATATATATATATTTTTTTTTTTTTTTTTTTTTTTTGTCTAATATTTTTTTGTTAAAAATTCTTGGGTACTGGTTTATTTTCTTAAAAGAATTATTTATTTCCTTAACGTTTCGCGCTTCATAGAGAGCTTTTTCAAAAGGATATTATTGGTCTATAATAAATACAAAACTATAAAACATCGATTGACACACTAAAAACTATAAAATGTTAAAATAGGAAATTAGTATACGCACCTTGGAAATAAAGAAAAGATATAGAATAGATGATTGTTTGACCTCCGTGTCAGAAAATAGAATTAATGATTTATTACAAGCCTTCAATAACTTTCACCCAAAACTGCAATTCATCGTCGAAATTGAAAAAAATTACTACATAAACTTTTTAGATTTAACTATAATTCAAAACAAAAATAATAATAAACTCGAAACTAAATGGTATACGAAACATGCATGGTCGGGCTGCTATCTAAATTTTAACACTCACCATCCTAATAGTCAAAAAATAGTGTTGTGTTTGGATTAGCTGACCGTGCCATATTGTTAACGTCTCCAAAATATCGCGCGGAAACATTAAAAAAGGTAAGAGAAACTTTAATTGAAAATAATTTCCCACTTAAATTAATCAACAGAATTATCAAACAAAGGACATACCTATATTACAATAAATTAAACAAAGAGAATAATCCAACAAAAAATAAAAATGAAAACAAATCTTATATATCATTACCATATATAAATGAACTGTCTGAAAAAATTAAATACGCTCTAGTCAAACACAACATAATTGTTTGTCACAAATCCAATAATTTATTAGGCTCCCTATTCACGCCGCTCAAAAGTAAAATACCAGTAAAAAAACAATCAAACTTAATATATGCGGTACCATGTATGAATTGTCCCATGAAATACATTGACATGACCACACAATACTTAGAGAACAGAATAAACGGCCACAAGTACACAAAAAATGCGTCTACTGCCCTACATAAACATGAAAAATCAGAAAATCACGAGTTTAATTTTTCTGACACACGAATTTTGAATAAAGACACTAACTATCAAAAATTAATCATTAAGGAGATGTTTCATATCAAAAAAGAAAAACATTCCGTAAATGATAAACAAGATGTCAAGAAACTGAGTCAGATTTACCACGGTCTGATATTTTAATTTTTTAATTTAGTATTTTACATATAATAAAATGCTTATATATTCTATACTACATCATAAATATAATTTCTATAATATCAACTTGATTTTACACCAATATAAATAATGTAAACATTGTAAATCTAAATAATCGCTTTCAGCCAAAAACAAAAAATAAAACCCATCGGTAGTATTTATTTAGTTTCCACAAGTCACAACTGAAACATCATTGCTACTATAATGCAGTGAGTTGTTTTTATTTCCAAGGTGCGTATACTAATTTCCTATTTTAACATTTTATTATAATAATTTTTAGTGTGTCAATCGATGTTTTATAGTTTTGTATTTATTGTAGGCCAATAATATCCTTTTGAAAAAGCTCTCTATGAAGCGCGAAACGTTAAGGAAATAAATAATTAAATAAAATAAAATAAACCAGTACCCAAGAATTTTTAACAAAAAAAAATATATATATATATATATATATATATATATATATATATAAGGAATTTTTCTACTATATAATAAAAATTTTTCGCGGAATTTCCATACATATACATGCAAATTTTTACGCCGAAAAAATTAAATGAAAATTGGTTTTGGATATTTCTTGGGAAAAGTTCTTTTCTATATGTATTTTGTTGTTGTTTTTTATTATTTTTTGTTAAGTTAGCAATACATCGGTTAAATATGTTTTAAAATGAACATTTCTTAATAAAATAGTTCGAACCGCACCGCTCTATCATTAAGTTTTCCAGATATTAATTTTTTTTCCGACTCGATGTAAGCGTCGGTCGCGTCCGCCATTTTGTCAAAAATGCGAGTTAATTTTCGTATCGCAAAAAATATACCGATTTTCTTGCGAATGTATGTATATCTGATAGACAATTTTCCGTAGAGTCAGAATCTGTGTCGAGAGATCTTCTAGGACTAACGGTTCACAAGATATCGACGATTTTCCGAAGGCGTGCTTAAAGTAGCGATTTTTCCGATTTTCCCAGGGTTATAAAAATTCCACCGTTCGTCCTACGAACAAATACGTTTTTTTCGGTTTCTATGGTATCGAATTAGTATAGAATCGAAGTTTGAACACAATCTGAGTCCCAAAATTTTTTCGCGAAATTTTTTCGCGAAAAAATGAAATAAAATTTTTTTTTGGAAAATGCTTGGGAAATGTACGTTTCTATATGTATTTTCAGCTAAGAAATGCATTAAAACCATCCACGGCGACCTGGGATCAATATTTTCGGTTATATGACTAAATTTTCAGTTTGAAAATTTTTTTTTAGGATTTTTTGTTAAGTTGGGAATACATCGGTTAAATATGTTTTAAAATGATAATTTCTTAATAAAGTAGTGGAAACAGCACTCCTCTATCTCATTTAGTTTTCCATATATTAATTTTTTTCTGATTCGATGTAAGCGACGCGTCCTCCATTTTGATTCAGAACCTGTCACGAGCGATCTTCTAGGACTAACGGTTCGCGAGATATCGACGACTTTCCAAAGGCGAAATTGAGTTGTACGGGAAAAGTTATACAGGGGGTAATTTAATTGACGGCAGGATATGATTTCTTAGCTTATTTAAGAAAGAAAGGTTCATATGAACATACGTCCTAAACCTCTCAACTTTTGAGCTACAGGGTGTTAAAGTTTAAAAAAAAATCGTTTCCTTATCATAACTTTAATAGTGTTCTTAGTACTTTCATAAAATTTGGCACGCACCTACTAAGCACCAATAGGCATTTTTTGATGTAGAAGATTTTTTAATATTTCTACCAGTGGCGTCGGTACGGGATGTACACTGAAGATTTTTCTAAAAAAATATGGTACGGCACCGCTTTTCCCAGAAATGAGAACTACTTTTGAAATCCTCATTTATTTTGCAACAAATTTAAATTCTTGACATTTTTTCGTCCGACGAACTGTTTTGGCGTAAAAGAATAAAAACAATTTTCATGCATGGCAAAATCTCTAAAATCTAATGGTAATGAAAAATTCGATTTCGACTCAATACTCAAAATAATACTTACTAATACATTTTTTGTATTAAAATTGAATTGTAGTAGTGGCTAATTTAATCGATTAATTTTAATTTAATAAAAATTAGACAAAAACACATCTTACCTACAAACTGCCACATGAGGTTTTAGCGATTTTGCAGTGCATGAAAAAATATAATATTTAATTTAATTATCACAACAATTGTTGAAAATGTCCTCCTTCTGCTAGAATACAGGCTTCAATTCTATTTCTCATGGATTGGCGAACCCTTTCAAAAATTCCAGGAGTATTTCTTATGGTTTGGCAAGAAAGTAAAATTTGTCGCCTTAGTTCTTCTACAGCTTGAGCCCGGTGTAGTATAAACTAAAGTCTTGAGGTGCCCCCACACAAAATAGTGTAAAATATTTAAATCAGTGGACCTGGGAGGCCAAGATTGAGTTCCTCCACGTCCTATCCAGCGATTGGTGAATGTCTCATTTAGAAATTCCCTACCATGAATGCTAAAATGTGCAGGAGCACCATCATTTATGTACCACATTTCTTCTCTTAATAAAAGAGGTACATCCTCGAGCAAAATTGGCAAATCGTTTTCAAGAAAGTGGCGGTAGGATAGTCCATCCAGTCGTCCTGGAAGGAAGAACGGTCCATGGAATTTGTAAATCTTAACATAGTTTACTTACTTTCTTTTTATTTTTGATTAAAGAAATTTTCACAATGTAAAAAACTGCAACTTTTATGAATACTTGTCAAAATAAGACCGCAACATAACTGATCAAATGTCATTATTTTAGAAACAAAGTAGGGCACCAGCCTACTAGTTTAAAATAATTTCGTTATACCACAAATGCATGAAAACAATTTTTATTTTTTACGCGAAAAAAGTGCATGGGACGAAAAAAGAAATTAAATTTGTCGCAAAATAAATGAGGATTTCGAAAACGATTTTTAATTCCGGAAAAAGCAGTGGCTTAAGTATGGTACTTTTAAAAAAAAATCTCCATTTACATTCCGTACGGACGCCACTGCTAACATTATCAAAAAATCTTCTACATCAAAAAATGCCTATTGATGCTTAGTAGATTAAACAGTATTAAAGTTATGACAATAAAAAGAATTTTTTCTTAAAACTTTAACACCCTGTAGCTCAAAAGTTGAGAGGTTTAGGACGTATTTTCATGTGAACTTTTCTTTCTTAAATAAGCTAAGAAATGATATCCTGCATTTTCAGCCATCAATTAAATTACATCCTGTATAAGAAACAGTTTTCACATTTTCGATAAGTTTTCTGATAGTTGCGATACGAGGGGTGCCTGAAAATGCAACATTTTCAATTTAGCCCTGTATCTTAAAAACTAAAAGGGCCATGAACATTTTGTTAACGGCATTTTTAGTTCTATAAATCCATAAAAATAACGGAGATACCCCGTAAAAGTACCCTGTGCTTTTATCTATAAACTGATGGTTACTTTTATTAAAAAACGAGAGTACAAATTTTGTCTTGCTGTATCACTATTTATTCTATGTCCTTTTAAACTTAAATGACCATGCAATAAGTCAAAAAGCCCGCCTCTCTGAACTAGAGTCCGGGTTAATATTTCCAGATTTATGCTTATGTTGCCAACATTCGCAATTAACTAAGTTTATTTTTCTCTTTATGTACGGTCGCATATCATGCAATTCTGAACAATCCGGGCTGACTAAAATTACAAACCAGTCTCAGTGTCCATCCTATGAAAATATTACATGTTCTGTCGTAAATTTTAAAATGATGTAAAAGCTTCAAGTGTACACGTTATTAAATTAATTTTTTAAATAAGAAATAATAATAATAATAATAATAATAATGATAATAATAATAATAATGATAATAATAATAATAATAATCTAAGTCTCTCATACAAGCAATCAAAGTAGAAATGAAGTCACATCTAAACAAATGGTCAGGCTCCGATCCTACAACAAGAGATCTTATTCCTCGTGTAAAAATTTTAAAATGATGTAAAAGCTCCAAGGTGTACACGTTATTAAATTAATTTTTTAAATAAGAAATATTAATAATAATAGTAATCTAAATCTCTCACACAAGCAATCAAAGTAGAAATGAAGTCACATCTAAACAAATGGTCAGACTCCGATCCTACAACAAGAGATCCTATTCCTCGTGTAATCTTCAAACGGGACACACATAAAATCCTAAAGACGATCAACGAACTCATAATTCCCGAGTATATAACGAATGCGAGCACAATTGAGGACGTTCATACAATGATCTACGCAGCAGCTATAACGACGATAACACAGAACAATCAGAAACTCCCGCCACGACACAGAAACACCAACAACATAAAACCAAAATTCAAATGGCAGATAAGGATCGAAAACAAAATTAACAAAATTAGAAAAGAATTGGGACATCTTACCCAATCTATGAACGGCAACAAGTCAAAACGTATCACACAAAGCGTAGAGAAAATCAAATCTGCATCTCCTGATTACACGCTTACAGAAATCCTTGACACTCTGAAGCAAAAATCTGTGTATGCCGCAAGACTCCGCAGATACAAAGAATCAAATGAAAGAAAGGACGCTAATAACCTGTTTTGAAGAAGCGAAAAACAGTTTTACCAAAAAATCATGAGCAATGAGGAGGAACGAGTAATAGAACCACCAACCAAACAAGAGATCACAGAATATTGGAAAAGTACTTGGTCAGAACGAAAACTACACAATAATAACGCTTCATGGATTAAAGCGGAAGAAGACAGACACAAGTGCTTAGAGGAACAAAAGGACTTTGCAATGACAACACAAGAAGGTGCAGAAACAATCAAATACACGCATAACTGGAGAGGTCCTGGAATAGATAACATTCATAACTTCTGGTACAAACAGTTTACCTCCACACATGAAGCGCTCACTCGCCAAATTAATGAAATTATTTTAAAACCTAGCACACTCTCCAGTTTTCTCACCCAAGCAATAACATAATATAAATAAGGACCCGTCAAATTATCGACCTATTACGTGCCCTCCAACCCTATATAAAATCATCACAGCCACAATTACCAGGAGAAACAAACAACATCTAGCACTCAAAAACATTCTAACGGAAGAACAAAAAGGGTGCAGGAAAAACAGCCGAGGATGCAAGGAGCAGCTCATTATAGACAGCGTCATCATGGAACAAGCCAGGAAAAATTATAGAAACCTTCATACTGGTTACATAGATCATAAAAAAGCCTTTGATTCGATACAGTTGGCTAACCAGAGTACTAGAATTATATAAAGTCAATAAAAACATCAGACAATTTCTTACGCAAATCATGAGTACGTGGAAAACTAAAATCAACTTGAGAACACAAAAAGAGCACATCGAAACAGAAGAGATCTACATCAGACGACGTATGTTCCAGGGAGATTTACTCAGCGCTTTGTGGTTCTGCCTCTGTCTCAATCCACTCTCAAGCACACTGAATAACACAAACTTCGGATTCCAAATTAAACATCAAAAAAATAACCTACACAAAATAAACCATCTCTTGTACATGGATGACATAAAATTATAAGCAAGCACAAAGGCACTCCTTAAAATCACGAAACGTTTGCCCTGGACATCAACATGGAATTTGGTATAACTAAATGCAAGCTGCTTCATATCAACAAGGGACAGTGGAAAGACCACTCTACGGGGGAAACAATTAACAATGAAACTATAAATAACATGCTCAAAGAAGAAACGTACAGATACCTAGGCTTCCATCAAAGCACCAAAAATAACCACACTCATATCAAATCAGAGCTCAAGACGGAATTTAAAACCAGACTCACAAAGCTACTAAAAAGAAAACTGAATTCCAGAAATTTAACGAAAGCTATTAACACCTTCGCCATACCTATTCTTACGTATTCGTTTGGTTACATCATCACACACAGACATAGAAAACATTCATATTCTCATACGCTCTGAATTCACTAAACACAGGAAGTTACATCCCAACGCATGCAAGGAATTGAGAGAAAAGAAGGAGGAAGGGGAATTATAGATATACAATCGCTAAATAAAAAAACAAATTTACGAACTCAAGAAGACAAGAATTATACACCGCTCGACCTGTCTCAAACGAGCCACGAATCACGACTAGAAAAGATGAACACCTGGTCTGAAAAAACACTTCACGGAAGACACAGATACCACATAAAGCAAGACCATATACATAAAAAGCTTTAATATACGTGGTTACAAGAAGGGCAGCTGTTCCCTGAAACAGAAGGCTTCCTGCTTGCCATCCAGGACAAAGTCATAGCAACCAGAAACTACCGAAAGCACATCATCAAGGACACAACCATTGAAGACGAGAGGTGTAGGAGATGTCACCAGCAGAGAGAAACGATCGATCACATAACGAATGGATGTAGAATGATGGCCGGAACTGAATACACCGCGAGACACAACTCAGCAGCGAAGGTGGTTCATCAAGCGTTAGCCACAACATACAAACTAACGGAGAACACAGACCCTACAAGGTCTACTGGGACATTGACATCCACACAGATAAAACAAGTCCCGCAAATAGACCCGATATTACCTTTCAATCCAAAAAAGAGAAAATCACTTATTTAATTGACATGGCTGTTCCCAACGACGAGAACATCCAAGCGAAATACAGTGAGAAGATCGTCAAATACACCGACTTGACAATGGAAGTAAAAAGGCTGTGGAAACAGGAAAGAGTCATCATTGTTCCTCTCGTCATATCAGTAACAGGTCTTACGTTTACACCTCATTGGGCTCAATTAGGACTTAATACAGACATTCACAGGAACATCCAGAAATCGGTCATTTTGAAAGCATGTAGCATAGTCGATAGATCATTTTTTAATACACAATAGTCGCTGTTTTTTTTCCATTTCCTTTTTTTATTTTTATTTTTTGTATTGACTTATTGGGTCCCGTCAGTATAAAATACAACCACAGGAATACTGTGAGACAACAAGTCATGAAAACAATAATAATAATAATAATAAATTTATTTCAAAAGCCTGGCGTAGTCTAGTTCTAATAGCTACAAGATACCGTTAACAAAATGATTACAGCCCTTTTAGTTTTTAAGATAAAGGCACAACATTTTCAGGCACCCCTCGTATCTCAACTATCAGATAACTTATCGAATATATGAAAATTGTTTCTTATATAACTTTTCCCATAGGACTCAATTTCGCCTTCGTAATTAGTATACAGGGTCAGGTCAAAAAGTTACCGGACCCTACTTTATTTTTTTAAATGGAACATCCTGTATATTTATAGAATATAAAATTTGTCCTTGTTTTGCCTTTTTAAAAATATGTAATTAGTATGCATTTTTTTCAGAAACACGCAATAAATGACAATTTTCTCAAATTAAACGCATAATTTAATAGTTGGCCATGAATAACAATAATAAACAACTGAAAGTTACATATTGCTAACGAGGAATTGGATACCTTGCATATAGGTATCTTCTTATATGAAAATACCTATAGAGGTTTTTAATAACTAGGCTTAGAATAATTATGCATTTAAAAATCTAAAAATATGCATGCAAATATGCTCCAAAACAAGGGAAAATATGCACTTAAAAATGCATTTATTATCGGATCAAAAAAACAGAAATAAAGCAAAAGTATAGCAACTAAAATATTATATTATTTACACTTCAAGGTATCCTTAAGGCGCTATTTTTACTAGTAATTATTACATTAATACAACTATAAAATAAAAGTATTTTTTTAAATAAAATTTTAATATATAGCTAACTAAACAAACTAACTTAAGAATAAACCTGTTTTAAATTTATTGCTGACGCTATTCAACAAGTTGCGGTTACATTTCATAACTATATGATGTAACAAATTATCAAATTCAAATTTTCTTCTATTGTCTGACAATAGTACTTTATACTAAGAAAATACTCGTTCAACATCACAAGATACAATTGGAACATATTCCAGCAAATTCAAATCTCTGTTTATTAAAAATTGTTCATTATCTGGATTCAATGTCTCTTTATTGTCCAAAGCTGCACTAATATTTTTAAAATTTTTGTAACCAATATGTTTTTGTAAATCCATAGCTAATTTTTGAGAAATTACTTTATTTTTAGTGTTAGTTATAGTTTCACTCACTTTTTCATCATTTCTACGCTTTTTGGCAAAGAAAGTCC
This sequence comes from Kuschelorhynchus macadamiae, assembly GCA_030620095.1. Classification (NCBI taxonomy): domain Eukaryota; kingdom Metazoa; phylum Arthropoda; class Insecta; order Coleoptera; family Curculionidae; genus Kuschelorhynchus; species Kuschelorhynchus macadamiae. The sequence continues at coordinate 775,483 of JAUTXW010000911.1, read as the reverse complement.
TTTCATCTCCAATTGTTTTATAGTATCAGACAAGCCAGAAAAATTGTTTTTAAGGTAAATTAAATCCTCATCTACATCTTCTTTGCGCAAAACGTTTTGTGCTTCTTGCATACAATGTGAATGTTCCACACTAAATTGGTTGACTATGTTTTTTGTTGCCTCGAAATGTTCTGCGTTTATCCAAGTTCCCCATCCAGTTACATTTGGTGATGTGGGCAAGGGAATGTTTCCTGCAGTTTCCCTAAATGTTTCTAACCAAGTCGGAGCTTTTAGGAATACTTTCTTCACCGAGGAAATCAGATCGTTCACTCGTGGATAAAAAGCACGAACTTGTTCTGCAACTCGATGAAGTCCATGGGCAAGACATGTGGCATGTATTATTTTATTGTACAATATTTGTAGTCTACTCATTGCTTTACAAATGTATGAAGCAGCATCTGTAATTGCCACTAACACTCTGTCATATTTAATACCACCGAGCCATAAAAGAGTGAGAGTCGCACAGTGAATCGTTTAATACAAGCTAGCGGGACAAAATTGTTTTTACATATTTTTTACCTAATTTCGGTTTCATGTATTTTTTTTAGGTGGTATATTTGTGTTTGGCATACAGGGTGTTGCGTATGCCAGCCGGGCCGGGTATATCTAGCATATTATACACCTTTTATCGTTTGTTTTGATCAACAATGGATTTTCTGAAATATGTTTAACTGAAGTTGGGGTAATATGAATTTGCATCAAATACTAAATGGCTTTGTAAAGTTAACAAAAAAAACAAAAGGCTATGACAGCTATGAATCCAAACGCAACGTTTTATCGCATTTATGACACACTGGAAAAAATGTTAGGAATTTCAGTGTTTTTTTTAAGCAAGATCGAAAATCAAAGTCTTTAGTTGCAAAAATATTTTTTTATGTAACTGTTTTTTAAACCTTTTAACATCATAACAGCATAACAGATATTAACAAAAATAATAAATCATAACAAAAGCAATAAACCCAAAATAATCAAGAACTAGTTTAACTATTATCAGTAGTCATATCACGAGTCCATAAGCAGAGTGCCGATAATTCCTTAAAAATATTCATCAATTCCTAAAGAACATAATACAAAATTCTCATTTTATAACCGAAATCTAATTTTAAAAAAAATACAAAAAAAATCAATACAAATCGTTTCTGTAACCCTTGCTACAGTTTTTCCAAAGTAATTAATCCGAGTCTTTATCGCTAGAGGAATCCTCAACATTATATATATTTAAATCAACTTCTTTCAAAGTACGTGAAGTACTTGGTGCAATAGTATTATTTGTGGGTATACTGGCCTGAGATAATAATGAAAGCACTCGTTCGGGAAAAGCATCTTTCTTTTTTTTAGGTTGCTCTCTGAGTGCATTTATGAGTGGATCTGGACGTTATCAAGAGCATATTAAGTAAGTCTCTATTCGTGTTATATCTCAAGTTTTTTCTCGTGTGATGTTCACGAAACCTGCGACAGTCCTTGTTTCGCGCTTCTTGCGCCTCCTCTGAAAGTTGTCCTATAGGCACAATATGATATTTAATAATGGCAGCTCCATGATTAAGAATTTTGTGGACTGTCGCAGGCATATTATACCACGAATAGAGACTCAAATATAGCTCTCTAGTTTCTGTTGCAAATTCTTCAAACTTTTCCGTGTTTACTTTGAACCCTGAAGAAATAGCTCTTAAAATGGTGTCGAACTTCTGTAGAAGAACCGCGTCTAGCCCAGTAATGGCAGCACTTAATTCACTCTCATGAAAAAAGCGCCGAGCAGTATTGCCATCATTACTGCTGCCAAATCCTGGCTTTGATTTATCAACAATTAACCCCATTTGGATTTTAAATTGCTTTTGAATTTCTTTTTTACGTATCTCATATAAAGAAGAGTTTAAACGCCATTTCTTATGTTCCAACTTATATGAGATATGCAAAAAGCATTCAAAGCAGCGAATCCAAGCGTGCAATGTTGATAAACCAAAGCCATAGTTTTCAATAACGGGAGGTCTGGTCACGGTAATTTTATTCATTTCTGTTGAAGTGCAGCCGCAAATAAAGCATCTTTGTGACGATGCGTTTTCTGAAAGAATATTACATATTTTTCCATCCACCATAGTCAATAAAAGTTTATGTTGGATGGAAAAAATTCTACCTGTGCTAGAAGTTACTTCTGTAAATAAATTGTTGTTAATTTGCTGCTTAATTTTTTCGGTCTCTTCTAGCACAAATTGTGTAGTTTCTTTCGAAAATGCAAATTTGATGGGACGACAAAGCCTTGTTGAACTAGGACTGGGGTTTTGCCACACTAAAAATGTATTGTCCTCATGGCTATGTAGGATGATGGGAACCAAACAAAACACAAACAAATATTCGTCAGAAAGATGCTGTTGACTAAATTTTTGCTTATAATTACTGTGACCAGAGCTTCCGTCACCACCCCATTTGGACACAAGAGTAAACACGGAAAGGTTTGACTGCAACAGAACTTCTTCATGAGCACGCACTAAGCGTTCCGTTGTTATGTCAAGAATTGCTTTCACACTTATCTCAGCTGTAGTTTCTGTTATGAAAATATGCTCTTCGGATGGATAACAGTCCTTTTTTGCCTTCTGGAGGCTGTAATATGAAGGGAAAACTTCATTACCAGTTCGAAGAGCATATTTTCTGGTTTGTTTGTATGAATGTGAAGTTGATTTAGAATCTATATAATAGGCTAAGGCTTCCTCACTTGACAAAGGTCTGGATTCCCGCATACTGTTATTCTTCAGGTTTTCCTTTATTCTGGAAACTGTAGAAGGGCTACCAGAAGCAATTGTCCTGATTATATTTGCCGCATCCCGCTTCCACGATTTTCTAACTACCACTTCTGCGGCAGTTGTTAGCTCCAAAACGGTTCGATTTTCAACCAAATCTTGAACTCTTCGCAGCTTCGTTCTAGAATAGACAAAAAAACGATACTGTTAATTTCATCGACATGGAAAAAAATATTCAGCTCACTTTTTTGAAGCGTTAGCCAGAGTGTCCAATTTTCGCCCGCCAACTTGACTCAGACTGGGGCCAGCCAAAAAAAATTTTTCTTGGGGAATTCCAGAAAATGATAACTGAAAAGCATTTTCGTTGAGCCAACTTTCATTTTCTCCAACGAACTGAGACTTCTTGCGAAAACTTTTCTTCCATTTTCTTTCAAATACTTTGGATGTCTTCGATATTTCTTTCAAAAGGATGTTTTCTTGCTCACTAGTTAAAGAGCGACCTAAAGTGTCTTTGAAATGAGTGCAGAGTTGACGGTTGCGGCCTGCTTGTTTGGAAAATTTCTGCTAAAGTTCAAAAAATTCTCGGCGCGACACGGTCAGCAGGGTATCTAAAAAATAATAATTTCATGACTAACGCAAAAAAGCGCTCAACCGGAATGGTTTTATTTGGTAGAAAAAACCATACTGATTGATTTAAAAATAGTCTCCATAGCGGCATTTTGCGGCATACTTAGTAGATAGTCCAACGAAGTTTAAGAAAAATTTCTTTTATGTCATATTTTGACAACTTCGGTGATTTCATGTAATATTTGGTACAAATGTTGAAAATATATATATACAAAATACTTTAAATAGAGTACCTACCTTCAGTTAACAAATCCATGTCACGGTTTTTATTTTTTTTTTCTTTTTACAATAAAAATACCCACTTTAAATTAGCACAATATTACATAAAAATGCAGACGCAATTATTTTATCTGTTATCAGTTGATACTTTGAACTTCGGTGTCTATGATACGGTTGACATTCCAAAACCGGAATTTCTGGTTTTTAGCTCTACTCACCTTTCTTAATAAGCGGTAATTAATAAAAAAAGCGTGTCTTGACATGAATTTTGTCCCGCTAGCTTGTATTAGGCGATTCACAGTGAGTCGTTGAAAAATTCAATCCATAATTTACTTTGTCTAAGGTCTTCATTGTAAGTAAATATGATTTATCCCTTTCTGCTTCTACACCTAGAACATCAAAAAAAAATTAGCAACACATCTCTGTTCTACATCAGTTGTTTCATCTAGTGACACTTTTATCTTCTAATTTTTCCGGTAATTCGGTAAATGACGTATTGTACAAATCTGGAACACAGTTTTTACTTAACGTGGATTCATGTGGAATTGATGTCTTTGTGTACTGCTCTAAAAATGACTTCAGGGCAGGATTACTTAATTTATTCAGTGGAGTATCCGCACTAGTAAACGCCTTGCATAAATCCTCATTGAACTTTGATCGTTTGGGTCCCGGTCCTGGTGGAAATGCTGTAATAATTAAAACTTGTTTCTGAGCTCACTTTTTACTTTTTTGGATCTGATGCCTGGTTCCTATCTGTTGTGTCACTTGGAATTTCTTGTTCTCACTAACAGGAACATCACAATATTTACAAAACAGCACAAAACCGTCAGTCGTAAAATCAGGAAAATCTTGCACGAATTGATTTAATACCGCACTTAATGAACGCTTTTCTTTCAGCATATTGGACAATGTTCACGCCACAATGTGTAAACTAAACTGAATTGAAAAATTATTTCTAACATTCTTAAAACGTGCGTATTTATGATTGTAAATCCGTGGTAAATCCATAGTTTTTAAAGCATAGATGTTTTATTGGGTACAGGGTGTTCCAGCGAGGACTGAACAGGGACCTATTTTCGACCTTCCTTGTATTTTGGAAAAATTCAAAATAGCCAATCGATGTATTTTTTCTTGTAGAATCCAAAAATGTCATCGAAAAAATATTTGAACCAGAAACCAAAGAGTTACGCTATGCATCAGGTGTTTTTTAAATGGAATGTATCGTTTTTTATACGATTTTTGGAAAGAGTGATTTTTTTTATGTCCGTTCTGATTAAAAGATTCGATTTTTCGATAGCTGTTTATATTACATTTTAATGTTTTACAAACTAAAATTTTAGCTTCACCTGTTTAAAATATACGATAGGTTGGTATAGGTGATCAAGGTAAAATGACGTTTGAATGCTTTGTCAATAAAAATTGACATTATTTTAATTATTGTCGAAGTCTTCACCTAAAAAATATATATTTGACTCTGATCGAAATGAAATACTCTTTGGACGAGAGACTACAGATTGCTATGCTATTTTACAAGTGCCAAGAAAATGCAAGAGAGGCAAGAAGAAGATTTATTGCAATTTTTCATAGAAATATATCCATCAATACAATTCTAAGGATAAAAAACCTATTTGAGGAAAATAAAACTTTACATGATAGAAAAAGAAATTCAATAAAAAATAATTATTAAATAATAAAATGAAACTACTAATAACATAAGTTTTCAATGTGACCGCCGTTTTTCTCGAAACAACATCGATAACCCCTTTGTAGCCTTTCTAAACTTGCTGTTACAATATGATTTTCCTGGTTAAGGCGGTTTATTTCATCGACAATTTTTCCCATGATTTCTTGAATATTTTCGTTTCGTTGTCTGTATACGACGTTCTTCAAATGGCCCCAAAGAAATGTATCCAAAACTGAGAGGTCGGGGCTATTGGGCGGCCAAGCATATGTTCCAATTCGCCCTATCCATTCGTTATGGCGCCGATTTAAAAATTGAACCACATCATGCACGGCATGAGGAGGCGCCCCATCATGTTGCCAAATTAAATTCTGATATTCTGCCAATGGTAAGTCTTCCAAAAAATTTTCAATTTCGTTCTCTAAAAACTCATAATATCTGTGCCCATTTAAAGTCCCGTTAAAAAATATTGGTCCCAAAATTTTATTGTTTTAATCCCACACCAAACATGAATAGAATTCCTCCCTTGAAATTTAATAGTCTGGAACTTTTTTGGATTTTCAACGGCCCAGTGGTGACTATTATTTCTGTTGAATACTCCCGATGTTGTGAAAGTAGCTTCGTCGGTCCACACAATATTTTTGAATAAATCAGGGTCTTCGTTTTCTTGCCGAATTACCATTTGAGAAACAAATTGGAAGCGAAGTTCTTTTTGTGCCCGTGTTAGGTGCTGAAGTGGAAGGATACGAAAAGGCCTAAATTTATGAATTTTCAGAGTCCTGTGAACAGTCCCTCGGGTAACTCTTCTGCGCCTTACACCGCCACCGTACTGAACTTCCCGAACTGCATCCGAAATAGATTTGGTTGGATTAACTTGGTCTCGATTTCTTCTTCTTTGTATATTTCTTTTTCTATCATGTAAAGTTTTATTTTCCTCAAATAGGTTTTTTATCCTTAGAATTGTATTGATGGATATATTTCTATGAAAATTTGCAATAAATCTTCTTCTTGCTTCTCTTGCATTTTCTTGGCACTTGTAAAATAGCATAGCAATCTGTAGTCTCTCGTCCAAAGAGTATTTCATTTCGATCAGAATCAAATATATATTTTTTAGGTGAAGACTTCGACAATAATTAAAATAATGTCAATTTTTATTGACAAAGCATTCAAACATCATTTTACCTTGATCACCTATACCAACCTATCGTATATTTTAAACAGGTGAAGCTAAAATTTTAGTTTGTAAAACATTAAAATGTAATATAAACAGCTATCGCAAAATCAAATCTTTTAATCAGAACGGACATAAACAAAATCACTCTTTCCAAAAATCGTATAAAAAACGATAAATTCCATTTAAAAAACACCTGATGCATAGGGTAACTCTTTTGTTTCTGGTTCAAATATTTTTTCGACGATATTTTTGGATTCTACAAGAAAAAATACATCGATTGGCTATTTTGAATTTTTCCAAAATACCAGGAAGGTCGAAAATAGGTCCCTGTTCAGTCCTCGCTGGAACACCCTGTACCTATAACAATCTTAAGAAAGTTTTTGTAAAACCCTTGGCCTGCCAGCAACTAGACATTTTTTATTATTATGGATTATAATTGAAATACATCAAATTTGTCTTGGGAAATAAAAATATATTCAGAAAAATTAGAATAGATGCATTTTTCCTGTAGTAACTGCAAAATATGCATTTAAATATAAAAATTGCCAAAATATGTATTTGAAATAGCACATTTTTGTAATTCTTTGAATAGCGTTAAAAAGAACCATTGGTCTCATTCGCAGATTTCGAAAGGCTAAATGAATTGCCCCTCGAAGATCTGCTATGCCGTCATATGGGGTTTTATATACTTCATTTGGTATATAGCCCCATAAAAAAATCTAAAATTGAGAGATCTGGAGATCGTGGCGGCCATCTAACAGGCCCGTTGGTATCTATTCATCTTTGAGGAAAGTTATTATCAAGAATTTCCTTTAAGAGCCTAGAGTAGTGACTTGGGGCACCATCTTGCTGTAGGTAAATAGCATTATATTGGGCTAATTGAATATTTTTTAGCAGTTCTGTAATAAATTCCTCAAGGATTTCCAGGTCTCTATCTACTCAAAAGCATCCTTGTTGTGCCCTTTCTAAAAGCTGATTTTCACTATGCCAGTTCCTGGTATTGTGCATGACGATTAAAAATTCCCGTACTTGAAAAAAGCATTCGTCTGACCAGATCACAAGTCTGCCAAATAAATCATTAGCATGGATTTGTTGTAAATACCGCTTGCAAAACAGTGCCCGGCGCTCGGCATAGCCAGGATGCAATTGTTGCAAATTTATATTTTTTCAAGATCCTCTGACCGTCAGTTTTTGGCACACCAACTTCCTTCTCAATTTTTCTACATGAGGACGAAGGTGTTGCTTCTATATATCCAAAAACATCTATCTCCTTGCCTTCTTTCTGGATATCTAACAGGCAGAAACTTGATTGAAAATGATAATACAGATTTTCATAGCCATAATAGCTTGCTTACCTCTGACAACTTAATTCCGAGACTTCTTCAGAGTTTTCATTACTCTGTATAAAACAAAACAATAGCCATAGCCTACTATTAAATTATGCATTTAATTTCAGAAAATTGTCATTTATTTGCGTGTTTCTGAGAAAAAGTACATACTATTATATAATTTTGAACAGGTTAAAAAGATACTATGAAAATTTTGTTAACGGCATCTTTAGTTTTACGAAAAAGTAGAACACTGACGCGAAAACCTCAACTTTCTTTCCATAAAAATAACAGAGATATCTTGCAAAAGTACACAAAATGAGACATCCTGTTTATACTTTAGATCTTATAGAAATATAGATGATCTAGCTGGCCCGGCAGACATTGTTCTGCCTTTATCGTCAGATGGCACGATGAATTTCCAGTGAAATTATAAGAATATGAAGCGCATTCACCATATCATCCTGAAATGTTATTCGAAAAACATATTTTGGTTTTATAGAACAAATGAGCAATAAAACAATACAAAAAATAGTATTGAGAGGTATTGACAACCAGACGATCATTTCAAAAAAAAAATCATGTAAATTGGGGCAGTACAACTCTCTCACGAACTTGCTGAAAATCTGGCTTAGTGTTTTAAATATATAAATTAGTTATCGGTTAATTCATCTTTGATTTACAGTCTTGATGGAAGGTCACATTAACTTGAAATTACTGAAAGAAAATATTTTTCTGTCACTCAGACTGCAGTAAAAGGATAAAAGCTGAACTTCAAAGAAATCAACTCGTTAAATGTTATCTCCAAAACTTATTAAATTTTTATTACAAAAACATATTGCTCGGCAAAGGGAAAATGCAAATAAAAGTTGAGTTTTAATAGCGCTACTGAGGAGTAATAAAAAAAGTGAAGTCTCGATAACCACTCTTTTACGAGATCGGGAGGTATTAACGGTTGAAGTCAAATAATAAAATTTTGTATTGAAAGCGTTTGTAAATAAACAAATTAATAAAAGTAAAATGTTTCTGCTATTAGTGGCAATTTTCGTAAATCTTATATTTAAACGCAATACCAATAATAAATAGTAAATATCATTGATACAAATTCATTAAATCTTTCTCTTATTGTCAGTGAGGGGCAAATACCCGCTATATTGAAATTTGGATGAATACCCGAGGTTTGCTCCCGGTATATACAAAATGGTTAAATACAAGGTATATTGCATTTTGGGTAAATACCATATACCCGATATATACTCAACTATACCGAGGCTACTCTACTTTACTACTACGTATATTATTGAAAATATGTTGAATTATATAGATTAAAGAAATGTATTCAATCTAGTATGAACTAGGGTAAATAATTTATGATTAAAAAAGGATTTACTTGGAGATAATGTATCTTTTACAATGGTGACTTGCCTTGTATACACCAAAATAAATAAAAATAATATAACTATCAAGAGCCCCCGGAAATAAAACAAAATAACGTAATTGTTTTCAGTTAAAATCTTTCTTACTCAAATACTCATTTTATGCACTGCAATAATTTACTTCTGTAAAAGCTTTGTGAGGCAGTATTCACAATTTGCTATTGCAATTATTTACCTTCAAGGTATATAGTTGATATAAATACCTTCTTTTTATTTAAATATATACTAGTGCATATATATTGTATAATGGGTTTGTTTAATTTTAACTCATATTGGTAAGATTTATACTAAAATGTATAAGCAATTTTCCTATGCTACTGCTATTTAATTTTTTTTATTATTAAATGGAAATCTACACTATGCCATTTGTTTTCATTAAGTTTTGAAAATTACAGAGTCCAAGGGGCGACTATTTTTTTCGATGCACATTCGAAGCTGATTTCTAAAGGTTTCCATCACTTGAGCAGTTATTTGAGGCGATATTCCTGCAATTTCTTGGCGTATTGCTGCTTTCAGTTCGTCAATGGTTCGGGGATGGTGTTCAAAGACCTTCGCTTTCAGGTAGCCCCAAAGAAAAAAGTCGCATGGGGCAAGATCGGGAGAACGCGCAGGCCACCCAACATCTCCACGTAACGAGATTACGTGTCCTGGAAACATTTCCCTTAAAACGTCCATTGACCTTCTCGCCGTATGAGCTGTAGCTCCATCCTGTTGGAACCACACATCCGGATGTTCAAGTTCTCTAAGTTTTGGTTCCAAAAAATTACGTAGCATGTCGATATATCGATCAGCAGTTACGGTAACCGTTACGCCACCCTCTTCAAAAAAGTAGGGACCCCAAATGCCAAATGATCCAACAGCACACCAAACAGTAACACGTGGGCTGTGAAGTGGCTTTTCATGCAGCTGCCGCGGATTTTCTGGTGCCCAGTAGCGAAAATTCTGCTTGTTCACACAGCCAGATAAGTGGAAATGCGCTTCGTCACTCGTAATTAAGACAGCGTTTTGTGGGACGTTTTGAAGAATGTCGTTAGAACATACTCTGCGATTTTCCCAGTCTCGTTCACTAAGTTCTTGCACGATCATAATTTTGTATGGGTGAAACTTCAGTTCTGCGTGTAAAATTCTTTTCACAGAACGATCTGACAAACGCAAAGCAGAAGCATGTTTACCAGCTGAACGGGTAGGAGATCGTTCCACTGCTTCTCTCACAGCTGCAATATTTTCAGGTGTCCTAGCACTTCTGGGTCTGCCAGTTGATTTTCTTTTTAAGGCTGAACCTGTGGCTCTAAAGTTTGAAACCCACAACAGTATTGTTTTGCGATCTGGAACCGGAGCATGTTTACCAAGCGCGAAGTGAGTACGAAAATTTCTTTGCGACGTCGTCACAGATTCGTTATTTTTCATAAACGATTCGATAATGAATGCACGATGCTCGCCCGTCCAATTCATGGCGACAACTGAAATGGCAAGGCGCGAGCTACCGGCTGAATACACTAAGCTCCCCTTCTCTTCAGTGATTCGTGCGTAGCGGCGGTACAAAATGTGGGAGATCATTTTGCCGGACCCTGTATTAACCTCTGGAAACGGCAATGATTCGTCCCAAAACAAATCATTTTAGTTACTCGTTACCAAAAATAGTTTTGCTATTTCTATTGTTTCCGCCAAATTTTGTCTATTATAAAAAACCCGCTTGTCTTATTTATGATGTGTTTAGTGAGAAGAGCTTCGTTTTGATTATCTGATTTAAAAAAGTGACAATTACTTTTTGACTTGTTTTAAAAATGTACAGGGTGAGTCATTATATTTTGACACCTTCCTAGAGGGATTATTAACAAAGAGAGAGAAAAAGTGTAAATAATCCGTTATAAAAAAACAAACGACTATCGCGTGCCTATCTATATGCCCAAAAAAATATAACGAACTACGTTTTTTCAAATGGAACACCCTGTATTTTTATAATTTTTATGAATGTTCTTTTTCCCTGATTTTAAAAATATAAAGTTTGACTACTTTGGGGCAACCCTCATTATTTTGGTTTGACTGTAACAAGTTTTATTATTTTATAGTATTAGCTTAGACTTATATGGCAAGTAATGTTGAATTAAACTAAAATAAATAATGAACGCTTTGCGCCAATACAATGAAATTGTATATTTTTGGAAATCAGTAGAGAATGGCCTCTCATAAAAACAAACAATATACAGGGTATTCCATTAAAAAAAACGTATTTTTTACTCTACACTTTTCGTATTTACACTTTTTCTTTATCTTCGTTAATTAATAACCCTGTAGGTGGAAGTCATAATATAATAACTCACCCTGTACATATAAGTATCTCAAAAAGCAAAAAATGTTCCTCTTCCTGTATAGGTTAATAGTTTTAAAACTGCTTTATGGTAAAAAAAATATTTAATATAAATCTTAAAAGTTATTTCTCAAATCTGCCATAAATTACCCCCAAGTTTCAATTAAGGAATGAGCTCGAATTACGAATGACAGATAAGGGTTCGTTACAAGTAACTTCACCTTGACGGTTTCCAAGGGTAAAAACCTTCTGAGAGATAAACCCTTAACACACATCTGATGCCAAGGTTGTGTTATTGTGCCCGGGATGAGAAGCGTTTTCCCACCATTTTCCAACAATACCTCGATATCTTCTTAGATGATTAATTTTCTTTTATAGACACGTTTTATATTATTAATGGCATGTGGTCTTAACCGCTAGAAAGGTAATATTTATTTTATCTTTACGGGGTGTATATTAACGCATGTCCAAAAAAAAACATAGACGATTTATCCCGTCAAAATATGAAAAAAGTTATATTATCAGTGATCCGTTGCTGGTTTTTGCAGGTTGAGGATTTTACAATATTAGTAGTTTTTGTAGTTCTTATTACACCTCGTACAGGGTTTTTTTTAATAATTTGCCACTTCCTAAGAGCCTTTTTTTAAAGCTACAAAAAATGATTATATGAAAGTCGTAGGATTTTTTCTAAATATTTACATGGCGGTAAACAAGTGACTATCGGAAAATCAAGAAATCACCACAACCGGTTCTAACACGATACCAAGAACATAGCTGCCTTTAGCATATCCAAAAATCAGCTTAATATATTGATGAATAAAAACGTTATTAGTGATCAAACTAGTGGTCAATTTAATTTAGGCACCCTGTATATAATGTCTTTTTCACAATGGTCTACGTCAGGGGTGCTCAAACGGTCGATCGCGAGTGCTTTTTGAGTAGATCTTGAGAAGAAAATTTTTTTTAATAAGTAGGTACTTAACTAAACTACAAATATTTATTACGTAATAAAATAACACTCTGCTAGCGGCAAAAGGTGGCTTTATCAAAGAAACGCGCGGTACTTGTTAAAGAAAAGCCGCGTTTTTTATTCTTGCCGCTTTTCTAGAAATTTCGGGCGACGCGTTTGACGGGAACATTCGAGACTTTCGTTCACGCCGATATAAATGTTGCGCCTGCAGGAATTGGTGTCTGAATTGCAACTTGAAGGCAATACTACGTCGATACAAAGTGTATTATTAAATAGTACAAAATGAGTGCAGCGAAGAAATCTAAAACGTATCATTTTAATAAGAATTGGGAGGAAGAATTTTTGTTTTGTATGGTGAAAGATAAGTGCATTTGCCTTATTTGTCGTGCGTCAGTTGCAATACCTAAGCGTGGTAACTTAGAGAGTCATCATAAAACGGTTCATAAAAACTATGAAAAGGATTTTCCGCCACAGAGTGAATTATGAAAACGAAAAGTACGTGACTTGATATCTTGTTCGAAAAAAGAACAAACCATGTTCACAAGACTAGCCAAACAATCAAAAGCTGCTACGATCGCGTCATTTAAAATATCTCATATATTGACGAAACACAAGAAACCATTCGAAGATGGATCGGTTGTGAAGGAAGCATTTATTGAAGCGGGTGAGACTTTATTTGGAGATTTTAAAAATAAAACAGAAATCATGTCTCCTATTATAGAACTTCAGTTATCTCGTCCGACTGTCACAAGGCGTATTGAAGTCATGAGTCAGGACATGGCAAATAAACTAAAAATGATATCATGGAATGTACATACTTTTCTTTACAGTTCGACGAATCCACCGATATGACAGACACTGCCCAGCTGTGTATTTTTATTCGGATGGTATTCAATGACATGTTGGCTTAGGAAGAATTTTTGACAATCATTCCTCTGAAGGCCAAGACCCGTTGCGAAGATATATATGACGTTTTCTTCAATTTTGTAAAAAACTACAAGCTACCAATATATAAATTAGTGTGCATTACAACCGATGGAGCACCAGCAATGACTGGAAACAAAAACGGTTTTGTGGCATTGTGTCGAGCTAATGAAGATTTCCCTTCATTTTTTTCAATCCATTGTATTATACATCAACAAGTTTTGTGTTCAAAAGTTTTAAACACGGAGGAAATCATGGGCATTGCAACAAAAATTGTAAATTCCATCCGTGCACGTAGCTTGCAACGGCGGCTCTTTAAGTTGCAGTTGGAAGATAGGGAGTCAGCTGAACATACTAATTTAGTTCTTCACACGGACGTTAGGTGGTTGAGTTGAAAATTCCTAGAAAGGTTTCAAGAATTATTGCCCGAAATAACAGCTTTTCTAGACGAAAGAGGTGATGACACTCAGATGTCGAAAAACGAAAAGTGGCTGACTGATTTGGCATTTTTGACTGACATCACAATGCACTGAAACACCATTAACTTGGAGCTTCAAGGTAAAGGAAAAACTGTTATTGAGATGATTAGCGCAGTAAACGCATTCAAAAGTAAATTGCAACTTATGATAGATCAACTGAAAAGAAAGGATCTGAAACATTTTCCGTCTTTGAAAGCAAGGATTCTTCAGTTGAGTTATGATACGTATGAGGCTGAATTATCAAATATTTTGGGACAATTTGAAATGGGTTTTTATGATTGTAGTAAATTGGCAAATGTAGCATCATTTATGAGTTATCCTTTTTCATGTAAAAACATTGAGGAATTAGCTACTGAAATAGCAAGCAGTTTAATATGAACTCATGTTCTGTTAAAAATGAGTTGGTGCAGATTATATCAGATATACATCTCAAAGCTACAGCATCTGATACAAATTTCTGGTGTTTTATATCTGAAGATAAATATCCGAATCTAAGGCAAATCGCACTTCAACTGACAGCAATGTTTCGGTCAACTTACTTGTGCGAGTCTGCATTTTCGCAATCGACTAACTGACGACCATATGTCATCATGCTTGCTATTAGCACTCAGTGGTTACGTACCATCTTATGAAAAGTATGCTGAGGACATGCAGTCCCACGCTTCAACATCCAAAGTCACTCCTTAGTTGAGTTTAACACCATATGTAACTCTTTTGTTTTGTAACAACCAATAAACTCGCAATTTTGAATAACTATGAGTTTTTTCATTGATGTAGAGAAGAACTTAACTAAACCTAACCCAAACCTTGACTAAAACAATGCATATTGTGCGGAAAGCTAATATCTATATATGCTACGGTACACCCTGTATCGTGTATGTACGACAACCCTGCATCACACATACTTGCAGCCTCTCAGAGTCGATCGTAAGTAGTCTAAAAATATTGAGGTAGATCGCCAGCAGTTCAAGTTTGAGCACCCCTGGTCTACATAATGTGTCTGAAAATCTTTACGTTTTTTTCTTGTTGGTAAGTAATGTTTTTCCTACAATACCCTTAATCGGGTTTTTTGACAGTATTCTGGTTTCCTGGAAATCATTTAAAATGAAAACGAAACAAAATAAATACTTTGCGTTGAAAGCACTTAAAAATAGTTTTTCAGACTAATTCGGACCTCTGACTGTGGTCAGTAGACCCATATTTTAAAACATTTAATGGACTCCAGACAGGGTGCATTCTACTTGATCAGGCCAGAACAATATCGGACTTTATGGTCTACCTTAACTTATATCAGGTTAATAAAATACCAAATGTTAAATATGGTTTTTACTAGTTTTGAAAATACCTTAGTCGAGCCTGCACTAGTGGGTGTTTTGCCAATTGATGTTTATCATCCACCCATATCATTTGATATAAACATTTTAGCTGTTGACGACGGTTTTTCTTATGATCTGGAGTATCTTGACTTCGCTAAAGCAAATTATATTGGTATTTGTTGTTACCTTGCAGGAATAGATTGGACTAAAATATTTACGTCAAATAACGTAAACCAAGTATTGGAAGACTTTTATAGTATTATTTTGACAACATTTGATATATTTATAAACAAAAAAAGATCAAAACCTGCAATTTTTCCCAGATAGTATTCAGAGGATTTAAAAAGTTTAATTTTTAAAAAGAAGATTGCTCATAAAAAACATAAAATTAGTAATTCTATTGATGCTTATGTTTTCAACACTTAGAAATCAATGCAGAATTCTTAGTAACAATTGCCATTCAAATTAGATAAATCAAGTGGAGAATTCTATTAACAATGATAGTAATTCGTTTTGGAAATATGTCAATGCAAAAAATAAAAAACTTGACTTACCTAAATGCATGACATACAATAATAAAACATCGGAAGAGGCATTAGATATCGCAAACTTTTTTGCTGATTCCTTTTCATCGGTATATGCAACCACCGGGAGTCCTCAGAACGAATTGCTTAATAATTCAGAGCAAACT
Organism: Kuschelorhynchus macadamiae; assembly: GCA_030620095.1. Lineage (NCBI taxonomy): Eukaryota > Metazoa > Arthropoda > Insecta > Coleoptera > Curculionidae > Kuschelorhynchus > Kuschelorhynchus macadamiae. Next base: position 759,559 of record JAUTXW010000911.1, on the reverse strand, counting down.
GTAGATTTAGGTTCCTGTGGGGTAACTGTGTCTGATGTGTTTACGCCTATTGAAAGCCTTACTGATCGTCTGTCTGAAGGACCCGATAATGTATCTGCTGTCTTTTTGAAAAATTGTAAATATGTGTTATCCCCTGTTTCATGTAAAATATTTTGCATGTCATTGTCTCAGGGTGTTTTTCCACATAGGTGGAAAACCTCTTTTGTCCCTCCTATTTTTAAGAGTGGAAACAAATCGTTTATTGAAAACTATAGAGGTGTTAGTAAAATTTCAATAATAGCTAAAGTTCTTGAAATAATCCTAACATCTAAAATAACACCACTTATTGAGAATGTAATAACCTCAAAACCGCATGGTTTTGCGTATGGCCGATCCACAACAACAAATCTATTAATATATGAGGATTTTCTGAAGAATGCAATGCCACTGGCTCCTGGATATTAGCCAGTAAATTTTAACTTAAATTTTTTTTTATTAGATTTGACACCATTTTTTTGCTTATTTTTTTAGTACATTTGTAATTTTGTAGGCAATAAATAAATAATTATAGAATACTTGTTCCAATTTTAAAGCTTGTTTAAAATAAGTAATTTTTTTATTAATTATAAGACAAAATTGATATATAAAAATCGGAAAAATCGCTTTACTAGAAACTCGGGGCTAAAGAAAAATACAGGCTATATATATATATATATATATATATATATATATATATATATATATATATATATATATATTTATCCCATTTTTTCTTGGTTTGAGGTGAATACATTAACAACAAAATTAGTACATATTTTTAAACATATATTTTGTTTCTAAGGTGACGTTTCGACCATAGTTTTGGTCTTTTTCAAACCTAAAATTTGTTTAGCACTATTTTTTTAAGTTTATAAAATACTAAAAATTTAGGACTTACCATAGAACGTAAAATAGTTGAAATAAAAGTACACATAATCCACATATCTGACATATACTACACATATTTAATTTACATTTTAAAAATATTGTGGACGGATATTATTACAGACAAATTACAAGCTACTGAGCGAACACTGTTACAGTAAAGATATATACAATTTATTTAGGTTGTTTATGTCTTTTTTATCATTTATGGCGTTTTTGTTTTTTTGAATTTCAGCCATCTCAAAAAATTCTCTTTTTTTCAACTGAGGTTCGAATTTTAATACTTTCACTTGTTCGTAGCTGAAAGTATGTTTTTTGCACATCTCATGGTGTTAATGCGGTGCTGTTCTTTTTATCATATTTGTGACTTTTCAGTCTATTTTCTAAGTATTGGCTTGTTTGTCCAATATAAACACCGTTACAATTATTGCAAGGGATCTGATAGACTATATTGCTTTTTTTATTAATTGGCGTTTTCGATTTTAAGTTGCTGAAGTTCTTTGATAATAAGTTATAGGCTTTGTGACTTGATTTAATATACCATTTTTTATCGTTATATCGATGATTGTATTACTGCAATCCCATCTGGCCAAACAGAAATTATTTTAAAGCAATTTAATCAATACCATAAAAGACTACAATTTACAATTGAAAGCGAAGATAACAACAAAATCAATTTTTTAGACCTAACATTACATCATATAGGAAATAAAATTAAAACAGAATGGTACACAAAACAAACTTGGTCCTCTCGATACCTAAATTTCAACTCCTGTCACCCAATGTCTCAAAAAAAATCTGTAATTATTGGTCTGGCAGATCGGGCAATTAAGTTGTCCGACTCTGAATTCAGAGAACGAGCAATTAAAAAGGCTAAAGCAGCATTAAATCTAAATCAGTACCGTAAAAAATTAGTAAATAAATTATTCAAAAGCAGAATACATAAATATTACAATTCTGAAAATGCCATTATTACATTAAATCTACCTAAAACAAAATACGTTTCTCTGCCTTTCATAAATGGTTTATCCCAGCAATTTCAAAACCTTTTTAAAAAATATAACATCACGACAAGTCACAAAGCCTATAGCTTATTATCAAAGAACTTCAGCAACTTAAAATCGAAAACGCCAATTAATAAAAAAAGCAATTTAGTCTATCAGATCCTTTGCAATAATTGTAACGGTGTTTATATTGGACAAACAAGCCAATACTTAGAAAATAGACTGAAAAGTCACAAATATGATAAAAAGAACAGCACCGCATTAACACACCATGAGATGTCTAAAAAACATACTTTCAGCTACGAACAAGTGAAAGTATTAAAATCCGAACCTCAGTTGAAAAAAAGAGAATTTTTTGAGATAACTGAAATTCAAAAAAGCAAATACGCCATAAATGATAAAAAAGACATAAACAACCTAAATAAATTGTATATATCTTTACTGTAACAGTGTTCGCTCAGTAGCTTGTAATTTGTCTGTAATAAACGTCCACAATATTTTTAAAATGTAAATTAAATATGTGTAGTATATGTCAGATATGTGGATTATGTGTACTTTTATTTCAACTATTTTACGTTCTATGGTAAGTCCTAAATTTTTAGTATTTTATAAACTTAAAAAAATAGTGCTAAACAAATTTTAGGTTTGAAAAAGACCAAAACTATGGTCGAAACGTCACCTTAGAAACAAAATATATGTTTAAAAATATGTACTAATTTTGTTGTTAATGTATTGACCTCAAACCAAGAAAAATTAGGATAAATATATATTGAAAAAAAGGTCAAAGAACACAAAGCAAAAAAAAAATATATATATATATATATATATATATATATATATATATATATAATAGCAGAAATATATATATTTCTGCTATTATACATATATCTTTACCGGCCAAGAACTTTTGATAAAGATGTGTGAGAGCATTAGATATTTATCGATTTTTAGTATCTACTCTCCGCATGATGGTGCTAGTGCATACTTTTTAAATTACCTATGGGTTTGCAGCCGGAAATCACCGGAGCCCCAATAGGTGGTGCTAAATGTTACATTTAGCTTGTAGTACTGTTTCAGTATGATAGACGTTTCGTTTTCGATTTTGTCATATCGAGCAATCTGTTATTCCAGATCTCCCTGGGTACAAGCCTGCCTGATGAGGATAGAGGCCCAGAAATCATGATCGCGGAGGGTACCCTGTGACATAATCGAAAGCAATTCTTTTTGTAGGCCGTTTTGCACCTGCAGAAATTATACATTTCTGCTATTATACATATATATATATATATATATATATATATATATATATATATATATATATATATATATATATATATATTCATTCACTGTGTTTTCAGATTTGATTCATAATGTTTGGTGACCTTTGGACCCGCACGATAAGACCGCATTCGGCGATAATTTTAGATTCTGTTTTTAACTCGTGAAGCCAGCTAGGAGGTTTTGTTCCAGTTTTCCGTTTTAACCACTTAAGTTCTCTTACAATATAGAATTTATATTACACATAATCAATTCAAGTTGGACGGCAATAACCTTAACCTATTAACCTAGTAAATAGAAGCTCGCCAACAATCCAAATCAACATTAGAATAATAAAGGATAAAACATCTGTTGTAAAAAATTGGTGCCTGTTGCTCTATTTGGTGGTTGTTAATCGAGGCATCAATTTCAGATACGTATCACTTTTTAGAAACCTCTGAGGTGTTCAGGGTGTCCTATTTTGGTCATTTTTATAGATAGAAAGTTGCGGTATTCTCGACAGTATGCTACTTTTTTGTAGAACTAAAGATGACGTTAACAAAATTATCATAGCCCTTTTAGTTTTTTAGATACAGGGTTAAATTTAAAATGTTTGCATTTCAAGCACCCCTCGTATCTCAGCTATAAGATAACTCATCGAAAATGTGAAAACTGTTTCTTATATACCTTTTCCCGTAGAACTCAATTCCGCCTTGGGAATTAGTATACAGGGTCAGGTCAAAAAATTATCAGACCCTACTTTATTTTTTAAATGGCACACCCTGTATATTTATAAACTATATATATTTTTTTACCTTCTCAAAATTATATAATAGTAGGTATGTACTTTTTCTCAGAAACACGCAAATAAATGGCAATTTTCTGAAATTATTTGGTCCTGTATCTTAAAAAACTAGAAGGGTTATGAAAATTTTCTTAACGGCGAAAACCGCAGCTTTCTATCTATAAAAATAACGGAGATACCCCGCAAAATATACCCAAAATGGGACATCCTATACAATACTTTGTAACAACTGATTTTTTTGTTTGGAATTTAATATTAAAAATTAAATAATTGACATTTCCTTTCTTAAAAATAAACTCTTCCAATAAATTATCTATTAATATAATGGGTGACAAATAAAAGGGGGGTAATTATATATTATTGTATCAGGGAACAGGGCTAATTTGGGGGTTTAAAAATACAACTTTATAGTTTTATATGAGAAGATATAATAAGGTTTGCGATCATAGATATGCGTCTGGCCAAACATCCTAAATTGTAAAGAAACTGTAGAATTATATTACGGAAATATGTAAATTAAACTTATTTTACTGTGGGTGTAGCACACATTTTTTATATCTCATACAGCTTACTATCAATAGACTTAAGATTATTCACATTTTTTTCCTGAGATAAATAGTTTAGCTCTGTTACATTATGAGCAAAAATATTGAAAATTGGACCAGCCTCCAAGCTATTGACATTTACGGACATAAAAAGAATCCCAGTGTAAATCTTTTAAACTAGCAATCAAATGTTAGATTCCAGACTTTTCGCTGCGACGCCACTGATCATCTTTACAACAAATTCAATATCCTTATTGTATTCCGTATTTCAAAATTTAATACTAATCATATTCAAAACTTACCCAAAAATCCCGGAATAGCTCCCAATGGCATAACAAATAAACTAACCAACAAGTCCGCGATTGCCAAACTTAACAAAAAATAGTTTGTAACATTTTGCAGTCTACGATCTAACAACACGGCTAAACAAACTAAAATATTGCCAACCCCTCCCGCAATAATGAACACTACAACGAACAAGAAGCTCCAGTCGTAGTGGGCCTTGTTCCACAAAGACTCTGTAAAGTTTGACGTACCATTACACGTCCAGTACACGTCACCAGTACTGTTGTCGAAACCGCAGTCAATCGTCGGCGCCCGTACTATGAAATCGCGAACGTTTTCACTAAAAAAGCTTACCATCAACTCTTGCGTGTAGTTCGAATTGCATCCGGTGCACAGGTACTTGGTTTCTTTAGAAAAATAGTTTAGTTCACAAAAATAGTCATAGATGGCGGTACCGCTTCCAACGCACTCTAGGGTTAAAGTATTGTTCAGGCCACATGAAGTGTCCAGGTCTGTATTTTGAATGCATCTTATGTCGTTGCTATGCTGAAGCGGAGATAAACCAAAATGCATGGTTTACATCTGGGCCATGGCAGATGAGTCCTGGAAAAAACAAAACTATTTAATAAATATTACAGAGACGACTATAGGCAAAATTGCAGGGTGAAGAAAGTTTTAATACAGTTGACTGCCACTTAATTTTTGACTCAAGTTCAATGTCTTATGTCTTCTAAACTAGTGAACCGATTTTGAAGAATTTCTTTTTATAGCTAGGTAATACCTTTGTCTTTCAGCAAAAATGAACATATGAAGAATTTCTCAAAGATTCTTATATAATAATGTAAATACTAAAACTATGCTTTTTTGCTATTTTTTAACTTGCCCTGTATATTCGTTGAGGATTCGTATAGAAACTGTTTACACCCTATATGAAAGACCCTTTTTTGTAAGCAATTTTTGTTTGATTCACTGACTTATCTCTAAAATTGACCGAATTACAGCTTTTTTGCTGAAATCTTACCAAGCTGCATAGTTGTTAATGGAAAAACTTAAAAAATATTTTTTTTTTAACTTAAAATAACAATAACTGTACAAGAATTTGAAAAATGTGCTTAGTCCCGAATATTGGCTTCTCCATAGCAAGTCTGAGGGCTTCTTATCTTGCTGCATACTCAAAATTAGGTTTCTTATTTTTTCCATTGGATTATCGTTCCATTCTTTTGATGTTGTATTTGCCAATTCTACTAAGCTCCCCAGAGACCGTTCGCGAGAACCCACCCTTCTTAATTTATTCCACAAATATTTTGCTCTTGCTTGTATAACAATAATTTTATTTTGCAGGTCTCCTAGCCTTTAAATTTACTTCTGCTGGGCGTATACAAACCGTCTGATCACTAACCATAGCATCTCGACCATGGTGAAGATCTTCTTGAAGTTATCCATGTGTATTTGAACGATTCCGTAAGAAAGCATTAGGAAAATCATTTTTACTCTCAACTAAATCTGAATGAGGAATACGACTAAAAACATCAGCTAAAGTATTTTCTGATCCTTTTCTGTAAACCAAGTCAAAATTATGCTGACGTTGTTTTACAGCCCACCGCGCCAATCTTCCAGCAGGATTTTTCAAGTTATTCAACCAGAGTAAAAAAAATGATGATCAGTAATAACTGTAAAACGAGTACAACCTTCAATGTACGGTCTAAACTTATCAATACAAAACACAACGGCAAGACACTCACGTTCTGTAACAGCATAATTTCTCTCTACTTGTGATAATGATCTAATAGCATATCCTATTACTGAAGAAGCTATGTAAGAGCACCACCTATATCTCGATCAGAACTGTCACACTACATTGTACATTTTTGAGAAAAATTTGGTTGTGCCAAGATAGGAGCAGACATGAAGTTCCTTAATTTTCAGAAAAGCTGCTTCAGCCTCAACATTTCATGTTATAGGCTGTTTTTTCTTCTTTCAAAAGGTCATTAAGAGGACTTAAGAGAGAGAACCTTCTATACCATGAGCACATACCAACAAATCGTTTTATTTTTGTAGTAGTTCGAGGTCTTGGATAATTTACCGTGGCTTCCACTTTATCAGGATCAGTATACAGGGAATTGTTACCAAAAACAAAGCCTACATTTTTTGTGAAAAAACTGCACTTATCCAAATTAATAGTGAGATTAGCTTTTTTAAGTTTATTTTTACAATGGTTTCTGGTCGCCCTCGAAAAACCTTTCCTAGAGATGATAGTTTTTTGAAACAGCGGATTTTACGGAATCGATCGAATACGACTGTTAAAGTTCAAGAAGATCTTAGCCAAATTCTAGATGTTATAGTGAATAAGCAGACGGTTTGTAGTACGTCTAGCCGAAATGAATTTAAAGGCTACGAGCTTGCAAAAGGCAATTGCTACCTCAACATCGTGCTGCACGGAGATAATTCGTATAAATTATGGAGAATGGATAATATGGGGGATGGGAAAAAAAGAATATGGAGAAGAACTGGCGAATGATTCAATCAATCTTTGATAACAGAATGCGAGTGGAGTGGAATTTCCTAGAAACTGCGGGTATCGCCACATTACAGTGGCCTGCGAGAAACCCCGATATGAATGCAATAGAACATTTGTCAGATGAATTAGGAAGAAGGGTGCATTCACGAGAAAGGCCTCTTGAAATCCTAGCAGATTTGGCAGATGCGTTATCAGAAGAATGGGACCGTATACCAATGGAAAGAATAAGAAACCTAATTTCAAGTATGCCATGCAGATTAAAAGCTCTCAGAGTTGCTCGAGGAGACAATACTCGGTACTAAGCAGATTTCTCAGTTTTTTATCCTTTTACTGTTATTTTGCGTTACTAAAAAAGTTTTATAAAATTCATATAATTTTTATTTTATTAGAATATCACTTCTGACAAATCAAGTAAGTATCTTGGCAAAAAGTTTCAATAAAAGAGATTTAATTCAGACATTTTCAAGAGAAATTAATGAACAGAATAACAAATTTATCTTAGAAAAAGGGTCTTTCATCTGTGTAAGAATTGTCTGTACAATTGCTCGAATAATACACAGGATAACTAATGTTTAAGTTTTTCCATTAACATTCATGTAGCTTGGCAAAGTTTCAGCAAAAAGCTGTAATTCAGTCAATTTTAGAGATAAGTCGATGAGGAAAAAAACGAAATGATCACAAAAAAATAATCTTTTATATAGGGTGTAAAAAGTTTCTATACGAATCCTCAACTAATACACAGGGCATGTCAAAAAATAGCAAAAAAGCTTGGTTCCAGCTGTTTCCTTATTATCCAAGAATATTTCAGAATATTTTCATTTGTTTCATTTTTGCTGGAAGAAAAAGATATTATCTATCCACGAAAAAAAAATCTTCAAAATCGGACCATTGGTTTAAAAGATATAGGACATTGAACATGGACCAAAATCAACTTTTTTTGGAACTGAGTGTATTTATATCACAATATGTTGATAAGATCTATTGTTAGGCAATATAATATTTCTCTTATTCTATATGAATAACCTAAATTTTTCAAGGATGCATTTTGACTATTTTTATATCTTGATTGCTTGAAGCTCCCAAACGAGTTCAGAAATAAAAAAATATATGGTGAAAATATAGGGTGTCCCATTTGAAATAAGTACACTTTTTGATGTCAGGGTTATTCCGTATATTTAGGTATCGCCTACTGCGTTTAATATATGACTGAGAAAAAACTTTAAATAAAAAATTAGTAGGGTTTATCCTAAATCGCCGGAAAATGTTAAGTAACAAAACAAATTAATATCGCAAAGTTAGTATAAAACACAAACCACAAAATTGAATACCCTGTGTATTGAAACAAAAACTAATAGATCCTCTTTTTCTGAATTCAAAATTTTTACGTGGCTGTCCGATTTCCTTTATTCCTCTGTAAAATGGGTTACGCAGAAGAAAAAAAGTTAGAAGTAATTCGCCTATAGCCTACGCTGAAAAGAGGGGCGGATGTAAACTGGGGACCAAAGAACCTGTCTCTAAAAAAAATTTGGGGACTGCTCGATAGAAGATTCTGAAAAGGTATAGGTAAAGTGGGGACTAAACCATATGGGTAATAAATAAAATCTGTGTTTGTGGGGGATTCATGTTTTAGAAAAAAAAATGTGTGCTGGTATTTCGCCACAGTTTGTGCTTTTTTTCATTAGGAAATATAAAATAAAACCTCAAAATACAAAAATGATACCATTTGTTTATTAAGTGGCGAAATATCCGCACACATTTTTTTGTTTTTATTTATTTTTAAACATTAGGGTATTAATTGTTTTAAAAAAATCATACTTTTATTGGAAAATATTAATTTTACAAACTTTTATACATTTTGACTCGTACATATTATTTTACATGTTATTTGGGAAGTGAATAACAAGATACACATTTTACAAAATAATTCTGTCACATAATTCAGACACAGTTTTTAATTTTGCCTGACTTGCCTTGTCCTTTATCTTAGCCGGGATATGAATGCTTTGAATTTTTACGTAAGTGTCTATTTGAAATTTTTTAAGCTTTTCAACAAAAATATAAACGGATGGATGTGTAGAATAAAAAGAATCGTTGAATCGCGAATGAAAGCATTCACATTCATTTGCGGTTCGAATTAATGATGCATTTCGGTTCGCCCAAATATCTGGAGGAAAATGAGCACCGTCTTCAATGTACGTTTTCACAAAGTAATCCACATATTTATCCAAGAGGACATTTTGTGGTTTTCCAGAAAAGGCAAAACACTCGCCAACCTACTGTGTATGTAAATAAGTTAGTCCAAAAGTGTGTCTTAACCACTTTCGAACTTCGGATTTGGTATTTCTGTATTCTTCGACTAGACCCATAGATTTAATTTGTCTATACCAAGCTTGATGCAGATAAAATCGGCATACATTTTATTTTGTTTCTGGTCAGGTGCTATGTACAGCATTGTGAGTAGCTTTTTCAAAGTCAAGAAATACTTCAGAAGGTTGAAAATACAAGTTAAGCTTTTCAAATATTTTAGTTTTCAACATTTGAAATAGTCTTTCATATGTTTCTTCACGTTCATTTGTCAATAAACAAAACAATAATAGAATGTAATGTCTATTTTGTACGCCATGAATAGTAAAGAACTGGTGAAAAGATTTTGTGCAATAAAAAAATGTTCTATCCATATATACTTGCAACATTTTACATATAATTCGAATATTGGTTTCATATTCATAATATTTTCTTCTGGGCTATTTATAACTAGAAAAGCTTCACCGTTGCTAGTTTCTATGATAGACTTCTCAAGAATTTGGTGTACTTCATCGATATTTTTAGGTAATGGTTCTGGCAGTGTTTTTTGTCTGCAGTTGTAGATATTATTTCTGATAAAATTTACGTCAACTGTATCTACAGTGGTTGGTAGGTTCGTCTGTAACTCACGACGAATAATTTTTAATGGTTTTTCTGTTATGACCTTGTTGGCTTTTCTTTTACAGACACTCGTTATGATTTTATTTACCTTTTCAGCTTCTTTATACCAACTTCACGATTATGAATTAATTCGCATCTATTAATTACACGGTCTGGTCCAGTAGTGAATACTTTCGCCTCACATTTGGATGAATTTTTTGTACACGTTCAAAAAACCTCACCACTATTAAGTCTTTTCTTCTCAGAAAATGTAAAGGTATATACTAGGAGCAAATCATTTCCGCCTGTACTTTTAGTAACGCTTATCTCCATTTTTAACGATCTGAGAGCTTCTCAAGGTAGGAAAGGAATATTCAATTATTTTATCTGATCCATCATTATGTTATTACTTATTTTTAGAACATCCAAAGTTATCTATCGTCAACGCCAGTAGATACTTTGGAAAATCAACAAAAAAGATTCACACTGTTTTACATAAATATAGATATCACCTTTATAAAATGTTACAGGTAAACAAATTGACAGCTAATCATATTAGTTAGGAAAACTGAAGATAATGATTTTTTTTAATAAGATTTTGTAGAGCAATACAGCTACTTTTTTTACAGCAGGTGTGTATAACCAACGAAACACACATTTGCGGGCATTAGAGAACCTCCACTCTCATGTTGAAATTAAAAATCAGGGTCGTATGTCATTGAATGTCTGGTGTGGTATTTTTAGGTACCGAATAATTGGGCCGATTATATTTAAGAGGTCGTTAACAGGAGATAGATACATCTAGATTTTAAATGAAATTGAAGGTTTGTTTAGGAAAACTTCCTCTCAGGGAATTTGACAACATAATTTGACACCGGGACGGCGCTTCACCTCATATACCAGAGCACGTAAGATTTTTTTTAAATAACTGGTCTAATGAGTGGATTGGAACTCACGGGACCATTAATTGGCCACCTAATAGTCCTAAGTTGACCCATTTAGAAAATTGTTTTTAAAGGATGAAGTATATAAAGAAAAAGTCAAAATTTGGAGGACATAAGGAAAGTGATCTAAAGGAGTACAGATTCATCCAATGAAGAACATCCGGAGCATATTGGCAATGCTTTATTTAAATTTTACAGAAAATGTATCGAAAATAACGATGGTCCTATTCAATATTTGTGAATTTTCGTAGATTATTTTATTAACAAAAAAGTTCCTTTTTGGTTCTGATTGTTTATCGAAAATAAATAAATATATTAAATAATGGCGCTCGACCCATTTGTTTATTCATGGCAAGTGCGATCACGTTTTTTAAATGCAAATATTTTAAAAACGGTTAAACCAAAGTATAAATTTTTGTTTTAACATACAGGGTGATTAAGGATTATCAAGTTTGTGGTTTATAATAACTTTTACGATATCTATTTGTTTTGTTACCTAACATTTTCTGGCTATTTAGGATAAACCCTACAACTTTCGTATTTAAAGTTTTTTTCTGTATCGTATATTAAACGCAGTAAATCCTGTCTAAATATACGGAATAACCCTGAACATCCATTTTGTCATATTTTTAAGTTTATTTTCTAAATTATATTGAAAATATAAAATTTATAAAGTATCACGATGCACATCATTTGTTTTTAAACATTTTTTCTAAAATGTACTGTTTCTGAGGTAAGGAGGTGTGGCGTCTTATATGAGATACCGCGTATATAATTTCAGTTAATGTTCTTCCAGATGAGTCAATTAACTTTTCAAATATATCTCAGTAAGAAAAAATATAAAAAGGAAAAATACTATATACAAATCTAAATTTATTAAGAGGGGATAATCATCACTTGTTTGTTTGCAGAATTCAGCCAAGTTAAACTAAACTTTACACGTTAACCTAAAGTTATAAAAACGCCATATATTTTAACTCAGCATGGTAAACAAAACTCTAAAAAGACCATAATACTTAAAATAAAACTCTGTTTAAAATGGAGGTGTCTATAAAAATATTGATTTTTCTATTTGTAAGTTTCAAAATTCTTTGTGTACCTACACTAACGTCCATAATGTGTTTGTTTACCAAAAGGTCTGTGATATTACTGCCGTTGGTTTGTAGCTTGTTTACTACCTGGGCTAGTGTACCAGCATATACAGTGAGGACGAAAATGTTGGAATAAATTCATTTTAGAATCAGGTATTTTTTTCTCGAAAAAACTCTCGGACCCGTCGATTTTTAATGTTAATTGCCGATTTTTTATTACAGTTTCATGTATACAGTGTGACCCAAAAGCAAGTTATGACAGTAAACTTAACGTTTTTAAATGAAATATCGTTTTTTTATTTTATTTTCGGATTCTATGGAAGATTTTGATCACATTTTGATATATATGTCTAAATTAAGTTGTATAAAAAATCAATTTTATTAAAAAACGGCTTAACTTTAAATAATAAATGTCTAGATGACAAAATTATGTAATATTAATTTAAAAATTGTTGAAATTGATCACCAGCAGTATCCTGACAATATCCTAGGCCATCTTCAAATTCTTGCAAAACATTGTGCACTACTTTAGCTTCTATCAATCTAATTTCCTGTTTAATTCGGCCTTTAAGGTCATTAATATTGTTGAGTCTGCTAATATACACTGTAGATTTTAGGTAACTCTATAGATAATAATCTAACGGGGTCAAATCAGGGGATTTGGCAGGCCATTCTATCTATATCTAAATTTAGATAAAAAAATATTTAAGAAAGCGCAAAAATAGGTGCTATCTAAACAAAATTCTAAGAATATGTAATAAAAAATTAATAAAAAGTTCCAGTTGCACAAATTTCCCCTGCTATGCTTTGCTTGTCACACGTGTTTTAAGAGTTTGACCAACTTTTTTTTGAGCTTCCTTAAATATTTTTTTAAATGGTGGCTTTACTTGGAGAAGCTTTTGTTTTATTGATTTTGACATCTGAGCATACAATTGATACGAATTCTGAAATGGCTAAGATGCATTTTATCTATGGGCTTGCGAATGGAAATGCAAGAGAAGCCAGACGTCTGTACACTGTGTCCCAGATTGCTTGTAATCACAGGGTTTCTCGGTAACCAGCAGAGATAGAACTTTGCGGTTTTCGCGACTCTATGTCAATTTTTCGAGAAACTTTGAATGCTGCAAACAGAATTGTGCCAGATTGTTTCGTTCCCGAGATACAGAGTGAAATAGAAATTTTGCGCTTTTGGGGGTGGTATCATATTTCGGACACCCTGTCAGATAAAGAAAAGGTAAAAACTGCTATGGATAGATATTTTTACGTAGAGTCCAGTGCTGTAGTTGAATTTTTTTTTAGACAAACCGTTTTTGAGATATAGCCCAAATTTAGTATTTTTTAAATGGGACACCCTGTATTTTTTGGTTCCAAAAAATTTGCCTTTTTTTTCTCTTTAAAATGATGTATCACACTATGCACTTTTGACGTAAACTAAGCCTTATAAACGCAATATTAAAAGAAAAACGTAAGTTGGCCATGGAAATATGGCATGGAAACAAAAATCAAAACTATTTGTTTCTTAAATATATCAAATATTGCCGTGTTTATCCTCTTATCATACGAGTTACCAATAATTCTAACAGGTAAATTAATAGATATTAAGAAGAAATGAGTAACTTTGAAAATAGTCATAAGTATGATATGATGGTTTGTTTTATTGAATTTCATGAAAACAGTGATCAAGCATCTGATTTATATTTTAACAGGTAAGCACCAAGCGCTTAAATTATTATGAACCTCCTTTCAAATTTTTTTTTCAATTCCACTTTGAGTTATGGACTATTGCCAAAAGCTTTTTTTATATCGTAGATATCCAGAAAGGCCTCAGCCACACAAGGCAATTTTTCGCCGAATTAAATTAAATTTAATTAATGATGGATCATTTTCAAAGCACAGGGCTAAAACATATAATAAACGAAATCACGAGAACAATGATATTGTTGTATTAGCAAGTATTCAGGCCAATCACGCGAATTCATGTAGGCATATTCAGGAAACAGTGGGGGTGTCAAAATCACAAACGCAAAGGATATTAAGAAAACATAAATATAAGCCTTATAAAGTAAATGTTGTACAACAATTGCATCCTGGAGATGCAGAAAGGCGTCTAAATTTTTGTAACTGGTATCTTCAAAAAACCCAAAATGACCCTTACTTCGGTAGCAAGGTTATATGGTCCGACGAAGCCTATATAAGTTGTAGTGGTATTTTTAACAGGCATAATAATAGGCACTGGTATACGGAAAACCAATTTTTAACAAGAGAACGTCAGCAGCAAGGAAGGTTTGGGTTTAGCGTCGCTTGCTTTATATTGGGAACAAAGATTACATTCCATATTTACAATAATAATTTAACAGCAGATAGATATCTAGCAATTTTAAATCAAATACTACCGGATTTATTGGATAACTTGCCGCTAGCAAATCTGCACAATATTTACTTTCAGCAGGACGGTGCTCCTGCCCACAATGCGCAAATTATAAGGCCATTTCTATTTGAAAATTTTCACGATCGCTGGATTGGTACAAATGGGCCAGTAAGGTGGCCTGCTAGGTCGCCAGACCTCTCAATATTAGATTTTTTCGTTTGGTCTTACTTAAAAAACAAAATTTACCTGAATCCAGTCAGTACGATGGAGCAGCTGCAAAATGCAACCATTCAGGCATTTAGATCATTGGAAGATAGACCTATAATAATGATGAATGCTCTAAGAAGAATTCGCACTGTGTGCCAATTATGTGTTCGTGAGGGGGGCGGCCATTTTGAACAGTTTTTCTAGTTATGTAGAATTTGTTTAGTATTGTGATTAAGTTTATCAAGATTATTAAGTTTATTTATTTCATAGTAAAAAAATGGTTATTAATTTTTTATGTTGTTTAATTTTGCTTCTGGACACTTTTAATATCTACCATATTTCCATGGCCAACTTACGTTTTTCTTTTGATATAGCGTTCATAAGGTTTAGTTTACGTCAAAAGTGCATAGTGTGATTACATCATTTTAAAGAGAAAAAAAAGGCGAATTTTTTGGAATAAAAAAATACAGGGTGTCCCATTTAAAAAATACTAAGTTTGGGCTATATCTCAAAAACGGATTGTCTAAAAATTTGTGCGACTACAACACTGGATTCTACGTAAAAATATCTATCCATAGCAGTTTTTACCTTTTCTCTATCTGATAGTGTGTCCGAAATATGATACCACCCCCAAAAGCGCAAAATCTCTATTTTACCCTGTATCTCGGGAACGAAACGATGTGGCACAATTCTGTTTGCGGCATTCAAAGTTTCTCGAAAAAGTGACACAGGGTCGCAAAAACCGCAAAGTTATATCTCTGCTGGTTTCCGAGAAACCCTGTGATTACAAGCAATCTGGGACACAGTGTACATGGAGCGCTATCCAAATAGATGTCCGAATATTTTCAAATATTCATAGGCGTCTTGTGGAAACTAGAACTTTTAAAAAGAACAGCAATCATGCAGGTAAACCATGTACTGTTCGAACACTACAGATCGAAGAAGCTGTTCTAAATGAAATAGAAGAACTACCAGCTCAAGAAAAGTTTCCGTATTATTAAATATTAGCCATCAATTTGTTTGGCCTATCATGGCTCGCCTTTCCCGGAATTTTCCTTTAGGGATTAATTTCTGCAGGTTGTATCTTAATAGGCTAGCAGCAAACCCCAACTTTGATTGTATCATCCTTTTTACCGACGAAGCCAATTTTTCAAGGACTATTATAAATTATGGGATGGTATAACCGGGGATCATTTGATTGGTCCTTTCTTTTTACCAAAATTAAAGTAAGGGATACGATGTACTTCTTACTTCTTAATCACATGAAGAAACGACCATAATCAACGTGTTTAAGGCGTAACTTGATGTAATTTCGGACAATTTCCACCAAATCTTAACCTTCAATGTCTCCTGATGTTATAAAAAACTCTCGAGCTATTTTTGTCTTCCTGAATGGTATTAAAAATCGAAAACACGCACCTTCACTTTTACATTTTCCAAGAGTAAGTTTGGCAGCTCTTCTCTTCTACATGCTCCTGCTAGTCCGACAATAAGTGCTACTTTCGCCATAAAAAACAAGTTATCGTCAGCTTCCTGCAGAAAAACACCAATATCGTTTTTCGTTAATATCTTCGATTTTGTAGGTCTATATCCTTCTGACTTTTATTAATATCTACATTTTTTCTACTAGACATCACACTCTGCAACATTGAATAGTATGCCCAAAGAGAGGATGGTTTTTGAATTTTGGGGGCATCGATGAGTCATCATAAACAGTTTTTCCCGCAATGAACAGCTGGCCTTGTGACGTCACGACGGTCATATTGTTAGGCACTGTCATGTCAATATTCTCTTTTAAAAGTTTGTTTACATTGATTAATAATAAAATAAGTTCTTTTTTCCTGGTTTTTCAAGTGAATGTTTAGTTTTTCTTACATGTAAGTATACCTACGAATAATTACAAGTATATATTGGCGATTTCTAATAAATAAAGCTTGATTTTTACTTAAATAACCATATAGATATGTGTATTTTGCCTATGATTCCTTTTTTTACTTTTTGGATTATTATAGCAACGAAATCATTATCAGATTCTCAACAATAATTCAAGCTTTCGCTTGCAAGAAGAAGAAAATGCGGTAGATTCAAACCCTGTGAAAGACCTGGTTTTGATGGGGAACTTCCTATAATCAAAGGGAATGCTCTTCGAAGTATAAGAAAGATCGTGTTTAGAATGTTGAGGTAAGCGTTCTTTATACATCTTAGGCACATATT
This sequence comes from Kuschelorhynchus macadamiae, assembly GCA_030620095.1. NCBI lineage: Eukaryota > Metazoa > Arthropoda > Insecta > Coleoptera > Curculionidae > Kuschelorhynchus > Kuschelorhynchus macadamiae. The sequence goes on along the minus strand of JAUTXW010000911.1, from coordinate 742,514 downwards.
CATATTGCAACAAATATTTAATGTGTTAAAACAGTGTTTAATTTTGAAACCATTGTTACTGATTTTAATATACTTTGTCAATAATATATTTTTGAATTTGTTATTTGCAGACTAAAGTTGATGAATGACATTGAGGAATCTATGTGCAAATGCTCTAAGAGGTCAATTGTTTTGTCATCATATGGCTACATTGCTAATATTTGCTTACCACAATATATCCGTAACAGATGGGGTAAAAACCATAGATGATTGTTTGGTAGAAAATGGTACACGAAGAAAAAAATTCTGAAATATGCCAGAAAACAGTAGGCCAATTGCCAAATGAAACCTGGTCAGTGGCAAGGAAGAACCGTTTGACGTACAGGAATTTTGGTTCTGTCCTGTATGATAAATAAAAGATTCCCACCTTCATTATATAAATAACTCACATGTAATATACATTTAATTTTTAATAATTATTCATTCAGTGGGTATATTAATTGGTAAGTTTTATTGAGCTTTAAAAAGTGTATTGTGTTTTAGTTACTAATTCTGTTCTATGTATGTATATATTTAAATTATATGTTAAAAGTTATTTACCACAAACATCATGAAACAGATTAATTTTGTATATTTTGCAGCCCTCTCAAATCAAAATACTTTTTTTTGACCCCTGAACATCCCAGCATCGCTGAAACAGCTGCGTAAACTTACTAGAATTGTATATAAGTGTTTATAAAAATTTAAACTGGTTTTATTGTATAAAAATGTATGAATATTTTGTTAACAAAAATAGGACAATTATTAATTACTGCTTATGGCAATATCTGAATATGGCTATTTCCGATCTGACACTTACAGACTAATGAATATTTATCTGCTGCCTCTATTTTTTTTTATTCTTTTCAGTAAGAAACACTTTAGATGGCATAAAGACCATACAATGGGGGCAAGAACACAAAACTAATGGGAATATTTGAAAAAAACCGAAATGCTACAGTCAGTGTGCTATAGTCCCTATAACAAATTATATGTAATAAAATGTTTAAATAAACTGTCTTTAATTATAAAAGAGTACTTTTAGTCAGTTATTTAAATATAATATAGGCAACAAAAAGTAATTTTATAATTCAGCATTGGGAAAATTTAGTTATACAGAATAACTCTCTATAGAAGTCTAAAGTATATTACATAAGTGTTGAAAGTGAATTTTTCAACCGAGGTAGGTCATAGGAAAAATAGTAAACTATTTTTCTTACAATCACAAAGAGTCTTCAGTAGGATTTTATTTACTTCTCAACACTAGTATTAAAAAACTGAGTAACTGATTTGAAATATATGAAAAGTAGGCTATAGCTTTTTTTTTACTTGCCATCTTTCAAATAGGTACTATAGTGTTGAAATTTTTTTTTAACACACGTGTGATATAAACCACTTTCTAATGTATGTAATCTAATGCAAAAAAATTTGTCTAACAAATTTACTTCAATTCCAATTTGTAGGAAAACATAACGCAACAAAACCTGCCTGTGTAAAATTAGTTGAAAAGAAAAATAACCAGTTTTTTAATGAATTTTCTAATTTTTGTAAAACCTTTTTTCTTTCCTGTCCGAGGAAAGATTTTCTGAATCTGAAATAATATTCTATTATTTATTATGACAAACCAGCATACCAAATATCTTTAATAAAATGAAACAATAACTACATTTTTATCACAGTCTTATTCACAGACTAATTAACAGATACACAAATATATACATATGTCCAATTTAAACTAATATAATAGTAAAAAGCCAATAAGATGTTATCAAAATAGAAGAATAATAATTTTATAAAATATACAATGTTACATAAATTTAGATTGATTCTATTTTTGCTATCAGAATCTGCAAAAATTGGGAATTTTGTTAATGTACCATGTATTAAATTTGGCAGAGTTTCAATGCCTAGGTTTCACCTAACTCATACACAGCCCAACTCGTAAAAAGTGAATTGTTTTGACAATATGTTTATTCATTTTGAAATATTATTGCAATAGGCTGATCTAGTTGAGTTGAAATATATATTTTTTCATGAGACTTTTCATTACTTATACGACCTGTGCTTTCCACTAAAATTAAATAATAACTGGGGCCACATAAATTTAATATGAATGGTTGGGATACTGAAGAGGTAAGGGCAATAAAGCAAACAGTTATGTTATGCTATAAATGCTTTTGTTGACAGTTGGAGTAAAACCTTCCCTTTTTTTACATGAAGCCACTTCTTTCGACTTTCTTCGTCCTTTCGAAACCAAAAAAATGAACCTTAGGTCCTTTCGGATAGTTTCCATTGCGATTAGGAACACAACAAATAAAGAGCATTGTTCTAAATTCACATATTTCTTTGCAAATCCACTTTTTATTAGAATTAAAGTGTTAACCTCACTTCTACAAACTTCTATTTTGACGAAAGTTTTATAGCACCAGTCTCACCACGCCGTAAACGAATTTACAGACAGCAATTAACTACACAAATTTACTACTGTCTGGTAGAGATGGTGTTGTTTTAACCCACTTGTATCGTAAATATCTATTATTGTATGCTTTTGTATACAAAAAAAAATCCCACTTTTGTAATAATACATACATACATATAAATAATGTAAATAAAAATACGAAACAGCCTACCAAAAGCGCAAGTATTTTTTATTTTAAAGGGGTTTATCTTAAAAAAATTGTAACACATCAAATTTATTTTACTTCTTAGTACATAAAACATTTTTGTCCACTATATAGAGTCACCCTAGGGGATAATGCAGTCCCTTAAAAAGAAAAATAAGTATTTTCTGTTTAAATAACTTTTAGGTTTAAAAAAAATTAGGACAGGGCAAATTAAAGAAGTAAAATGGTTTTATTTACTTGACAGTGACAAGTTGCGGAAAACAATGGCATATATGTCTGGTGTCTTTAAAAATGTATACGTATAATAAGTAAGAGGAAGCCCATTTAATGGAAATATTATTATGTACGGGATGTGTCATTTAAACAAACGTATGCTGGGTCTGCTACACATTTTTGAGGCACCTGTGTACATAAATAATAGCTCTGCATAAGCTATATAATAAACCCTACAGCTTTTATATTTTAAATGTTTGTTCTTAAAATTAAATTAATTACGATTAAACACCCTACAGTAGTTTTTAACTTTTATCCCGAAGTGCCTGGTTTTTCTGTACCTATCTAACGCAGCCTATTTTCAATAAGTTTAAATTGTTATCTGGTTTTTATGGCCCAATTTGCAATTTCCATTGTTTTTAAGTGCACTGTCACGTCGAATCTATTGTTCGGAAAAGCTCTAATTTCCGATAAATTGTCATAATAATTGCAACCGTGAAAAAACCGATCCGATTACTCAAAATATTTATATGGAATATAACAATATGCGTAATACAATTTTATATGTTTAAATAATTCATTTTATGGTGAAAATGGCAGAAGAATTAAAAGAACAAATAGAATATATAAAATTATTCATTAATAAAATATGACATCGAAAAGGCAGAAATTCGATTTTGAGATAGTTTATAACAATTTATTGAATCCAAAGAACGGTTTTAGTTAGTTTCTTCTATAGAGTAAAATATCCTCAAACAGATAGACAACTCTCATTTTTACTTCTCTCGCAAAAGGGAAGTATTGTCATCGTGAAAAAATCACCGTCCGATATTTTTTTAGATCTTTACGTTTCAGGGTCCCGGCCTTCTAGGCCTCCTGACCTAAATAGCCTAGATTTTTTCTTATGAGGGCAACTCAAGTCATTAGTCTATACAACGTCGCACAGACGGGCAAAATTGAAAAAACCTGGCCAAAACTTAAACGATGATATGTAGTAATAAAATTTCCTTAATGTGTTTATGAGAAATAATATTGTAAAAACTAATTAACATATTTGTCAATTGGCTACTAATCTGGTGGAAAATTTAATAATATAATAAATAAATACTTGACAAAAACATCATTATGTGTATAAAACCGAATTTAAATTGTTTTAAAAAATACTGCCTACATTTTACTGTTTTTATATTATTTAAAGTCATCAACGGCGTAAAATTAATAATTAATAAACTAATAACAGCATCATTTATTCTCAGAAATAATGTCGCATAACTAATTATTGTTTTTGATCCCCGGACCCGGAGTCTGAGTCACTTGAGCTATTAATTTCTGAGTCTTCATTAGTAGTATTAGTGGCAGATCCCTCTGGACGGGGGCTAATAATAAATCTAAGACTTCTTTTTCGAATGACTTGGACTTTCGCCTTGGAAGTTTTCGCATGCTTAATATGACTGGATCAGACGATATAAGCAGTCTCCAAGTTTTGTTGCCTTGAACACTTTCGGGAAAATCCTTCTCTATACTTCTTAATGTCTTTATTTAATGCCTCCTGGGCCTCGTCAGATAATTGTCCTATAGGCAATAAAAAAGATTCAATAATATCTGACGAGTTAATTAAAATTTTGTGGACCGTATTAGGCATGTTATGTTGTATCAAGGATATTTTTGTACAAGTATCCTAGCTGTTGTTAAAGCATAATCTTTAAATTTTTGTATATTTATACGGTATCCACTAGATATAGTTTGCAAAAATATTATTATTATCAGTGGTATGATAGTGGTTAGGGCGATGCGCTAGACACGCAGAGGTGCGGGTTCGATTCCCGCTCGTACCATAACTTTTGCTACTGATCATATTTTTCTAAAAAAAATCACTATTTTCACAGTTTAACAAACTGATTAAAATACTTTACTCTTCTATGTTGTTGAAAGACTTGGAAGAAGCCCCACATATATAACACTTTTTCGTGGATGTCGTAGATGAAGCAGCATTGCACATTTTGCCATCTACCATTGTAAAAAGTAAGTTGTGTTCAATGTCCTTGTGCCTACACTAATGGAAGTAGGTGTAAGGTTTTCTATTTCATTCTGCATGGTATTTATTTCTTGAAGTGTTAAATCAGTGGTCTCATGTATAAATTGAATTCTGATTGGACGAAAAGCGGGGTGAGCCTGGACGTGGATTTTGCCAAACTATTTTGTTTGTAGATTTATTTGGATCGTCGCATGTTAATAGAAGTGGCACAAAGGATGTTAAAAATATACTGGCATCCGAACGTTCATCGCTGTCAAAATTTTGCTTGTATTGGCTATACCTAAGTGTCAAACAAGCAAGTTGAGGTTCTGTTAATGTTTCCAATACATCTTTTTCCACCTCCACTATACGATGGGCAGTATGGTTTAGTAAGGCTTGTAATTTTACTTCAGCTTTTTGCCTCGTGATTGTAATTGCATCCCGATTTGGGTAACAGTGCCCCTTGGCCTCCTGAATCTTCTTATACGATGGAAAACGTTTTTTATCTTCACTCCTTATGATCTGATATTGGTGTCTATTTGCTTTAACAAATACTGACAATGCTTTATCACCAGATAGCTGATCAACTTTTTCAGCTCTCTCTTTATATGCCTTTCTATAGTTCTGGGCCCTTTTTGGGGTTGAAAATTGTACATCTTTTATAACAGCTGCAGCATCTATACTTCCTTCAGCGCGCAGACTCATTTGAGCAGCATACACAGGCTCTGAGGAACTCATTGTTGATCCAACATATTCGGTTTGTCTTCGTTTTGTTCGTTCGCTACTAGTCTGGAAATTAACAGCAGGGCGACCACCTAAACTCGCTGTAGGTGATTGCACAAAAAAATAAAATTTTAAATTTGTTTCCAACCAAGTTTTGTTTTGGGCAAAATATCTTTCTTGTATTGGGCAGTCTTATATTTTAATTTAAAATCAGAAAGAAAATGTGAAAGCTTTTGTTTAATTACATTAGATAATACTTCAGGGCAATTAGTTAGATCTTTTACATACGAATGAAAATATTCGCAATTAGCTTCAATTTTTGTTGAATTGCATGTCAGTATTACTTCAGAAAGCGTTCTCATACTTAAAACAACATTTTCATCCGGATCTACGTCCCTTGATCTTGAAATAAATAAAAATAATTAGCCCTAAACGATTTGAAAGCGATAAATTGGGGAAAATTCCAAGTGACACAAAACAAAGTTGATTAAGTTATCTCAAAAAGGCAGACAAAAGCGGAAAATATTTTTTCTCCATTTACTATTTAAAGTATTCAGCTACACAACTTTCCAGAAAGTTAAGCCCGGAAGATCCCGGAAGTTTACTAAAATATTAACAATAAAATTAAAACTATAATTTTGCACTACTCCAGAAAATTATTTCTGTATAAAATACACATAATTAAAAAATATTATTATTTTATATAAATAGTATAGCTAAAGGTACTACTTACCACCAGGAGTACAATCCATTTTACTTTGAGCACTATAATGTCTACAATATGTACACAAAAACAGCCAATATTTTTTCGCAAAAACACTTACGCGAACAACATTTAACATTCAACTATTGTCACCGTATTCAACGAAGAGCGCCATCTACGGAATTTCTAATTTTAAAAAGCCCAATGATCTATTAAAGCCCCTAGACGAGTAAAAGTGTGAAATGGCAATCTTCCCGAATTGGGGTTCTGGCCAGCTTTTTGAAATTTTGCCCATCTGTGCGTCGGTGAATACAGTGGATGACATATGACATCAAATAATAAATGGTTTTAAAACTGTAAGAAATACTTCCGGGGTCTTTGAAAGAGTCAGAGAATCAATGTGAGGAAGATCGAAGGCCTGTATGAGGGTTGGGGGAAGTCAGTTCCAAAAATTTTTGTGAAGTAGTTTTTTGTCTTATTGTTGTTAATTGTAAATTATTATTATTATAGCCTAATTAAATTTTTTATAAAATAAATCATTATTGATACGAAAACCGAGTCATCTTAGCTTTAATTTTAACTAGATAGTGAAGAATAAAATGCCACAATCAATAAAACAAAAGATTACCCAACTAAAGCCAGAGCCTACTAGACCATTTCGGTTTCATCTACTAATTACAGAAAATCGTTTTTAATTTTTTTTCGATAAGAGTCGAAGAAACGAAAAAAATACAAGGGGATAAAAAGTTTCTAAAAATATAGAAAAATTATTTTATTTTTTAGAATCTACCTTCCAGGGGGGAAGAGCGGGCATGACCCCTGAAAAAATATCACCCTGTAGATTGTGACAACCGTTTAACATGTGCAATTATGTAACTGCTATTGTGTAACCTTATTCCAAAATTTGAGGTAAATATCTCAAAAATGCAGGAGCTATAAACAAAAAACTAAAAAAGTATTGAAGATCAGTAATGAAACGTTTGTGGACCTAAGTTTATTTGAAATTTCAGTAATAAAATAAGCTAAAGAATTACTCCCTTCCATTTGTACATGATATTTAGGAACACATTGTATAATTTAAATAAAACATTTCAAATTCGAATAAAGATTGAATTAAATAAATTCAAAAGCTTTTAAAAGGATTATTTTGATGTTTGCGGCGCCCAATACCTTTACAGCGATAAAGCGGCATGGGAATTTTATATACGTTTATTATTATTTTCCTAATCGAATGTGACGGCTAGAATAAATGGGGAAAACGTATTTCCCCCACGCGATGATTTATAGTATTCTTCCTAATGAAAGCCCCAAAACCTGATCGTATATAAATCATTGACATTTTACCTTTGGTTCATTTAATTTTATTAGAAATATGTGGTATTTCCTTGCAATCCCTACCATTTTTATTTATATTTCAGTGTTATTAAATGCTTTTTGAGGGTATTTCTTGAATTTCTGATATTTTAATTTCAATATGTAGATTATATGCATCACAAGATGATTAACCCAATCCGATGTTTTTATGTAAAAAAATTATATGAAAATAAAATCAACAACAAAAACACTATAAAGTAAAATCATCCTCAAAAATCAGGGATCCAATTTGGGACCCTGAGGAATCCCTGATTCAATAATTTTTAGACCACTAACCATTTACTCGCCCGGTGCTTTCTGTCAGACAAGTATGATCTTAGTTTATTCCTTACACCATATCTAAACAGATTTGAAAGCAACTGCTTATGATCTACTACATCAAAAGAACGCGAAAAGTCAATAAATAGAATCTTCGACTACGGTACGCTGAAACTAGCACTGTCTTGTCTCTGTACTTTTATTCATAGTAAAGCCATGCTAGTACGATGACCATAGATTATTTGTGCAAAAAAAAATGAAACCACCTGTTCCTTAATTACCAAGTCGAAAATTTTGGATACGCTAGATAACAGACTTGATGCCTTGATAATTCTCAATATTATTATGGTCACCCTTTTTATGTAAAGGTAGAACAGTGGCAAAAAAAATGATTAAAGGCGCTAATATAATGTCGGCTAAATAAAATTTGCCCGTAATGCCACAATTAGATTACACGAAAGTTTTCGGAAAAAGAGGCATCAAAAAATTCAAAATCTACAGGACCATCGTCCTCAAGTGAAGGGAATTGTGTATTGATATTTGATGGTTTAAAGCAATTAGAGTAAGCTTTTCCTTTAATGATTAAATTCATTGATTTTGTTAATTTATTTCTTTGACTCATTATTCTATCCCTTATATCATTAGGAAGAATACTATAAATCATCGCGTGGGGGAAATACGTTTTCCCCATTTAATCTAGCAATCACATTCGAGTAGGAAAATAATACGATAAGAACGGAAATTGTACAAAACAGCTAGTGGGAATAAACTATTGCTTTGTTTTTAAAATTATTCAATCCAGAACAATATACCAGCCACTGCTTTAGAACGTCTTCTTCTTCACTATTCGTCAACACCGGAGTAAGTATTTTGACCGTAAAGAGGCACGGGGGATAACAGTTAAATACTGTTGCAGAAGGATACATTGAGGCTTAGGAAGAAAATAAAATAAAGACTGCTTTGAATATACTCAGAAACAAGGAAAATGAAGCAACTAGTATCCAAAAACTGAACATATTTAATGCAAGTTCATCGCAAGTTAAGTTCATCAAGTACAGGGTGGCCCACATAAGATGAGGGAAAAAAGTTTTATACAAAAGTTTCTTAGGTTTATCTAGATTTTTTAAATATTATATTTTTATATATATAGGGTGTGTCATTTTGCGTTGATAGATGTCAACTTTGTTATTTTAAATGGAACACCCTGTATATTATTATGGATTTGAATAGCTCTCTTAGAGACGATTTCAACGATGTGTTATAAGATGGGTCTACTAGGCCCCGTTTCGGAGATATTTACGATCATCTTCAATTTTTGACATACTTTCAACTTGTTGTATCTCTGGTATTTATCAACTTTTTTGTTTCATTTTTGTGCAGGAAAAAACATAATTTTATGCTTTATTGGACGTGTAGGTAAAAATATTGAAATTGAAAAAAAATGTTACAGTGTTGTCACGTTTTGCGTACCATCAGTTTTCTCAAGATTTTTAAATGCAACCCCCTATATTTTATAACGGATTTAAATAGAGCATCGAAACATTATAACATAGGTTTACAAGTCACGGTTCCCGAGTTTTGGGGATTTTCTTCAGGAATCAATTTTAATATTAAACAATTTTTACTAAAACATAATATAAACTATTAAACGTGACATGACATGAACGAAGACAACAAAATTAATATTATATGCTAAAGAATATCTAAATTAGATTTTCTAATTGCTTTGAATAATTATTACCACGCCGTTTTCCAGATCAAACGTAAAACTCTCTAAAAATCAGTTAAATACATAATGTGTATTTTTGTTAAAATAGTGTGAATCTATTTAAAAATAGTTCTTTATGTTTCCTTCCCATATACTAAATAAGCCTTATCAATGTTATGATTAGCGATTACCGAAACAGACGGCCAAGGCGACTGTGTCGATAATGGTGCCGCAAAATGTCTTTGCTTACTAATCATTTTTATTGTTTCGTTTTTATATAGAGCGTCTGAAAGTCAGTCGAGTAATAAACGTCATCAAGCTAAGTATTGGCTTCGTGTTTTTTCTCTCACAATTATTTACCAACCTTTCCACAACCCTATCAACAATTTTAAGTAGGCTGTGCTTCAAAACCATGGAAACAAACGAAATATTATTTGCATGAAATTTGACAGCTTGGTTGCATTTCTTGATTAAATTAGTAAATTTAAGAATTAATTATGTCGAACTACACTATTCAACAACGTTTAAATTTATATGAGTGCTTCATTAGAAACAATAAGAGTCCCGCACTAGCGTTAAGGGAGTATAGAAGACTGTATCCAAATAGCAGAATTCCAAGTAAGAAAATCTTCGTAAGAATTACACGAGATCTGGAAAATGGCGTTGTGATAAACAATAAAAGAAACCGGCCTAGGACAGTTCTTACGGAAGAAAATCAACTTGATGTTCTTTTATATTTTGAGGAAAGCAATGAAAACTCCCAAAGGGATGCCGCACGGGACATACCGCATATTAGCCGAGCAAGTATTCAGAGAACACTTAATATCAACGATTACCATCCTTTCAAATTCATTCCGGTACAAGAGCTATCCATAGCTGATTTTGACAACAGAGCTACTTTTTGCATGGATATGATGGACCGCCACTTTGATCAACCGGTTTTTGATAAAATTCTTTTCACTGACGAAGCAATTTTCAACACCGCGGGAATATTTAACCGAAAGAACTGCCACTACTGGTCAAGGCAAAATCAACATAAAATCAAAGCCATCAGAAAGCAGGGACATCAAAGTGTATATGTTTGGTGCGGAATAATAAAGGACTCTTAACGGACAGAGATACCACAGTTTGTTGCAAAATGAAATACAACCTCTTATTAATGAATTACCGGATGAAATTAAAGATGGTCTTGTATTTCAACAAGACAGTGCGCCGTACCATACCGTAAGACCTGTAATTGAATGGTTAAATGAAAGATTTCCAATGTGGATTGGCAGATTTGGGTCAATACCCTGGCCAGCTCGGAGTCCCGATTTAACTCCACTAGATTTTTTTTTATGGGGAAATATTAAAGACAAAGTGTATAAGAATAAAGTTAATAACGTAGACGATTTAAGGGGGAGAATAATGGAAGAGATCCATTTGATCAATGAGAGTGGAGCAGTTCGCAGTTCGTTCAATAAAAAAATTAGACATTATTTATACAACATGTATAGCACAGGAAGGTGGTTATATAGAAAATTTAATTTAAGTAATGTTTATTTTTTTGTCTTTGTTCTTGTTATGTCATGTTTAATAGTTTATGTTATGTTTAGTAAAAATTGTTTAATATTAAAATTGATTCCTGAAGAAAATCCCCAAAACTCGGGAACCGTGACTTGTAAACCTATGTTATAATATATCGTTGAAATCGTCTTTCGATGCTCTATTTAAATCCGTTATAAAATATAGGGGGTTGCATTTAAAAATCTTGAGAAAACTGATGGTACGCAAAACGTGACAAAACTGTAACATTTTTTTTTCAATTTCAATATTTTTACCTACACGTCCAATAAAGCATAAAATTATGTTTTTTCCTGCACAAAAATGAAACAAAAAAATTGATAAATACCAGAGATACAACAAGTTGAAAGTATGTCAAAAATTGAAGATGATCGTAAATATCTCCGAAACGGTGCCTCGTAGACCCATCTTATAATACATCGTTGAAATCGTCTCTAAGAGAGCTATTCAAATCCATAATAATATGCAGGGTGTTCCATTTAAAATAACAAAGTTGACATCTGTCAACGCAAAATGACACACCCCGTTTATATAAAAATACAATATTTAAAAAACTTAGATAAACCCAAGAAACTTTTTTATAAAACTTTTTTCCCTATCTCGTACAGATTATGAGATAAGGTAGTGGGTCATCTTATGTGGGCCACCCTGTACATCTGGTATTAATTTAAATAACTGCAATAGTTGTGTAACTAATATTTACAATAAATAGTTTGTAATTTTGTATTTTAAACCAAAATAAACGTATTTGCTTTAATTCTGTTTTTAATTTTAATATTAGTAGATATCATTACCATACTAGTACGGTAATATCTAACATTGCCTAACTAAAATCAGTGCGGCAATGCCTTGTTATCTCACGATCGTGGATAAACTATTATTTGAACAAAATGACGGTCTAGTATTAGACTATTAACATTAATAATAATAATAATAATAATAATAATAATTTTATTTCACCAATAAAACAGACGTACATAATATGCAATCAGCAATTGGAGAAAACGTCACAAAGAGTAAATCTAGTATACCTACTTATAAAAGTACATCGTCATAAAAGTTACAGGTAAGTACATAAATAATCACTAAAAAAGAAACAATACAAATACCACATTAGACACGTGCATTCTTAAAAACAACAAAAAAAAACTAAACTAAAAACTAATTTAAGAACTCTTGCACAGTATAAAAATTACCCTCCACTAGATATTTTTTTAATTTACGTTTGAAGGATTTAAGATTATCAGCATCTTTAATATCATTATTTAATTTATTAAAAAACCTACATGCATTATATATCACCTTTTTTTTGGAAAAATGTGGTATTATGTAAATTAGGTAGAAGTAATGTTTTATTTCTAGTACTGTAACCATGTGAAGCGCGATTGCTTTGAAGTTTTTTAATATTCTGATATGCAAAAACGGAAACTTTAAATATGTAAATTCCAGCCAAGGTCAATATTTTTAATTGCTTGAAATAGTCTCGACACGAATCTGTACATGAAAGACCACACAAAATTCGTATAGCATATTTTTGAAGCAGAAAGACTCTTGTCACGTTCGAGCTTGAGCCCCAGTTTATGATGCCATAGGACAGGTGAGAGTGGATATTAGAATAATATACCGTTATCATAGCGTTTTGACTACAGTTATTTGACAATGATTTCAAACCATAACAATTTTTTCTTAACCGTATGCATAGACTTTCTATATGATTTCCCCATCTTAGGTTTTCATCAATTTCCAAGCCCAACATTACTGAGGACTTGGAAGGTGTAATAAGACCAAGGTCAGATCCATGAAGTAAAAAATTGTCATTTTTTTGTTTTTTATTTGAAAATACGACGAAATTTGTTTTACTTTGATTTATAACCAAACCATTTTTTTTGGACTACAACATAATACCATCATAAACCAAATCTGCTGTTCTTTTGAGAGATAGTGCACTCTTTTCCACGATCACAATGTTTGTATCATCTGCATATGATATGACAGAAATACCAGTGGACATATTCATTAAGTAGGAAGTGAGATCATTAAAATAAATAAGATATAGTAGTGGACCAAGGACTGAACTCTGGGGAACACCCTGATTTACTGGCAATGAGTCGCTTCCCATCCCGTTCACCACAACACATTGTTAACGTCCACCCAAATAAGACTACATGAGCTTCCATGCTTATCCTCTAATGAATTTGAATCGTTTTATCATTTTGTTGTGTAAAAAAGAGTTTAAGTTTTTCTCTATAAATACTGTTAATATGTTTGCTAATATACTTGTACCTTATATCTTTTTTTGATAGGTCAGTGAACAAAGTAATCTTATCTTTTAGGCGAACTAGCTCCGGCGATGGAACTACCTTTTTTTTTTGTTTATTTTGAGTGCTGTTATTTATTTTAATTAATGGAAATGACAATTCATAATAATAAAATAATTGCCTGGCAAAGACTTCAAAAGCAAGATTGGAACACTCACGAGAATAAACTTCATTCCACTCCTCTGTGTATAAAAAGTCTAGAAAAGTCGCGTCGCATAACATACCTTGCCGTGGTGTCCTTCTTATCAGTTCTGACCACATCTGTTTTCAAAAGCTGAGAGAAGTGATCTGACAAGCCCAGATTAACTACAAATGCTGAAAACTGTGTGTTTGAACTTATTAAAAAATTATAAATGCATGTGCTTGAATTTGTAGCTACTCTCGTGGGTTCCCTAATAGTATGTATAAGATTAAAAGTAGCTAATAAATCTAGAAAAATCGACAGTTGTGTACTATGCTCTAAAAAGTTTAAATTAAAATCGCCCCCAATAACAAGGGTAGTAAGTGGATTAAATTGATTTTCGAGTAGCGAATTAAAATATGTAAAAAAAACCTTAAAATCTCCTTTAGGTGGCCTATACACAACAATCAACTTTAATTTCAAACTGCTTATAATTACAGAAGCACATTCAAACACGCCTTCAACACAAAAGTCAGCAACATCATACACTGTAGCACTATACGTGAAACAATTATTTTTAGAAATAGCTACACCTCCATTCTTTATAGAGGCACGAGAGAAAGACGAACATAGATTATAATTACGTAAAACTATTTGGTTCAATTGCTCATCACTCTGCCAGTGCTCAGTGAGCAACAGAAAGTCACAATTCACATTCTGTATACCCGCAATAAGTGGAAGTATCTTGTTAGATAAACATTGAATGTTTTGATGACAGAAAATAACAGAATTTGATGCTTTTTGCTTAGGCAATTCATTATTTAAAAGCATTTGTTCAATAAATGTATTACTCAAAGTTCCTGTAGTCCTCACTGGGACAGACGGGGATATAAAAAATTACTATCGGAGGATGGTTTACCTTTTTCTATGACATTTTTCTCCACCGTGTACACATTACTTACCACATCAATCACATTATTAATCAGTTCTTTTACCTCAGTAGCTACGTTACTACATTGACATTATTTAAATTACAGGCCGGCAAATTCTGTGTTGTAACTGATTTTAAACAATGTTCAGATTATTCGTTTTGGTATTAACGTAATTAGCCAATATTTCGCACATTTTAAATTTAGTAAAACGATACATTCTAGTATACTTAAGATTATATATGATTCTTATAGACCTGTTAAATCTCAACCTATTACTAATACAAATATTAAACAATTGTAGAAAATTATTGTAGATACTATAATGTCTTTTTACGTCACATTTTATAGACACTATTAAGTTTGTATATTTTCCAACTGCTAAAATTGATCCCATTATCCTTGTATTTATATGGTATGCACAGTTTAGACCTAATAATAAGATAACACACTCATTTTGATCAAAACTAGAGCTCAAGTTGTAAGCAGAATGAGCCAAATCACTTAAGTTTGCTCCATGTTTAACCCACCCTTCGATTACGCATTCTTCCTTGGTTAGCTGATGTTTTCTCAGTACATGAGCAAAGCCCAATGCCGAACGCTCGCCTATTACCAGCACTCTGCGTTTTCTTATGTTAACTGTGTGACTTACCAGAGAATTAGATGATGATATATTCGCTATTTCAGATATCTTACTCCGTAAATTTTTAACATTTATCACTGGGACTGGGGAAGGAGCTCTCGATTCACTTGTCCCTAATTGTGCCATCGGTGCTATTTCCAATGTTTGTTTGTCGATACATTCGTCTGTTTGCACCTCAGAGTCTATCACCATCTGGAGTTTCGTTTGTGTTTCTGCGGAAACAGTTTCTTTGTCATTACGTAACTGGTCTAGATGTATTTTGTTCATGTTTTCAATCATACTTTTTAAATTTTGAATTTCGTCCTTTTTGTGTTTTAGGTCCCTTAATAAAAAGTCGACCTTTTTCTTGTTTTTCTCATTTCCATGCTCCAAGAGTTGAGTGTCTGTCAGCCAATTTATTTTGTAACGATAAAATTATATTTTCTTGTGTATCTTTGTTCTCGTTACATTCAGCTTCATCACAGGTAATACTAGTATAGCTTATGTTATACGAATTTTTTTCTACATGTTCAGTAATTAAAGAACTTTTTCTGGATGTTGACCTTAAAAGTCTTCGTAAATTTGTACTTGGTTCACCCATGCTCAAAATATCCAACTCGTTTAGAGATTGGACAAAAAATTAATTTCAACAAGCTACAATAAATTTTTAAATGTCCCTTGTATAGATATATTTATGCATGTCAAGCGAGCACTGATCCTTTGGGTAAAGCACTATTTATTCCAATTTATTATAATAGTGCACTATTTATTCTTTACTTTGAACGATGCTGCCACAATCGTTTATTTCCAAAGTTTTCAAGAAGTTACGTTCCCGTGAGAAATGCAATTCTGCATTTATGCACTTGCAATTCTTAGACTTTTATCTTTTCGTTCTCATGCAACATAAGCATTACTGAACTTATAAATATAACTAAAATGCATTTTGTAGTCAGTTCTCTTTGTACGCTTATGAAATAAAATTGATTTTTTAAAAATAATTTCTCGTGTTTCGAGTTGTTAACTGGCGCAGTCGGTAGGATTATTGCCAACAGTCGCGCATCGTGCGTATTTTCTGGTTTCGTCTCAACGATTTGTGGCAAAAATCGGACAATCAAAAAAAAAAAATCTTCAGGGTGTACCAAGAAACTCACAATTGACCAGGGATTTGGAACAGCATCGTCCAGCGTCCTATTGGTGCGAGTTTGGGAACACATATCGTCCCACCCTCATAGCAGCTAACCAGGGAAAGGACCACATCGCCTATTGGACCCTAGTTTAAGAATGAGAATTGGAATTATCTTCAGTACATTGCTGTAAGTGCTTCCTTTCAATTTTCCTTATTTCATTTTATTTTTATCCTATCTTAAATATTGATACTTACGTCTCTTGCAATTCCGCAAACTGGAAGATTTAACATCAGCTTTTGGAAATTTAAATTGTGAAGGAAATCTAACACCCTTTTCTAATTTAATTCAAATAAGTAAAATAATGACTACTGAACCTAATTTACAACTAGTCAGATATCAGGCAGACAATATTCCCTTATTCGATGGAATCCAAAACAAATAAACAGATTTATTAATGCTTGTGATAATTTTTATAATAATCATAGAAATAAAACTGACAATAATGCACCTATAAATGTATGTTTACACGATACTATATTAAGTAAACTTGTAGGTAGGGCAGCCGATATTATTTGTTCTAGAATAGAATTAAATACATGGCCCGCAGTAAAAGCTGCAATAATTTCGACTTTTTCAGACCATAGATCGATTGATTGTATTATTCAAGATATAATAACGTCCAAACCAGAAAAAAATTAAACACCGCAACAATTTGGCCTGCGTTTGCAAGACGCCCGCAGTTTGTTATTTTCCAAAGTAAATTTAAGCAATGAAACGCAAGCTTTAAAACTTTTAAAAATTAACGAATACGGAAATTTAGTATTAAAAACCTTCATAAATGGTCTAAACTACCATATGCAACTTGTGGTTAGATTAAAAATTCCAGTTACTTTAGAAGAGGCAATGAGCTGTGCCTTGGAAGAAGAAAATTTTATGTATTATAAGAACCGTAGTAACATATTACCAAAAAACCCAAATTTTAATTCACAAAAACCAAAAATAAATTTGCCTACACAAGCACATTATCCTGCTAATGTGAGACCAATATTTTCGAATTACCCCGTTCAGCAATTTTCAAATTTTATGCCTTCTTATAGACAACCAATCCCAAATTTTAATAATGGAAATAATCAATTTATGGGTTTCGGACAACTTAGCAACCCGTAAATAATTTGAGACAATCGAATTTCCCAAATCAAAATTTTATGCAAAGAAACACTTTTACCCCAAGACCAGCTTTTCCAACTTCTTCTGGAATATCATGCCAACAAAAGCCTGAGCCAATGGATACTTCTTCAGGGAACACAATCCTTAGAAGAAACCAACAACCACATTCTTCACAACGTAATATTGTTGTAGAAGAACTATATAACCAATCAGTCGAATCGATAACTGCCCATAATGATCAAAATGAAAATTTTCAAACTAGCAATGCTGAATTTCAATATTATTACCCGGAATACACCGATAATTCGCAATATTCGTGTAATGACTCAAATACCGAATTTTCTTGTCTAGAAAATAACCCTTATGAAAATCAAATTGATTTTAATGAAGAAAATTTTCAGGAGAACCAAATTTCCAACAACCAAACATAATACTTTTAAATAATTATACAAATTCAGATTTACCAGTAATTGTCATACCCGAAATCAAAGCAAAATTTTTAATTGATACAGGTATTGGCAAAAGTTTTATAAAGCCTAATTTAGCATACAAAATTTATTCAAATTTCATTTTTTCGGAACCTTTCTCAGTAAGGACAGCCCACGCTACGTCCATTCACAATGAAGTAATTAATATACCAATATTTCCTTGTTTTAATCATGCAGGTAATCAAAAGTTTTATCTTTTTGATTTTTCACCTAAATTTGACGGACTTTTAGGAATTGATTTTTTGACACATATTGGAGCGAACATAAATTTGAAACATTGTTCTTTAGATACTCGATTTGTAACCTTGCCTTTATATTTTCAAAATAATATATCAATATTTTAAGTTATTTCCTTTACCAATTCCCAATAATCGATCATTTCTTGTAAATATTCCTTATAAACCCTACCTAGCATTAGGCAATACAAAATATGCCCACATGGACCAAAGATGTTACGAAATCCAACCACAGACATATTTGTGTAAAGAAGCCCACACCACGTTTGTCGAAGACAGCCCCTCCTGCGCTGTTCAACTTATCAAACATCACCCAAATATTACGTTTTGCCACCCATTCGAAACTCAACTGCACGAGATCCAGACAACAAAAATAATCGACGACAAATGGCTGATAACAGTACCAATACAAGTAATCGCCGTCATAAATTGTCAAAAATCCGAAGATAACATACCCTTATATGGTTCTTATCTTCTTGAGTCATCCCCAGGATGTAAAGTACGGATAAAGTCAATTACGCTTGAAACATATAAATCAAGCCAATTAACATTTAATGGAATTAATCTACCTATCCTTAATTTAAGTCTAATTAAGGAAAACAGAGATTCATTCTACAGCCCTCCTAGTATGGACTTAAACTACGTAAACCTAAAAACTACTAAAGAAATCGAAGCCAAATTGGAAAACCAAAAGAAGGCCCTAGAAGAAATGACCACAACGATTTATGTAAAGAAGACCAGTTTTTGGACAATTTTACTTTACATATTCATTTCAATAATTTTTATATTTTTCAAATACAAAAAACTTGTAAAAAAGTCTAAGAAAAAACAATTAAATGCAAACTCTAATACTTTAGATATTGAAGAAAATAATAGAATTTTCTATACTATTAATAATCTTTAAACCTTTTTGGAAATTTTTGAAAACACGTCTTTAAGAACGTACTTTCAACTAAGAGGGGAGGAGTTACGTTCCCGTGAGAAATGCAATTCTGCATTTATGCACTTGCAATTCTTAGACTTTTATCTTTTCGTTCTCATGCAACATAAGCATTACTGAACTTATAAATATAACTAAAATGCATTTTGTAGTCAGTTCTCTTTGTACGCTTTTGAAATAAAATTGATTTTTTAAAAATAATTTTTCGTGTTTCGAGTTGTTAACTAAGACCCCTTTTTTGTCGTTAATGCTGATAAGCAAAACAATACTTCCATAAACAGAGTTTCTTTACTATAGAAATTGGCAAGATTTGGAGGATTGCTAAACAATATTAATACTAATTTTTGCACATGAAATTCAATATAGCGGAACAAAATATTAGATAGGTTTTATATGAAAAATCCAAAAAAACAAAAACATAACAGGTTTGAATAGCGAGTTATAACCGAATGTTAAAAGAGCGAAACATATCATGGCATATCAACACCCAAATATTACGCTTTTTATTATACGAGAAATACTTAAAAGTAACAATTAATTATTAAAAAGGGATTTTCACGCACACACAAAAGGACTCCATCCGAGCTAATTTATTTTTGTGTCACCCCGGGACGACTGAAATAAATATCCGGAAAACAATATACCCGGAACGTAAAGAATTAATTTCACTTGTTAGTCAATATTTCAAGCGAAACAATAGAAAAATGCTTAAACAAAAGAAAATATATGTATATGGTAAAGTAGACGATACAACTTTATGTACAAGGATTATTTTTCATTTTCGCAGTAAGGAGACCGAAAAGTTGTACCGATTTTACCAACATTGGAATCTATAAAATACTAATGTTTTAATTTATCGAGAATAATCTTTTAAATGAAGTTTTCTTCTTAAGATTTACGTATGTACGGGGTGACCCATTTCTTCGTAAAATGGAAGCATTGTAATCATGAAAAATTATCCTCCGAGATTTTTTCAGATCTCTACGTTTCAGTGTCTCTAGTTGCCGAAAAACATGTTTTCTCAATTCCGGATGTCTATCGGTCTGTCTATTGTCGGCATAGCTAAAAAACTACTTACCCAATTGACTTTAAAGTTTGGTCAAACATAATAATAATAATAAGACGTTTATTAGTTACCAATAAATACAGTTAACGAATTAACTTAAAATAACAATTATTATTATGATAATAATCATGGTAACTAACAGGTCTTGTTTTCAGATTTCAGGGGATGTTCATTCCCCGTATTCTGTTGAGGCCAAAAATATAAGAAATGAAAAAGAAATTTATAAGCAACTAGCAGTTAATTTTTTTTTTAAAAAACTTGAAAAAAAAACATAGAAGCAAAAAAGCACACACTTGTAACGTTCCGTTTTTTGATTTTTCATGCACCAATCAGATAACATAATTGTTAAGTAAATGATTTTGTTTTTTACAATTAAAACAAATAGCACTAACATTGTTTTGAGTTCTGGACTTACTACTATTATTATTATTGTTCCTAACACTAGAATTAGAGCTAGAAGACTCTTCATCTCTAAAAATCAAATCAGTCTCTAAACAGTTAGCTGCATTAGACTGTACATACCGAGATTTAATTTGTGACATCAATTTTTCATCAATTTTTTTACATAAGTCTAAAAGTTCAGGAACAGTTTTAATATCTTGCAAAACAAGAGCATTAACATACTTAGATAGTAGATTCCTTCGAATTATTTTAGGTTGATCAAATGAACTAGGTAATATTGTGAATCTCGAGAACAAGTTCTGCATACTTACTACATATAAATTAACTGACTCTGTTCTGCCTTGAAATCTATCCTTTATCTGATCTAACAAAATCTCATCATAATCACTAGGTAAAAAGTCTTGTTTAAGCCTCAAAACAATGTCTTGCTAACAATTGAAAGTGTCTTTATTGGCCCTCAACCAAGTGAGTGCAGGTCCCTCAAAAAGATCTATACTTGATTTAAACAACTGGTCATCAGTAACTGATCTAGCATTAGCTAACTCTGTAACTCGCTCTATAAAAGCTTTCACACTAGTACCACCTGAAAATGTAACATTCCACTTACACACTGGAGTGCTAGAAACAAATGGAACTGAAACCGGAACCACAACTGTAGACTGACTACCAACATTATCACTACTAGTGTTCGGAATAGCTATAGGCACTACATTTGGGTTTGTATACCTAGCCCCAGGCTTCAAATGAGGTGAAACTTTAAATAATAAAATTGCATTCAACTCTAGACACTTACATGTCCAGTCCCTAACCAAATCTACATATTCATCCCTATCATGATCATCATCATAGGGTACCTGAAATCGTTTAATTCTAAAATATAAAGATATCAACCTAGACCTTAGTGAGCGACAGAGTATATCAGTCTCACTACCACAAAAGTCATTAAATAATTTTTCTAAAACTGTTAAAGTATTTTTAATAAAATCTGTTTGATACTGTAAGTTGAAATCTTCATCGACTAATGTTTCAAAATTCTTATTCCTAACTATATGGGCTGACAATATGTTACGCTTGGTACCAGGTCCTTTTGGGACCTTAATGAAAATTTAATTTTTCGAATACCAATTTCATATTCTAGCTCAACCTCAGTCAACAACCAACGGTCAAGTTCACCCTCTAAGTCACACATCTTAAAATATCAAAAACTAGAAGTCCTTCAGAAAAAATATTTATCAAAATTCAGACAAAAAGAACCTCAAATACTATAAAATATCATAAAACAGTTTCAAATCAAAATAGTCATAAGTCACAATCTAAATGCACTTACAAATTCAAAAATGTTAGATTTTACTAATATAGCCTACTTGAAATACCAAAAAATGTGATTAAATATTCCAGACACTTAAAAGAATTAACTGCAACCAACACTGGAAAAAGTTCAAAAGTTAATTTAGTAATGGCCTTATTGAGTTTTAAAGAAATGCCCCAGACGTTGTGGCGTCACTTTTATGACATCTTTCTTGTTGATGTTAAAATTAGACATAAAAAAAAAGATGTATGCCTCAGCTGCTCTTTGTCGTGGCTACTTATAGGGGTGGTTCTTTTTCTTACCCTTTTTCCTTTATGTGTTGTTTGCAGTTACATGTCAGTTAATCCAAATCACTAAAGTGTTATAATTTGGGCGCCATTCATGGTCTATTAAAAAAACTTACTAGATTCAGCTGACAACTAAGGCCCCATGAATAACCCTAAATATGATACAGTCTGAAATATTTAACAAAACTCTAAAACCAGATGTTAAAGATGTTTAATATAATAGGATTGCATTGAGATTAACCTGTAAACTTTAATCAAAAGTTAGATAATTGTAAAATACCCTTTTATAATTGTACAATTATTTACACTATGGGTTGCGCTGATCTTTTAAATAAAATATATCTAAAAATTTCGGCAATTGTGCGTTTAGCTTTTTAAAAATGTATTTATGTACAAACTTATCTTTTATTAATATCCTCGTGGGGTTGTTCTTTGAGGTCCTTGAACTTTAGCCGGTAAAATGTTTGATTATTAATTTCCAATACTCCATGTAGTTCTCCAAACTTGGGTTTCTTGACTAAATAATGCCCTTGCTCAACAAGTGGCCAGTAAGATTAAAATTAGCCCACAAGCGGCTAGTAACTAACAAAATGTAAAGCACCACCACGTCTAATAATCTAGTTCATAAGCAGTTTAAAATGAACAAAACTGGTGTTTAATAAAACATTAAACTGGCGTTTAATAAAACTGTAGATTAATAAAACTGCAGATTAATAAAACTGCAGATTAATAAAACTGGGTTGCCCGAAAGACGTTATTTCACTTCCTTCCATTTATTTCCATCAAAGGATGATTAAAGATTTCCATAAAAATGGAATGATGGGCTATAAAAGGTCTACCCAGTGACAAAAGTATCTTGGAAGTAACCTAACCCTTCAGTCAGCTGTCTTATCCGCTGAATTTTCAACCGTTCAGGAATGACATCCAGAATTCTGTATTAGCGGGTGTATTTTTACTTTGAAACTATAAAAACGAAATTCCCCAATATTCCACTTATATGAAAGAACATTACTAGCTACACCCACAATTAAAGAGACTTATGAAATTTACGATCTGTAGTATTTACTTATGATTTAGACACAATTGGAATTTTAAAGGAAAACTCGGAGCGCCATCTATGAATCAATAAAATCCTCTCTAATAGAGATGAGCTATTCTGTAAATACATGAATTTTAATTTGTAGCATGTTTTCTGATTGGTGCATGAAAAATCAAAAAACGGAACGTTACACATTAAAAGGAAAATGGAAGATGGATAAGGATAGGGTAAAAGGAAAGTATTAAGTTTCAAACTTAGCATTTTGTGGCATAGACAATCAATTAAATATAGTTTAGAAGAAGTAGTTTGGTTTTTCTCTTGAAAACTTTTTCTGAGACAGTAAACTCATTTAATTATTAAATGTGCAATTAAATAAGAAAAAGAGCTTTTACAAAATTCTTTGTTGTGTGACGGTATAGTTAATAGATTTTTTCGTCTTATATTAAGATTGTGCACATCAGTATGATAAGTTAA
The DNA here is from genome assembly GCA_030620095.1 of Kuschelorhynchus macadamiae. Taxonomy (NCBI): domain Eukaryota; kingdom Metazoa; phylum Arthropoda; class Insecta; order Coleoptera; family Curculionidae; genus Kuschelorhynchus; species Kuschelorhynchus macadamiae. The sequence continues at coordinate 718,791 of JAUTXW010000911.1, read as the reverse complement.
TTTTTTGTGCAAATATGGTGGAGTCTTAAACTTAAGAATTTTATAAAAAACGACAAGAGCATGTAAGACTCGTCTATTGTGCATATTTAACCAATTTGCTTCTTTTAACTTATGAAAAATGTGTTCACGTCTTCTTATACCAAAAATAAGCCTTACACAGGAATTTTGGAGTTTTTGTAATCTATTAGCATCGGCATTATCAAGACAAGGTCCATAGATGGTGTCACAGAAGTTTAATAGTGATAACACGAGTGCGTCTCAAAGCATTTTCTTAATGTTATAGTTCAAGAAGTGCCTTTGCGAAAATACTGTTTTTAAGGCGAAATATCCACTTGTTAGTTTAAGAGTAACATGTTCTTTAAATCTAAGTTTATGATCCATTATGAGTCCCAGATTTTTGGCAGAGATTTTAAAATCTATTGGATCATTATTTATGTGTAGATTTAAGTTATCTAAAATATTCATTCGATTGTTATCACTACAAAAAAGAATAGCTACTGATTTGGTTGAGTTTATCTTTAAGAGGAGCTTTCGAGTTTCACTATATAAAGTGTCCAAATCCGCGTTAATGCACCTATTGGCCTCAACTATATCAGTACTTTTAAATGAATAATATACCTGGGTATCATCTGCGTAGCAATGATGACTACAATATCGAAATTTATTTATTAATTGCGACGTATAGAGAGTATATATTAATGGACTCAGAATGCTACCCTGAGGCACCCCAGAGGCAATATTAAGGGCTTTTGACATTTTACCATCAAGTACTACTTTTGTTTTCTGTCTGACAAAAAATAAGACACCAGTGCCACCGCAGAATCGCTAAAACCCAGACACTGCAACAAAGCCAATAATATTTGGTGGTTGACCATGTCAAAAGCTTGAGTAAAATCCAAAAGAACCAAAACAATAGCTAGATTATTATCGAGGGCTTTAAATATATCATCAGTTACCTGAGATAATGCGGTTGCATAAATATTTAAATATTCAATTATTTGCTGTTCCATATTTTTTTCTAATAGTTTAGAGAGAACTGGAAGAATGGATATTGAACGGTTTTGTTTAAATTCAGTAGGATTTTTAACTTTAGGCAACGGAATAACATTGGCTTCTTTCCATTGATCTGGAAAATGATTTTTTTCTAAACAAACATTTATAATGTGAGTTAGTTGATTAATTATGGCAGGACAACAAAGTAAAATAAGTGTAATATTTAAATTATCAGCTCCAAATGCTTTACTCTTTATGGTTTTTAGAATGGAAAAAAAATATCTTGCGTTATCAGCCCAAATTCAAATTCATTTTGTGTAATTTTGTGTTCCTTAAAATTCTTAATAAATTCTTCATCAGGTTTATTGTTATTTTTATTTATATTAGTAAAATAAGTATTAAGTTCATCTACATTTTGCAAGGAATTGGGAAGTTGTATATTTTGTTTTTTAGAAATATTAATTTTATTTAATTCTTGCCATGCTTCTTTATTACTGCACACTCCAAACCTATATGTTAAATAAGCCTTTTTTTTCCGATCTGATTGCGCTAGTAGTACGATTTCTATACTGTTTGTATGTGTTCCAGTCCTCCCAATTTTTGGTGTTTCTAAACTTATTTAAGGCCCTATTACGAAGCCTCTGCATTAGTAATCCATGGTCTGTATGGCTTATGGTCACCTCTGATATTTTTTAAGGGAGCATGCAGGTTTATAACGTCGAATAATGATTAGTTGAAAAAATCAACTTTGCTATTTACGTACGCCATATGATACATTATGTGCCAAGGTATTAGTTCGATATCAGATTGAAATCGCTTATTGTTAACACTTTGTAAATTTCTGTATGTAAAGTTATAAGTATTAGATTTGGGTTCTCCAAAATTTATGTCGCAATAAATGAGCATATGGTCCGATATCTCAACATCCCTTATCCCGCAAACCTCGATTGAATCTATATTTGAAAAAAGTAAATCAATTAAGGACATGTTTGTATTTGATATTCTAGTAGGTTCAGTTATATGCTGTTGCAAACCATAGACCTCAGTAATTTCACATAACGGTGCTGTTGTATTTAATTCGAGAAAATTTATATTAAAATCACCTAGCAATAAAAGAGAATCATAGACAGTATAAAAATCGGTCATAATACTTTCAAGATGAGAATAGAATAAGTTTAAGTCACCCTTAGGAGGACGGTACATATTGCCTATTAAATTTTTTGTGTTGTTTACTTTTATTTCAATCCAAATATGTTCTAGAAAAGGGCAGGTTTCTCTAAGCATAACACGAAACTCAATACTTCCTTTTATATACACAACGACACCACCACCCCTACCTAGCCTATCTTGCCTTATAAAACTATAATTTTGTAGTTCCATGATCTGATCGGCGATATCTGCATGTAACCATGTCTCAGACACACTAATCAAATCAAGCTGAAAGTCAGCAGCCACATGGCCTCGAAAAATGTGAAAATTATTTGACAGTGATCTTGCATTAATATGCGCGCACGAAAACATTTATCATAAAAACATAAAACGAGGTACTTATCCTTGCTAAAAACAAACAACAAAAAAAAAAGGAGTAAAAGGTATGAGGATAAAGGAAAGGAGGTTACCAAAAAGTATATGCTTATTTAGAAAAAGTAAAACAAAAAAAAGTATTTCACTCCTAGAACTCTGCGCTCCGATAATTAAAACCGGTGACACAAATACAAAAAAGTAGCACACAAAATCTGTATTACCTAATAAAGTAATAATTCTAGTTAGCATTTTTACTTTAAGTAATGAAAATATTTCATATAAATATTTCTAGCATTGTTTAGATTTTTCTATCGTTTATGTCTTTAACAGTAGGCATAAATTTACATATTATTATTAATTATTAGAGTTTGTTTGAAGTTGTACCTTAAAAACATATGCCCTATAAATAAACTTAACGTGAATAAAAACTATTTCTATGTACAGTACCTTTTATGTCCTTAAAATGCGTATTACACCCACATATAATATCAATAAGAATTTCACATTTTAATCACCATTAATTAAATCATTAAGTATTTGTTCATCCCGAATTAATTTTCGCACTCCACCAGATTGCACATACACAAGACCATTAAAAGTCCATGCTTCCGAACTAAATGGCTCTCGAGCCCCTTTTAATAATTGTAAATTTGCCACAGTTAACAATTCTGTGATTAGAATATGGGAATGACTTGGTAACATTTTGGTAAAAATCCAACATGGCGAAACAAAATGGCGGCCTAGTGAGATATTAAAAAAAAATATTGCTAAAAACCGTACAGATCCAAGATGGCGAAACAAAGGGCGGCTTAATAAAGCATTTAAAAATTCAGACTGAAAAAACTACTTAATTGACTGATTTTAAATTGTGTGCCATCACTAATTGTGGTTGAGAAATGAACTAGTAAAACTGTGGTACTAATTCAAGATGGCGAAACAAAATGGCGGCCAAATAAAACGTCTGTAATCGTGAAAAAAAATCACCCTCTCAGGTTTTATATATCTTCACGTTTTAGCGTCCCTAGATGCCAAAAAATATGTTTTATCAGTTCCGTCGGTCCGTCTGTCAGTGTGTCTGCCTGTCTATCAGTTCGCGGCATAGCTTAAAAACTACTTATCAGATTTAACCTGGTAATACTTCGGCAAAAATCCAATATGCCGGAACAAAATGGAGGCCTAGTGAAACATTAAAAAAATTATTACTAAAAAATGTAATTATCCATATTTACCTCAAATTTTGCACAATTTTTTTTATTTGTATATGATTAAATTTATTTGGTTATTAGGTTAGGTTAGGATTGCTGTAATGCGTCAATTACTTCTTGTAAAATATTATTCAAAATGCTTATTATAACGTAAATTTGGCAACACTCTAAGACAGCCTCTCTTGAAACTGTCATAATAAGGAGTTTTCGCATCGAAATGTAATAAAATATCAAACATCTTTTGTCCTTTTTTTTAATAGATTTTATATTTTCCTTATAAAATAGTTGAAAGAAGGTAAACTTTATATTTTATATTCGAAAATTATCAAATTCCGTGGGCATAATTGTTTACAAGACCCCGATTTTATTTTAAGACAAATAATCATTTGTAAGGTTTGCACTGATACTTACCACAATTTTTTGAACAATTGAAAATATATCCGCACAAAACTTAATTTATTCGTTGCGGCTAGTAAACAAAAAAATACGCAACCACCATTTCCACATACGAAAGCATTGTTGCCGGATTTACTATTTCGTGGCCTGTTCTGAAGTCGGCCGTGGTTCTGCATATGGTTTTCTCAAGTATTTATATTTAAACATTTTCTATAGATTAGCGGACAGAATATAACCTATTTTAGTTTTTGTACAATAGCCTTGGCAAATGCTTTTGTATTTTTTTCTTCGGGCAATGAAGTAAAAGAAAAAATTCATGAATTTTTTAAAGTTAGATTTATTTCATTTGCTGTGCTATTTTTTGAAGTTAATATAGCTCGTTCTTTAAACCAAGAAGCGGTTTTATGTTGACAGCTCTCGAGTCGACTATAAACATTTAAGGGATAGTTTCACCCCCTTCTTATTAAACCTCTGCATCCTAAAATCAAGCTGTTTCCACAAGCTCAGCTTTCTACGGCAAACGGTTTGAGAGAGATCGCAAAAATTAATCAGTGACCCGATTTTTTCAGCAACCCTGTATGAATTTATAAAAAAATCTTAAAATATGTAATAAATTAAAATAAATGCACGTGTTCAAGTTTTTTTCCTAATAACTAATTGTTTTTTAAATAAAAAATATAATATTAAAGGGGTGGTTTCAGCCCCTTGGACACCCTGTCTCGGTTTTTAAAAAAAATTTAAATATGTAAAAAAATAAAACATAAAGCATATTATGTTCAAGCCTTTTCCGAATAACTAACGGGTTTTTAAATAAAATGTATTATAATATTTAAGGGATGGTTTTACCCCTTTGGACACATTGTATGAATTTTTTAAAAATTCTAAAATACGTAAAAAAATAAATTGAAAAACACGTATTTCAGCGTTTTTTCGAAAAACTAACCCCTGTTGAAATAAAAAAAAATGTATTATTTGAGTGGTGCTTTCACCCCTTTGAACACCCTGTATGAATTTTTAAAGAGTAAAATATGTAAAAGAATAAATTAAAAAACACGTGTTCAAGCGTTAGCCTAGTTTTACTGGACAAGACATTGTTGAAAGATAGCAGGTCAAGTGGACCAGACCAGCAAAAGTCCTTGATGAAGACAGCAAATTTGCAATTCTAAAGGCCGTTTTACATGCTGCAATTCACCTTGCAATATGCAATAGTCTTGAACAAAGGCATGCGCAGTTTAACAAAAGATACAAATGTCTTGCTACTGCGCATGCTTTTGTTCAAGACTTGTTGCAACTTGCAAGATAGAATTGCAGCATGTAAACGGCCAGCAATTATTTTTTTCCAGTTGGATTTACCTGTTTTACTATCATTTTTAATTTTTTTATAATAATAATTTAACTCGCACCACAAGTTTAAGTAAGCTGTCAACTGTAAACAATTCTGAATCAAGTAGGCTGAAAACTGGAAGTAAATTTATTTTCCAAAATGTGGCTACATATTGCAATTGAAACACAATTGCCGCTTGTAAAACCACTTGCAAGAAAGATTACGCGCAAAGTCTTGCAAGTGCAACCTCTTGCTGCAATAAACTTGAAGGTAAGTCTTGCAGCATGTAAAACGGCCTTAAGAAAGTTCACTCTTTCTAATTTAAAAAAGAAATACCCAGTTTAGATAAAACTTTGATGGAGCTTGGCCAAGATGACAGTATTCCTTTGATAACTAGAAAATTTTTATGGATAATTTTAAAACAATATGGATTTTGTCTAGGAAAAGCGTAACCGAAATGCACTTTTATTGGAAAGCGATGAAATCGTTTGCTGGCGATGAAAAATGACTGATTCGGTAGTGGTTATGGATAACGCAAGCTATCATTCCCGGCGCGTAAAGAAGCAGTGGCGTAACTACAAATTTTGGGCCTCCCCGCGGTTTTCGGTAAAGGGCCCCTTTCAGAAGAGAAAAATAATTCATGACAACAAAGAGGTCCTTTACTTGTCAATAAATATAGCCGGAAAATATATGATGACTAAAAAAAGTCATCCATACAGCTTATTTGCAATTATCGCCGGGCCCGCTAACTTTGTGGACTCATCCGCACCGCGGGGGCTGGCGGGGGTGTAGCTACGCCACTGTAGAGAAGCAAAGTTCATCTTGGAGAAAACAAATTATTATCGACTGGCAAACTACCAAAAGTATTGAGTTTGAGCCCAATTTAATGAAGAATTTAACTGTGCTGCGCTTATCGCCATATCATTGCGGACTAAATCCTATAGAACTTATATGGGGGCAAGTCAAAGGATTTGTAGGAAGACAAAACACGACATTTAAAATAAAAAATGTTAAGCTGCTGTTTGATCAAGCCATTATGGAAGTGACACCGGAGAACTGGCGAAAAGTAGTCCAGCATGTGATTCAACAAGAGGAGAATGTTGACAACCTGATCGATCAGACGGTCGACCCTTTAATTATATTGTCAAGAGGTAATGACTGTTTCTCAGATGTTGAAGAATATAACCCGTTATAATTTAATTGTCATTTTCAATGTATATGGATGGATAACAATAGGCAAAATGCACAAATTGACCCAAAACCAGGTGGTACTACCTGCACTTGATGGAAAGAAAGAATTTTGAAATGAGATCAATGCCAAATTATGGGTCACACTGTATATATTTCTGAAACCCACTATAGTAAAATGATTCAATCCTTCTTTAGCAATACAAGATGTAAGTTATGGTGAATATGAATTTAATTTTTTTTAATTTTTTTTAATTTATCAATCTAAGCAACTTAAAACTTGACAAATAATTAAACCAATCATCTGCTAGCTATAAAACAATATAAACTAACATTTGACTGGTTAAAAAACATAGGCCGTTCTCTTAAAGATTAATCAGCGATACATGTGCATACAAAAATGTGGATGAAGCAATTAACAAAGTTTAAACACACAGTTGACGATATAGGTAATAAAAACACTAAATATTTCCAGTAATAAAATAACAATGAGCAGGATAATTAAGTTGTGTTAGGAACTGTATCAGACTTTACATAAATATTTACATTTTTGCTTGTTTTAAACATATCGATTATTCATGCTAGTGTACCCGATTTGTATAGTACATAAAATTTATTTCACTTAGAAACTGAATCAAATTTTGTCGTTATTTTTTTTTAACATATATATATCATTTTCTTTTCTTTGTATTAGGTACGACGACTCGTTGAAGTGGATAACGGGCAGTGAGCACTGTAGAGACGTGGAGCTTAGGAATTGTCCAAAAAGGTTTTCGTGAAATTTACATTTTTTAGTATTTTTGACATTTAAATGATATTTCGCACTAAAACTGACGTTATTTTTGAGTTGAGATAAAATCTAAAATGTAGATTTCGTCTGTCTCGAGAGCTCTTCTAGGACTAACGGTTCGCGAGATATCGACCATTTTCCGAAGGCGTGCATAAAGTTGGGATTTTCCCGATTTTTCGAGGGCTATAAAAATTCCACGGTTCGTCCTACGAACAAATGGATGTTTTTTTCGGTTTCTAGGGTATCGAATTATTACAGAAACGAGGTTTGAACACAATCTGAGACCCAAAAATTTTTGGTGAAATTTCAATACATGCAAATTTTTTTACCGGAAAATATTTTTTTTTGAAAATGCGTGAAATAAGTACGTTTTGATATGTATTTTGAGTAAATAAATGCATTAAAACCATCCATTGCGACCTAGGATCGATATTTTCGGATATATGACTAAATTTTCATTTTGCAAATTTGTTTTTATGATTTTTTGTTAAGTTAGCAAGACACAGGTCAAATATGTTTTAGAATGATCATTTCTTAATAAAACAGTTTAAACCACACTCTCCTATCTCTTTTAGTTTTCGAGATATGAATTTTTTTCCGACACGATGTAAGCGACGCGTCCGCCATTTTGTCAAAAAACGCTACATAATTTTCGCGTTGCAAAAAATACTAAAAAAGCGATTTTCATCCGAAAGTTTGTACGATCGGTCAATTGGTTTCGGAAATATCCGCGGAAAACCGAAAATGACGGATTTCGTTTTTCGCCAGTAAATCCGAAACGGGGTAAATTTGACAGCTGTCAAAATATAACATTATTGAAACACTTTTTTTAGACGAATAAGATATCGTGCACGACATACGTCACACTGTATATATATGTATATATATATATATATATATATATATATATATATATATATATATATATATATATATATATATATATATATATATATATATATATATATATATATATATATATATATATATATATATATATATATATATATATATATATATATATATATATATATATATATATATATATATATATATATATATATATATATATATATATATATATATAGTGTGTCCGAAATTGGTTATGACAGTATTGGGATCTCGGAAACCGTGATAGTTACAAAAACGTTTAAATGGAGAAAGTTTTAGACAATTATGTTTGTAATTTAACGCCGTTTTGCTCGCGATTCTATCTTTTTTAGTTTTTGAGATATTTTGAAAAAACCAAAAAACTGCATTTTCGGAAAAGTCCTATAATTTATTTATTTATGAAAATTTTCAAAATCTGTAAGAACATTATTAAGGCAACTTTTTACGTAGAGTGCACCTATTAAGTCATATTTTACATACGACGTTTCGATTTTCTAGAACCATCATCAATTTTATTTTTTCTTATGGCCGCTGTGTTCGATTTTAACAGTTTTGAAAAGAGTATTTCTTTAGCTTTTCAACGGTGTATCACACTTTGTAATTAGGTTATTACTAAAGGTGCAAAAAGTGCGTGAGTCGGGAGGATCGCCCCAAACTCCAGGAGTGTGTTCTATGAAAGATACTGATTTAAAAAAACTCATATGTTTTTATTCGATTTTCATTTGTTTTCAACTTACAACAAAAATAAGATTTCAAGCATAATTCCATACATACAACATAATAATTATAGGGTGCTTAGAAATCAAAATAAGTTAATGTTCCATTTACTAGAACTATACCTGTCAGTGTCATTTTTGAATTCGTACCTGTCAGTGTCATTTTTGAATTCAAGCTGTTGAACATATTCCAAAATGCCGAATTTTTACTCACACTTAGAGTATGCGAATATGATATTTGTTTATGGTTTTTGCAATGGGAATGCTACAGCTGCTGCTGAAGAATACCGTCAACGATTCCCATTTCAACGTCATCCTGATAAGAAAGTATTTATGAGAGTTTTCAACAAACTATGCGAAAGCGGAACACTTCCCAGTGCCAACACAACTTCTGAAAGAGCTACTCAACAAACTTTAGAAGAAGTAGAAAATATTCTGGACCTAGTAGAAGAAGATTCAACCATCAGTTCACGCAGAATGGCTGCTCAGTTGGACATTCCACAAAAAAGAGTGATAAATACGCTCCACGAGCAAGGTTTGTATCCTTACCACTTACAAAAAATCCAACACCTACAGCCAGAAGATTTTGCCAAACGTATGGAGTTTTGTCGGTGGATAGACAATAATCGTCATCTTATATCGCGCATACTGTTCACGGACGAAGCAACATGTACTCGTGACGGTATTAATAATAGTCGCAATTGCCATGTCTGGTCAGAGGAAAATCCGCATGCAACAGTCGAGAGCAACTTTCAACATAGGTTCTCGGTAAACGTGTGGTGTGGTATGATAGATAGTTATGTCATTGGCCCTTTTATTTTGGAAAATCGCCTCACAGGGGACTACTATTGTGAATTTCTCGAAAATGAATTACAAGGACTACTGGAGGATGTTCCCCTAAACATCAGAAGGCAAATGTACTTCCAGCATGATGGAGCTTCAGCACATTTCGCACATCAAGTCAGGCAACACTTAGACGGGAGGTTTCCAAGGCGTTGGATTGGTCGCGGTGGTCCTATTATTTGGCCTCCAAGATCTCCTGACCTCACTCCACTCGATTTCTGTTTATGGGGCTGGTTTAAAAATGAAGTGTACAAAGTGAGAGTGGACACTCGAGAAGCACTTACTCAGCGTATCAGAAATATTGCAGATGAAATTAAAGAAAGGTATGAGGCAATTAGAAGAGTAACAGGTGCCCTACGTAGACGAAGCCGAAAATGTTTAGAGCTCAATGGGGGCATTTTTGAACATTTAATATGATGAAATCTAATGATTGAAACGTTAATTTGTTAGATCTTGTTTATATTCTAATTTATGCTGTACGTTGAAAACAAATGAGAATCGAATAAGAACATATGAGTTTTTTTAAATCAGTATCTTTCATAGAACACACTCCTGGAGTTTGGGGCGATCCTCCCGACTCACCCTGTATACATATATGTTGAGTTTCGAAAAGTCTGTAAAAAATACAGTTTTTAGGGTTGTCAACGGTGTTTAATAAAACTATTTATTTGTAGATATGTTATCAGATTCTTGGTTCTGTGTTAATAGGAGGGAAGTTAATTAGAAACGGAGAATTTCTACATGCACAAGATGTTCCATTAAACATATGTCCTAGGAACATCTAGCATCTTTGGCTTTTAAGCAGCATTCTACGTCTATATTTCTTATGCTGGCGAAAAAAGACCATGGTCTCTTTAAAATGGATGTTGTGACTAATGAGACAGCAGAACCATCACAGAGATTCTGCTTGTTCATAACGTACAAAAAGAAAGTTGTCGGATAGTCGGTGGAAGTCCATATAAGTACTACGTAAATTGTGAAAATTAAAACAACTGTTCTTAACAAACTCTTCTGTTATCATCTGATTCGTTTTTGGCACTAATTTCACACCACGGGAAACTAATATCTTCATATGATCCCAAAAATACAAAATTGATAAAATTAGTATAGCTGGAGTTACATTTCCTGTTTCTCGTACGCTCTGATACTGACATAAATGTTTCATCGTTTGTTAGTTTCTTTGCAGAATTAATAGTATTACAACTAATAGTATTAGATAATAAAAAAAACATTTACAAATATGGTTAAGTTACAACAAAATAAGTTCATTTTTTTTTTCAAAAGTGGTTTTAACATATTATGCTATTTTTTATATCTATTTAAATATCGAAGATAGTTTGGTCAGTTAGTTTTGATATACAATCACTGTACAATAATTACACATGCAGCTTCTCCTCGCAAAGCCTTCAAAACCACAAGTAACCCAATTTTTTTTTTAAACCGCACCGTTCCTTAATAAATGTCTTTCAAATGACCATCTATCATCTTTGGCTTTTAAGCAGCGTTCTATTTATACATTTCTTATGTTGGCGAAAAAGACTATATTGACTCTATAATGGATGTTTTGAGTAATGAGACAGCAGAAGAATTACAGAGAGATACTATTACTGCTGCATGTTCAGAACGTACAAAAAGGAAAGTTGTCGTTACCAATTTCACACCACGGGAAATTTACATTGTCATATGAGAGCAAAAGTGAAAAATTGATAAAATTAGTTGGCTGGAATTATATTTCCTGTTTCTCGTACGTTTTGATACTGACATAAATGTTCTATTGTGTGGTAGTTTTATTATAGAATTAATAGTATTGCAATGTATAATAAATTAAATAGGGGCTTCCACAGATATATTACTGAGGTTTTGGAAGATTTCGATGCTTTTCATGATCACTATGAATGAGCCTGGCATTTTCATACCGCCGCTAGAATTGTTAAAAGATATCTGGATGAATTGAGAATTAGGCGGTCCCACGAGCTATAAATCCGAGCATGAACGCCATCGAACATGTCTCGGATGAGTTGAAACGACGTATTAGAAGTTATAGATCAGCTTCTTGGAGCTCAGAGCTTTGCGGTTGCAAAAGCGGGATCACATCGACCAGAATGTGATACGTAACTTAATTGAAAGTATGGTTCGTCAACTTTAATCGGTTAATATTCCCAGGGTGGGGGGAGAGACGCGTTAATTGTGATATTTTTTCTTGTTTTCTTTATTTTTTTTTTAGCCAATATTAGTACGAAAGTTGACCTTCCGTTAAAATGCAGTTTTGTTTCTTCTTGTTTTTGTCTTTTTATCTCACACTTTAAAAATCTCTATCCTTCTTCAATTCAGTATAAATGTTTTTATGGATCGTTTATATGGCTATTAGGATTGATGACAGACTGAATTTAAATCAATCCCATTTGTTCTGATGAATATTAAAATATTTCACACATCTTCAGCTTATGAATGTCATCAATGAACAAAGAAATATAATACGACTGGCAGTTAGAGTCGGTCGATCCCTGATGAGGGTTCGTGCAGAGGACACATGTAGCGAATGCAAATTTAGAAAGGGGCGCAATCTGCCACGTATTTCCAGCGAATTCTGATATTCGGAAGCCAATTATCATCATCGAACTTGAAATTAAAATCTTACCCATCTCAATTTAACGCAGCAATTTATCAGAGAGGCAGAATTGATTGCGAACAGCGAACTGTCAGTTAAGTTTGTCGATTAAGCTAAATTTTGCATTCATTTTTAACGCAGACTGAATCGGTAGAGTTGCCTGATTAATTCAAGCTCATTGTGGTAAAGAATTAATATTGTAGAGGGGAAAGTTGCGAAGGAAGAAAGCGACATGTTGCTAGATTAAAGATTTGGCAGAAATGCCTTAATAAAAGGGGTAAGGAATTAAGCTGACTGCGTTTTAAAGTAAGTTCTTCCTGCCAAAATAAGAAAAAATTGAAATAGAAATGAAAAGATGTAGATGAGCTGAAGAATACATATAAATCAAAAAAATTAAATCAAAGCGTTTTATTATCCAAAAGACACTTTAGTGTGTGAAATTTGTTATACACACATAGTTATATGTTTTACAGTGATTAAATTTTAAAAAAATGGTTATTGAGCTAGAAAAAATGTTTTAAAAATATCGTGTAAGAATATAGTTATGTTATTTTAGCCTAAAAGAATTTTATTGGGAACAATTATATCAATGATAAAAGACAATTTTTCATTTTTTATTAATTTTTTCATTTTTTATTAAAAAAACTGTTTTAAATTAAAGGTAATATCTGAAGAAGAAATGCCAAATGTAAAAAAACTGTTTCGGTAAAAATGTCCATTATTACTAAAACTGACATCGAATTTGAGATTGATAGAAAAAACCAAACCCAACAAATCACTATTTAACGTCCATCTCTTAGTTTTTGGTGAACCCTGTATACAATAATCATGTTGGAAAATTTAATTTTATTTTTTAATATTAAAATTATTTTTTCGTATCTAGCTCTAGATTATTTTGGATGCACAAAGAGAAAGAGAAATCTTCTATAGTACGAATTCTCGTCGAAGAAACTTTAAAATAAATGACAGGGTCTTATAAACCTCCTGTATAAGACGGTTGCTATAGTATCCTGAGGCAGCTCTCATCGGCTACATACTATGGGTATTGATCAGACAAATGCCGAAAACAGCAACTCAAAATTTTCATGTGTATTGAAAATATTTAATTTTAAACTTCCAGTAAAAATTGGGAGTTTTCAAGGTTTCTGAAAAGTCAGCCTGAGAGGTTCAGCCATTCCCGATGCACATTTCAAGGGAACAAGGAGATAAACCATCAGTACCAGCATTCTTATTAGTATCAGAGGAATAAAGTTTATTTAGTATCTCTTTAATAGTACAGTTTTGGCCTGTTAATAGACTAAACATTTTCCGAAGACAAGGGCATCTTTTAAACTGATCCGCAAAGGGTCAGTAATTTCCTGTTTTGACATGTCATCATCCTTCCTTAAGTTGTTAACACGTTCATTGCGGTACCAGTTACAGATGATTTGTAAAAAATAACTTTACCAGTCACATGTATCTGGTGTGTGATATATTCATTCAGGCGTTACCAGATATATGGGTCTGGTAATCATCCCTCAAAAATAATAACCATAATTCCAAAAATTATTAAAAAAAACTATTTTTTTTTTGCAAAAATGTATTGAATAAAGCCTCTAGTTTGGTGTTATAAATTTGCACTAGCCTATGTAAAGTAATTAACACAAAACTAATCGCTAATTAGAATTCAGAATTATGGATAGAAAAAAAATTAAAACTAATTATTGATTTTAGTTAGGCTGGAATGTCTTTCATTAAAACAAGGAAGGCACAAGGCTGGCTTGCTGTCGCAATCTGAACAAAAAGTTGACACTTTTGTAACTCTCTTGTCCGCTTCTCGACTTGACAAATTGATCCGCAATTTTTTGTAGCAGTTTACGCAGTTTCTACGTCGTTTCCTTCCCGGACCCTGCTCTACTTCAAATGTATGAATTCTTTTTGGCGTAGTGGAGGCCAATGATTAAGTGCTCTGATTTTCTTCAGTCAGTGCTAAAGCCAATTTTTCTCTAAATTAGAGCATACTAAGAGTACCATCATTTTTGTTGATGTCATTGTAAACCACTTTAGAATTAGAGTTCAAACGCGGTTTTCCTATACCATTTGAGTCCTTTTCTCAAGGCTGTGTAATAAGAAGACATTTGATCACTAATATCTACTCCTTTTTTTGCTTTGTTGTAATCAATTATACATTTGGGCTTCAGAATAGCTTCAGATGACTTACTTTTCTTCCCAGTCTCTTGCATGCTTATATCATGCTCACGTTTGTTCGAAATCATTAGAATGGGATGCTTATCTTGCCATTTTATAATTTTGATTCCGTTTCCATTATGAACACCTATAACCTGATTCTTTTTTATTTTTCGGTTTACAAATTCCCTCGGAAGGTTCTTTCTGTTAGACCGTAAAGTTCCGTAATAGAAGGTTTTTCTAGCTTCAAGTTTCTTTACTAATGGTACGCTGGAATAAAAATTATCGGCGAATAAAGTACGTCCTTGATCTAGCACATTTTGCATGAGATTCAATACCACTTTGACAGTGTGAGGGTCACTTGGGTTATCATTTTGGGTTGTTTCTTTACCGCAGTAA
The DNA here is from genome assembly GCA_030620095.1 of Kuschelorhynchus macadamiae. Classification (NCBI taxonomy): domain Eukaryota; kingdom Metazoa; phylum Arthropoda; class Insecta; order Coleoptera; family Curculionidae; genus Kuschelorhynchus; species Kuschelorhynchus macadamiae. The sequence goes on along the minus strand of JAUTXW010000911.1, from coordinate 703,748 downwards.
ATTTTTATGTTTATAGTATAACCTTCTAAAGGGCACAATTTATATAATTTCACACCATATTTGTGTCTTTTGTTCTTAATATACTGACGCATGCCCAATCGACCTCTCCATGGGATCATACTCTCATCTATCACAATGTCTTTACCAGGGGTCAAAATTATCTGAAATCTTGCGTTGAGCATTTCCAGAAGAGGTCTAATACGAAACAAGCGATCATGAGAATTTGCTAAATTTTCATTATTATTGAAGCGAATGTGTTGCAGCAACAACAAAAAACGGTCTCTAGTAATTTTGGAAGAAATTATCTATTGCGATAAAGTTCGTTTTTTGACCAGTAGAGATTGATAGATGGAACTCTAACAAGTCCCATGCAGATTATAACACCAAAGAATTTGTACATTTCTTGTGGATTGGTATCTGTCCAATTTTTCAGGCGAGGCTTCGAGCTACAGTACTTTTTTTTTGTAAAGCATACCTATTGGTTTCTTCAACTATCAAATCAATCACTTCCTGATCTATGAAGAGCTTGAATACGTCAGTAGGGGTCTTACACGATCCATAGTCAATGTTAATTATTTGCCTCCGATTATATTCCACGATATCCAGCGACTTACCGATGTCCATTGGTAACCAAACATCACTCTGGAGATCCTCTGAAAAATAAAGCAATGTATGAATATGGTAAAATTACATACAATATTTACCTATTTCAACATATACATATTATAGTTATTAAGAATACCTACCTAGAACTTCATCAGCAGCAAATTACTCTCCTTCGATATATTCCAATTCCAACAATGGCTGGTCTGTTTCATTCGCATTCGTATCAGATTCATCTGTACGAACAGATGAACCAGGAGAAGATATACTAGGCTCACACTCAGGATCTGTATTCGAATGAGTACCTGCATATGGATCCTCTGGATCACTCTCTAAGTCAGCTTCGCTACTGCTATCATTTTCCCCCACCCCTTGCAATATTTCACGACTTGGATTATTCTCTGTTACAACTTCCACGTTTTCAATTTCAGGTTCTATGGTTTCGGTTGCGTGAGAACTCTGGCAAAGATAATTTTGTGGTTAAAACTTGATATTTTGGTATAATAATCCCAAACTTACCTGGTTTATGTGTATTTTAACATGTTGTTCATGAGATTCTGGCGAATCTGGATCTTGGTTATACTGAGAACGCGCTAATTCACATAGTTTCTTACCGCGATTTGCCATAATTCACAAATTCGCATAGAAAGACCGCAAAAATACTACCAGTCACATGTATCTTGTAACGACAGGTGGTAAAATTATTTTCACTGTGTGCTTTACCAGTCACAAGTGTCTTGTAGGTAATATATATCCTAAAAACATTGCGCACGTCACGACTGTCAAATAGGTACCTGTAACGTGCAAATCGGATTTATAGTTTTCAAATTATTCGTTCCGCCGCTGGGTAATAGAACGTGTTAACCTAAGACCAGAAATTATTTGATTGTATCATTTGCCCAATGTTTTTTATAAATAAAAGATAATATAGATCAATCAAGTATTTTGTTTCGCATCTCTCTTTAGAATATCTACCGTAGTTTTCTCTATAGTTAGTCTTTTTGCATTTTTATGTAGGCTGTAAAGATATCATCTCACAACTACACCATTTGGAAACTACTGGATGTTTTGGTCCACAATCACCCCACAACATCGTAAAACCCTTGAACCATGTCATCCACATTTCCCAAGAGAAACGCACTTAACTGACAACAAAAATCCGTCTGTGCTCTTGTAACCCGTCCTCTCAAAGAAATGTACAGGGTGTCCCATTTTGGGTATTTTTGCGGTGTATCTACGTTATTTTTATAGATAGAAAGTTGGGGTTATCGCGGCATATGCTACTTTTTCGTAAAACGAAAGATGCCGTTAGCAAAATTATCATAGCCCTCTTAGTTTTTAAGATACAGGGCTAAATTGAAAATGATTCAATTTCAAGCACCTCTCGTATCTCAACTATCAGATAACTTATCGAAGATGTAAAAACTGTTTCATATATAACTTTTTCCGTAGAACTCAATTCCTCCTTCGGAATCAGTATACAGGATCAGGTCAAAAAGTTATCGGACCCTACTTTATTTTTTAAATGGAATAACCTGTATTTTTATAGATTATAAAATTTGTCTTTTTTTACCTTTTCGAAAATATATAATAGTATGCACTTTTTTTCAGAAACACACAAATAAATGACAATTTTCTGAAATTAAATGCATAATTTAATAGTAGGCCATGAACAACAATAATAAACAATTAAAAGTTACATATTACTAACGAAGAATTAAATACCTTGAATATAAGTATCTTCTTATATAAAAAAACCTATAGAGTTTTTTGATAACAGCCCCATAAAAAATCTAAAATTGAGAGATCTGGAGATCGTGGAGACCATTTAACAGGTCCGTTGGTACCTATCCATCTCTGAGGAAAGAAATTCTTTTAAGAGCCTAGAGTTGTGACTTGGGGGACCATCTTGTTGTAGGTAAACAGCATTATAGTGGGCTAATGGAATATTTTCGAGCAGTTCTGGAATAACTCCCTCAAGAATCTGTAGGTATCTACGTGATGTAAGACCTCTTTGAAAAATCCTATAAACTATATTTCTGCCCAAAATAAAACATGACACCCCAACTCCAAAGCGTTCTTGTTGTGCTCTTTCAAACATGCAAATGTTGCACTATATTAAATTTGTATGGATGATACGTCCTTCTCAATTTTTCTACATGAGGACGAAGTTGTTGCTTCTATATGTCCAAAACATCTATCTCTTTTCTTTACCTGTTCTCTTTGTTATATGTTTTAGGACGCGGATGAACAAATGATCTGTGCTCAACAAAATTTGCTTTTAAACGAGCAAATATCCCAAAAATTGGTTGCCTTTTTTTGTGGATATCTAACAAGCAAAAACTTATAATGACAATAATGATTTGCATAGCCATAATAGCTTACTTACCTTTGGAAATAGGAGGCTTCTTCAGAATTTACATTACTCTGTATAAAACATACCAGCATATTATATTTTTCATATTTTTCATAGGCTGCCATTCTTCGAAGAATTTGATAAATATCAATTAAATAAAAATACCAAAAGAACTTTTATAAACAAACCAAAAGTAGATCCAAAAACCGATGAGGTAACTACAGCCTACTATTAAATTATGCATTTAATTTCAGAAAATTGTTATTTATTTGCGTGTTTCTAACAAAAAGTGCTTACTATTACATATTTTTGAAAAGGTAAAAAAAAGAAAAATTTTATAATTTCTAAATATCCCCTGTAGCACAAAATATTGGTCCTAGCCTAATGCACTGTTGGCTCAATATTTACAAGTAGGGCCAATATAGAAGTTTTTTAGCCTATGTGGGTATAATATAGATAAAAAATATATGTTTCGATATATAATGCCACTTTTGGACCCATATAGGCTCAATTTTTTATCAGTCAGGCAAATATAAAAATTGTTTAGCCCATGTAGGTGTTATATTGGCAAAAAAAATATGTTCGATATATAATGCCACTTTTGGGCCAATATAGGACCAATATAATATACAATCTCTTATAAATTTCTATCCGTTCGATGTTTTTTAATCAACGTAGTACCTTCGTTGGGCCAATATGGACATAACATATTTTTCCAGAATAATAAGGCTCAGACACACAAATCTGCATCCTTGTTATAGAAAGATGGGTGTACTAATGTTTTACCAGTTCATTCCCATCTCACAGCTAATTTTTCTGCAAAATTTTGGATGAATTGTATAGGTCTAGTTTTTATTAAGAATATCTAAACACTTTGCCTTTATCAATTATAAACAACTTGTATAAAAACAGGACTTTTTCACTTTATTAAACTCACATTGGGTACAGGATTTATTTGTGCTATAGAATTGATTTTGATATTTATTATATCCAATATTATACTCTATTTGGGCCAATATAAAATTCAGGTTTACAATTTATTCCAACTTAAAACATATGGCAGGTTTTAAATGTAATTTGACCCTTTGTCAACATTTCTGAAAATTGATATCTATGTTTTAGTTTATGTCAAAAGAAGATTTTTTTATAATTGCTTATTATAAAAGTTCTAACTCTATTAGAAATATGTTGAGGGGAAATGAGGGGCTAATTGGTAAAAAATAACAATTCTTTGTTAATAATTAATTCGTTAATTAATATTGTCTTTTAATGGGTTTTGGGTATGCAGATTTGAATTATAAAAACTGTTATTTTGGCGAAAAATTGCAAAATAAGGAGCAAGGGTAAAAAGGGGAGGGGGCGAAAGTGAAAATGTATTTGAACAATCGAGTAATGGGGGAAAATATTTCGAAATGTTTTCTTCTAGATGCTTTTCTAATGTATTGAAAGTGTAGTTTAATAAATTAAAATTCAAAACATTTGACAGAGGGCTGAACGAAATTTGAAACATGCCATCTCCTTTGAGTTCAAAGCTTACAGGGTGACCTATTTACGGGGGACCTAGGTATACCTTTTTATCTATCTCCGACATAAATTATATGGAAATAAGCTTTATATCATCTCAGCCACTCAGCTGAAATTTTGTTGCTAGATTTATTTGTTTTCATTTATTTAAGGGGCAGTGCGAAGACGATTCAAAGATGTTACGATAAAGGTATAAAAAAGACAGTTTTGTTCTTTTGGCAGGTGTAAAGGACCGTGATAAAGGGCGCAAAATTATCGCAATGTACCAAATACACCATTAGGCACCTAGCGAGAGAAAGAAGAATTAGTAGAAAACGATCTTGCAGTTGAAGGGTCTAGTAACTGATGGAATCTCATTTTCATTTTCATGTTTTGTTGATTTTTGTTATTGATTATAAAACCGAAAAATTAAATGACGTATTTTACTTAAAACTCTCTATTAGGAGTACATATGGTGTTAAAGTCAATTACATGATGCTACTAAAAAAAATCTGATTGAATTTTTCAAGTGACCTAGTGCTAAGCTTTATTGTAATAGAGCTTGATTGTTAAATTAATATAATGTATAATAAGCGTGTCCGGAGGCCGAAAAACGGTTTTTACAATAAATTGTAAACACATTTTCAAACATGGTTTTAAATTACACTATATATAGTAAAACCTAAAACCATGTTTAAAAATTATTTTTTTACACCCTATCAATTTTTTTTATTGTGAAAAAACCGTTTTTCGGACAACAGACGTACTAATTACATTATAACAATCGAGCACTATTACAATAAAGGGCCTATATATATATATATATATATATATATATATATATATATATATATATATATATATATTGGCAATAAAAAAGCAGGTTGAGAGTCAGTATTGGTCCAGGATCAGTTCTTATTATTGAGGTATATTGTGGAACAACATTGGTTCTAAACAGGATGCCAATATTGGCTTACAATAATGGGATAATATTTAAATAATCTGGCGAAAACTTTCTTGGTCCCATATAAGCTAGCCAATATTGGACCAATAAATATGTGCTATATATGGGGATACAGGGTGTTCCATTTAAAAAAATAAAATAGGGTCCGATAACTTTTTGACCTGACCCTGTATACTAATTCCGAAGGCGGAATTGAGTTCTACGGTAAAAGTTATATAAGAAACAGTTTTCACATTTTCGATAAGTTATCTGATAGTTGAGATACGAGGGGTGCCTGAAAATGCAACATTTTCAATTTAGCCCTGTATCTTAGCAATTAAAAGGGCTATAAAAATTTTGTCAGCATTTTTACGAAAAAGTAGCACACTGTCGCAAAAACCTCAACTTTCTATCTATAAAAATAACGGAGGTACCCCGCAGAAGTACCCAAAATGGGACTGATAAGTACAGGGTGTCCCATTTTCGTAGGTTTTACGGGGTTTCCAGCTTACGAGTAGAGATAGAGAGATGCGGTTTTCGCGACACCGTGCTACTTTTCGATGAAACTAAAGAGGCCGCAAACAGATTTGCCCTAACCATTTTAGTTTCCGTGCTACAGGGTGATTTTGAAAATTTGTCATTTTCGGACATCCCCTGTAACTCAGCTATCGTAAAATATATTTAAAATGTTTCAACTGGTATTTATAGATTTTTTCACGTAGAATTCAGTGGCGTATTTTTGCTGAGAGTCATAGTTTTTGACATATTGGCATAACCTACTATTTTTTAAATGGGACACCCTATATACTATTTTTTCATCTTATTCTTCGTGTCGAGAGCTTTTCAAAAACATACCATAAGTCATATTTATTTTCATAAATAACATGAAAAAATGCATTTTTCTTTAAACGGATTTATGGCATAGCAGATCAATCGAAATAAGAGAAGGTGGCTGTGGAGCCATGGAAAAAGTTAACAAATATTTATTAACGAAATAACAAAGTAACAGCATCAGAAAAAATTAGGAAGTAGGTAAAAGGTAATAATTATAATTTCATTAAAACTACAAATATTGTTCAAATTGTAGACCATTATGTGTCCTACAAGTGTGACAAACTTTAAAAATTCTTTTTAATGCATTTTCTATTGTAAATGACTGTCTTTGTAACTCTGCAAAAGCGTTTTCGGTGGCCATTCTTAGTTGTTCTAAGTTTTCGTATCGCCTTACATAAACCTTGTTTTCTAAATAACCCCACAAAAAGAAATCTAAAACTGAGAGGTCAGGGGATCGTGGTGGCCATCGAACAGGTCCGTGTGTTCCTATCCATCTTCCAGGAAAATGGTCGTTAAGCCAGTTTTGACTTATTCTGGCATTGTGGGCTGGAGCTCCGTCTTGATGGAAATAAATCCTATTTAGTTGAGCCAAGGGAACATCATCCAAAATTCCTAATGCGTCTTCTAGGATTCGCACGTAACCAATCGAATTCAGATTTCCTTCATATATTTGGTAAACTATTTTTCGGTTGAAAATAAAACAGGAGACATTGAATCCAAATCTGCCCTGACGCTCCCTAGGAAAAATAACATGGTTGTTTTCTTGACTCCAAAATCGCGTGTTGTGTCTATTTAAAATCTCTGAACTAGTAAAATGTGCCTCGTCTGACCAAATAATCTTTTTTTCAAAATCGATATCTTCTGCCTTCATATTTATAAACCAATTGCAGAACTCCAATCTGCGCTCTGCATCACCAGGATGCAGATGATGCACAAGTTTGTATTTATAGGGTTTGAATTTGTGCTTTTTCAAAATTTTCTGCACTTTGGTTTTCGGTACACCCGCCTCTTCGTCTATTTTCCTGCAAGATGTTTCAGGAGCTGTCTGAACGAGGGCTAAAACGTTGACCTCAGATTCTTCGTTGTCTTTATTGTAAGTTCGTGATCGAGGCTTGTTAAAAGATCCATATTGGCAAAGATTATTTTTAATATTTTGAAAAATTCTTTTTTCTGGTTGTCTTCTCTCGGGATATCTAAGATAAAATAAAGCGAACCAATAAAGTCAAAATGCAGGAAGATAAAAAAGAACTAACCTGTTCAGATAAAGCTCTGCCGCCTGATCTGCATCTTCATTAGACAATATAAAACACGCGTTCATATCATATTTCTCAAAATATTCAAATTTTTGATTCTGAGCCATATTAAAAACAATAATTATAATAGACGTCAATAATGCCAAAAATGACAGCAGTAATGGCTGCCTGATCATATTTTTGTTGGCGTTGCCATGGCTACCACAGCCACCTTCTCTTATTTCGATTGATCTGCTATGCCATAAATCCGTTTAAAGAAAAATGCATTTTTTCATGTTATTTATGAAAATAAATATGACTTATGGTATGTTTTTGAAAAGCTCTCGACACGAAGAATAAGATGAAAAAATAATATATAGGGTGTCCCATTTAAAAAATAGTAGGTTATGCCAATATGTCAAAAACTATGACTCTCAGCAAAAATCTGAGTATGCCACTGAATTCTACGTGAAAAAATCTATAAATACCAGTTGAAACATTTTAAATATATTTTACGATAACTGAGTTACAGGGGGTGTCCGAAAATGACAAATTTTCAAAATTACCCTGTAGCACGGAAACTAAAATGGTTAGGGCAAATCTGTTTGCGGCCTCTTTAGTTTCATCGAAAAGTAGCACGGTGTCGCGAAAACCGCATCTCTCTATCTCTACTCATAAGCTGGAAACCCCGTAAAACCTACGAAAATGGGACACCCTGTACATTTTCTCTAGCCCTGGTACAGATTTTAGAATGAGAGAGAAATCCTGGATCTTGCCAGATTTATTAGAAATTGCATTATGTGGTTCGAGTTCCAGATAATACATTATGTTAAGCATTGCCCCGACTTCTGCCGAATTAAATAATTATTTACCTTAATTATTACAAGTTTGTCGTTTAAATTCACTGCAAGATAAGACATTATTAATAATTTCCGACAATGCCTAATAAAATTCAAATTAGATTATCCCAAAGATAATGGGCGCATGTACAAATATTTAATTTTTCCGTGAAACGGTTAATAGGAAATGTTAATATCGCACATATGCACTAATAGTATATCGTGTTGTTGATATACGCTTTAAAATATAAAATTTTAATCTTGGTAGTTGAGTAAAGTTATTTATGTAAAAATGTTACGATAAAAAGAAATCAAATTAATATATTTGACCTTTGATTTCTTTATTTTTCGACAATTTCGTTTTATTTATTGAAATAGAGTATCTCTATGAACCAGTTTCTGTAATATCCAGAACTTTAATGTTTTATAGCCTTTTTGTTTGTAAATTTCCTTTCAAACAGGTGTATTCAAAAGACTGATTATTTTTATTTACACCCGGATTACTTATATATTTTGTTACATTTAAAAAATTAAACAACAAAACTTTAGTTAAGGTAACGGTATGGAAAAAAACACCTTAAAACTCTACACAATTGTTATCTAAGGGTCGTAAATCTTTTGTTACAGCTGTTATTACAGCGTAAAACTCTCCAGTTTATAGTACAGTTAAAATATATTAGGAACCAAAGGAAATTTATTACAGGGCAAATAGAAATAAAACCGAAAAATAAATGCGTCGTAAAAGAAGGAAAAATAAAACTATAAATAATACACTAAATATCGGATTGAGAAAGGTGGCCTAATTAGGTCATAGAAGGTTTTAGATAATAGTCACCTAATTTAGCTAAGAATAACAATTTAATAGTAATAACAGTATAAACAATTGCCGAAACAATTTTGTCTAGCTTTACATGGCGTAACCATAAAGTCAAATTCAAAAGAAATTACCATTTAACTATGATTGGGGATAGTAACAGTTCTAAGCAGAAATCTGTGAAACATCTGTAAAAATAAACACACAGGCGCATGCCATGTTGTCAAAAGTTAATCTTTATTTTGAAATAAAAGTGACTGTTAGGGTTAAAAAATCCAATCATAATATTTTGTATCTGGAATACAGAGATTTATAATTTATCACTTTTTTTTGTGGAATGGAATGGAATATTTATTTATAATGAAACGTGGTATAGGTAATATCATTCAATCAATCTTAACTATTCTAAACAGAGGGCAACATTCGACAACCTTGTAACAATCTGCCCTTCCGGAGAGTTACAGTTTTTTGTTTTGTATTTCCATTAACCACCTTTTAAGAAATCTACCGACTCGCGACGGTTGTGGAGATACATTTTTAAAAAATAATCTTTAAGTAATCTGGATAATTAAACAAAAATCCCCATTTAAAAACAAAAAATGTGGAATACTTACGTTTTGGAACAAGAAACTGAAGCCTTATTATTTAATTTAAGCTTTTCTAAATTTAGGATGATATGTAACTGATTTTTTTTCGTATAATAGCCCATATTATATTGTATTATCAATATATACTTGTCAACACTTATAATGCATCATTGATTTTTAACGTTAATTTTAAATGCATATATTTATGTTATTATTCAGACGATTTTAACAAAGTTTTTTTCCTGATAGGTCAGTTCTTCTACTTTCTGAAAGTCTAGGCAGAGTTGAAAATTTTGTTGTATTATACCGGGAAACCTAAAAGTTATGTGAGCTTGTAAATAAACCAAAATTTAATATGACTACCAAGAAGAGACGGGGCATGCAGATATAATTTTTTCATATGTTACGGATACGTAAAGTTTCACTGTATCACATCAACAAGTTTGAAACGTTAATTTTTAATACAGGGTGAATAAAAAGATATACACTTTGAACCACAACTTAGAAATCTGGTTAATTAAAAATACACCCAGGCATTGAACATTTTTGAATACCTAGAGGTTTACTCTACTAATTTTAATTTCGCTAAACAGTGTTGCCAAACTTAATAATAAATTTGTGTTACTATTTTTTAATTCCAGTTTTTGCCCACCTAAAAATCAATAAACAACTATCTTGTGATGTGATCTTTCTCTAAATTATTCCAGGTATATTGAGACTGGTTCTATTAAAAATAGACTTCGAAGGCATCGAAATCGTAAGACCACAGCAAATCAAGATTTAATTATAATACTGGTAAGGAGGAATCCTACATAATCAACAGTTATAAAGGAACAAATTAGGAGAGCACATCGCGGTATCAACTCAAACAATTCGAAAAGGGCTACATGAAAGAGGCCTGAGAGACAGAGGGCTCCTGCGAGTTCTCAAACTTACACAATTGCACAAAGGGCAAGGTTAAATTGGTGTATCGAACATGGCCATTGGAATATCAATCAATGAAAAAAATGTAATGTTTTCCAATGAAACCAGAATCGCTTTAATGTCCGATGACAGACGGGTTCACGTTTGGCGAGTTCCAGGACGAGAAGCCAGGGCTGACAACTATAGAGAAGCGCTATCATATCAAAGAGGAACAACCATGTTTTGGGTTGGGATAATGTGGAATAATAAAACGCCCTTGATACCTATACCCAGAACGATGACTGGTCAAATTTACATACAACATATCCAGCTGTAGGTAAAAACTTTTTATTCATGGATGATAATGCTATCGCACATAGGATAACAGCTGTGATCAATATAAAGAAGTAGAAGGAATATTAAATTCGGAGTAGACTCTGCGGTCGCTAGATTTAAATCCAGTCAAAAATGCTTGGGATGTATTGGGAAGACGTGTAAGAAAAATAAATTAATTTTTTACAGGTGTTCCCAAGTAGCTGTGGGGGAATGGAATGCAATTCCATACCATCATATAAACAACCTAATTGAAAGCATGCTAATAACTAAGCAATGCATTAGAGCTAGTAGAGGGCCAACAGACTATTAAGTTTTTGTGTTACGTTGTCGTTTTATTTTTTCGCAATTCTTTTTTAATCTTTTTTGTTGCCTTGTTGTCGCTTTGGTATAGTTTCTCTATTTTATGTATCACTGAAAAAATCTGTAACTGTGTCCTCAAATGTAAAATAATTAAACCATTTGGACCTTATAGAATTTCATCTACCCTGTACTAAGACTCCAAGTGTCAAATCTTGCGATGACAGTAGCTCTAAAATTAGCTTTACTTTTTTTACTTGATGTGTTTACCAAGGCATAAAAATAAAAAATAATAAAAATAAAAAATCTTGTAAATAATTGAACTTGGCAACACTGTTCAAGGAAATAAAATTAGGATTCCATCAAAAATGTTCAATGGCTAAGTGTATTAATACATTTTTTCCACTCTCCAGCTTCCAAAAAACGAAAATAGTTTTGTACTTTATTATTTAAAACGTATTGTTTAATATATTATATTTATTAAATCATCTTCGAGTAACAGTAATATATAGCCCGTAAAAAATCTGTCGTCGGTCCAGCAAATCAAGATTGTTTTATCGAATACTAGCAAGGAGGAATCCAACAAAATCAACAATTATAAAGGAATAAATTCGGATAGCACATCATCTCGCGGTATCAACTCAAACAATTGGAAGATGGCTACATGAAAGAGGCCTGAGAGACAGAGGGCCCCTGCGAGTTCTCATCTTTACACAATTGCACAAACGGGCAAGGTTAAATTGGTGTATCGAAAATGGCCATTGGAACAGCAATCAATGAAAAAAATGTAATGTTTTTCGATGAAACCAGAATTGGTTTAAAGTCCGATGACAGATGGGTTCACGCTTGACGGGAAGCTAGGGCTGACAGCTATAGAGAAGTCCTACCATATCAAGGAGGAACAACCATGTTTTGGGGTGGGAGATTGTAAAATAATAAAACGCCCTTGATATCTACACCCAGAACGATGACTAGTCAAATTTACATAGAACATATCCTGTTGTAGGTCGAACCTTTTTATTCATGGATGATAATGCTACCGCACATAGGACAAGAGCAGTGATCGAATATAAAGAAACAGAAGGAATATCAAGTTCGGACTGGGTTCCGCGGTCGCCGGATTTAAATCCAGTCAAAAATGCTTGGGATATATGGGGGAGGCATGTAAGAAATAGAAATTTTTTGCAGGTTTTTCCAATCTTATTGAAGTAGCTGTGGAGGAATGGAATGCAATTCCACACCACCATATAAACAACCTAATTAAAAACATGCTAAGAACTAAGCAATGCATTATAACTGGTGGAGTTTTTTTTATCGCCTTGTTGTCACTTTGGTATAATTTCTTTTGTATGTATCTCTGAAAAAATCTGTAACTGTGTCCTCAAATGTAAAATAAGTAAACCATTTGGACCTTATAAAACTAGATCTACCCTGTATTAAGACTTCAAGTGTCAAACCTTGCGATGACAGTAGCTCTAAAATTAGCTTTACTTCTTTTTTACTTGATGTGTATACCAATGCATAAAAATAAAAAATAATAAAAATAATTGGACTTGGCAACACTGTTCAAGGAAATTAAAATTAGGAGTACATCCTTAGGTATTCAAAAATGTTCAATGCCTTAGTGTCTTTTTAAATAACCACATTTCTAAGTTATGGTTTAAAGTGTATATCTTTTTACTCACCCTGTAGTAAAAATTAAAGTTCCAAACCTTTGCGAATCCGCAGGAAATGTAAAACTAAAATCTGCACGCCCCGTCTCTTTTTGGCAGTCATATTAAATTTTGGTTTATTTACATGCTCACGTAATTTTTAGTTTTCCCGGTACAATACAACAAAATTTTCAACTCTGCCTAAGGCTTTGGAAAGTAGGAAACCTGACCTACCAGAAAAAAAAAAGTTTGTTAATTTTGGTTGAATAATAATAAAAATATATGCATTTGAAATTAATGTTAAAAACCAGAAGTATTGTAATCGCTAAAATTTTTGAAATATATAAGCTGTTTTTTTCAAAATTTTAAGGTCCCTTGAACACGAAAAAATAAACATATTTTTAGAAAAAAGAATGTTTGATGTTTGTACGCATGTGCGTATGTATGTGTGTGTGTGTGTATTTAAAGAACATTTAAACGCAGGATAATAAGATCAGTCGTTAAAATTTGGCTCAATGTCTCGCGGGGATTAGATTTGGGGTGTTATGGGTACAGATTTTAGATATTTTTAAGAGATATAAAAACGTAAAAAAATGAGCACGCCGCAATCGGGAAAATTGAAAATAAACATAGCTGAGGTAAATGTTTTGACTAGGAAAAATTGCGGAAGACATTGGCGCAGATACTTGATTTTAATTACATTAAAAAGATCAAAATACAAGAGTTCTAACCACACTACACCACAACTTGTTACGTTCTGGACGCGCGTTTCGCTAACCAAGTTAGCATCATCAGCAGATGATATAAACTAAACTAACTTATCCTAACCCAGACTATTTATAGGTAAATGTGGTCACACTTGGTTGCACCCGACTGCACCGTTGTCAAGTAAACAATAGAGGGGACTATAGGGAATAGGCCCTCTGTCTTTATTTAGTGCTTTCTTACCACATTTAACTATTTCTATACTCTCAAATGCATCCAATAATCTATTATTAGATACATTTTTAATCAACTTAAGATTATTTATTCCTATTCGGTGATTGTTTTCCAAAGCATGTTGGGCAACGCTTGACTTTTCTGTTCTTCCGTATCTTAAATGTGCCATGTGTTCTTTAAAACGAATGTTTATGGAGCGTTTAGTTTGCCCAACATATTTTAGATCACAATCATTACAGCTAATTTCATAGATGCCACTCCTCTCCCTCAAGTCGACTTTGTCTTTGGGGTTTCCAAGGACATTAACATTAAAAAGAAGTAAATATTAAGAATTTCGAAAAACGCAAAACACGTCAAAATTACTTTTATTTTTTTGAAGACAAAATTATTTTATCTACTATTTAGATTAGCTCAAATCATTAAGCAGTCTTCTGCAAATAAAAAAAAATATTTGAAAAGCATTTTTTTTTAACGAACAGTGAAACACGGCAACTTTTATTTTGTATATAAATACATTTTTTCTACTCCCCAGCTTCCAAAAAACGAAAATAGTTTTGTAATTTACGTATTGTTTAATATATTATATTTAGTAAATTATTTTCGAGGAACAGTAATATATAGCTCGAGAAAAATCTGTCGTCGGACCAATTAATCTCCAATTTTTTAAAAAACACCCTTTGCATACCGCTTAGCAGCTAATGACACACTCATTAAAATAAATATTAGAAATACGGGAATTGTTAATGTCGCTTCGCTGCTGCCGGCAGATGTTTTATGTATAATTAAGGTTTTTTTGTTTTTATTTGCCGAATCGCCTGGAACGGGGTGTAATCAGGCGTTGTGCTTGGCACCGTGAAATTGGTTTCCGTAACTAATGTAATGAATGACCTGTTCAGAGTTCTTACCGCGAGAGGCGTATTGAAAATTTATTTGTTTTTCAGAGGGACTTTATTCAAATCTCACTCAGAAATATCCCTCGTGTGAAATTTACCGTAGATCAGTGCTATGCAAATGGGAATCCGTGGACCGATGCGCTATGGGGTCAAACGGTGCGGTTGTATGTTTCTTGACATATTATTATGAAAATTCTGCTGGCGCCATCTTTAATTTCACAAGAAAGTAGCACACTGTCGCGAAAATCGCAATGTGTCGAAAATAGAATACCCTGTACATGAGTCAGTATCCATTCGTAAGGTCAGTTAGTGGGACGCAGTGGCGTGCGCTCGATATCCGCACTTCGAGCGACTGCTGACTGCATCTGTCCAATTAAACTGAGGTCTGGCTCTTTTTTTCTATAATTAATTATAATAATTAAGTAGTAAACAAATTTTCAACTATTACAAAATTCTTGTACTGACATTATTAAAGCGACAACTGATGCGATTTTCTGTCCCGCCGCGTTCCAACAACCACTGGCTACTTTCTCACTTGTTTTTATATTATAAACAGTAATATGTCAGGTTATCCCTGTAGACTCTGGGTGAGTGACCTTAGGTGTCTAGTCCTACACACTTATTTTACTATTCTAGGCTTAGGATAATTATGCATTTAAAAATCGAAAAATATGCATGCAAATATGCGCCGAAACAAAGGAAAATATGCACTTAAAAATGCATTTATTATCGGATCAAAAAAACAGAAATAAAGCAAAAGTATAGCAATTAAAATATTATATTATTTACACTACAAGGTATCCTTAAGAGGCTATTTTTACAAGTATATATTACATGAATACAACTATATAATAAAAGTATTTTTTTAAATAAAATTTTAATATATAGCTAACTAAACAAACTAACTTAAGAATAAACCTGTTTAAAATTTATTGCTGACGGTATTCAACAAGTTGCGGTTACATTTCATAACTATATGATGTAACAAAGTATCAAATTTAAATTTCTTCTATTATCTGACAATAGTACTTTATACTCAGAAAATACTCGTTCAACATCACAAGATACAACTGGAACATATTCAAACAACTTCAAATTACTGTTTATTAAAAATTGTTCATTATCTGGATTCAATGTCTTTTTATTGTCGAAAACTGCACTAATATTTTTCAAATTGTTGTAACCAATATTTTTTTGTAAGACCGTAGCTAATTTTTGAGAAATAACTTTATTTTTAGTGTAAGTTATAGTTTCACTCACTTTTTTTATCATTTCTACGCTTTTTGTCAAAGAAAATCCTTTTATCTCCAATTCTTTTATAGTATCAGATAAGCAAGAAAAATTGTTTTTAATGTAAATTAAATCCTCACGTACTTCTTCTTTGCGCAAAATGTTTTGTGCTTCTTGTATACAATGTGAGTATTCCGCATTAAATTGGTTGACTATGGTTTTTATTGCCTCGAAATGTTCTATAAATAACACAGGCCAACACACATTTTGGTGGCTGCGATTTTTTAACTGTTCCTGGGTAATTTTTGGATGCAGAATGTAAAAAAGTTCTCAGATTTTGTCTATCAGATCTAGTTAAAAAAAAAATTGTATATATTTTACGTTATAACTGTTATAATATATAATATTACTATTGCCAGTTAAAAAAACAAAGACACATGGATTTAAGTATTTATTGCAAAAACTGAATTTACATAATTACATTAGTCACTAATCACATAATTCTCTTTTATACGACTTTCTAGAATTTAGTTTACTAGGGCAATCTCGCTGAAGGCTCCAGCAGTAGTCCGCCATCATGTGGCTATCCCATCGTTCTTGATAACGATTTTCCATAGTTTTAATATCCTGATGGAATCTTTCCCCCTGTTCTTCACTACAATCACCTAAGTTTTCTGGAAAACGATCTAGGTGGCTGTGGAGGTAGTGACCTTTATACTCATGTTACAGCCGAGAATATTAAAATTTGAAAGCATAGTTTCCACTAATTCTACGTAATTCTCTGCTTTATGATTGCCAAGAAAATTTTGTACTACTTGAACAAATGAACACCAAACGTTAGATTCAGTCTCGTTCATTGATGTGGTAAATTGTGGATCTTTAACAAGTTGCCTTATTTGAGGACCATCAAATATACCAGCTATTAGTTTTTCCGTGCTAATGCCAGGAACTTTACGTGACAAATACCCAAAACAATTTCCATCTCGATTTAAAGCCTTCACAAATTGCTTCATTAGGCCTAGCTTGATATGCAAGGGCGGAAGTAAGATTTTTTCTCTTGAAACCAAAGGTTTGTTGATCATGTTTTGTTTTCCTTGAATCATGACATCTCTTGAAGGCCAATTTTTGTTAACCCAGTGCCCATTTTTAGCTCTGCTGTCCCAAAGGCACAAAAAAGAAGGATGTTTTGTATAACCACTCTGCTGTCCAAAAAGGAAGTTAACCATTTTTAAATCAACACAAATTTCCCACTGATGTTCTTCGTATTTAATTTTTCTCAAAACGAATGCAATGGTTTCATATTCTTCCTTCATGGTAGTAGAATGACCAATAGGAATTGAGCCATATTTGTTATCGTTATGTAAAAGAACACATTTTAAACTACGTTTTGAACTGTCAATAAAAAGGCGCCAATCATCTGGAGTGTATTTAGACAACCCCCTTTTATATTGTTACAGAATACCAAGTCATTTTCCTGAGCGAAAAAAGGCAGCAGATCCTTATCTCTTTTACGATAAAACGTAATATTAGTACCTGGACAAAGTAGATTTTTTTTCTTTTAATCTGGATGCAAGTAATTCAGCGGATTCCTTTGAGAGATTCAGGTCTGTTATAAGATTGTTTAGTTCTTCTTGATTGAAACACTGCGGAGTTGCTAAATCTGCTTCAAATTGGCTGTCGTTTTCTGATTGAATTCTTTGAACTTCGTCAGACGTTGATATTTATGTATCATCTTCTGTCAGTTCGAGTAGACTGCTGAATGATGGAGCGGGTATTTCTTCCGAATGTTGCTACAGGCTTTCTTGCCCACTGTCGCAAATGTTCAACACATGTTTTACATATGAAATGTGGGGTCCAAGATTTATCTTGATCTCCTAAATGAACCCCAAAATAGGTAAGATAAGCTCTTTTCACAAAGTCAGAAATCGTTTTTCTGCTCTCATTCAAAGTGTGTTCACCACACACATAACAAAAAACATCGGGATGATTTACACAGGTACGTCTGCTTGTGGATGCCATTGTTTCAGTTTAGTGTCTTGATACTACAAAATGACCACAACTTTACTTGGGAAAACTCAGTAATATACTAAATCGAGTACAGCCAAGCAGGTATAGAAGGATCGGGTCATAGGCATATACAGGTATAAAATAATTAAGAGCAGTGTATTGAGTAGTTCCTAGTATAGGAACATTCGGTCAGGGACAATTCCAGGTATCCATTTGGTTAATTAGATTCTGGGAAATTTCTATTTTGACGATTAAGTACATATTTATCTCTGTATTTGTCGTCCTTTATCAGAAAAAAATATCAATTAACCTGTAACCTGTATCTTAAAAACTAGAGCTGATTTGGTGGCATTTTTGGAATCAGCACATTAAAAACATCTAAAATCAGATGTTAGATATCCGGCACCAAATTTTTGTTTTCATTTTGTTACCCTGTGCAATAAATGACCGCGTTTATCCAAGTTCCCCATCTAGTTACAATTGGTGATGGAGCAGGGGGATGTTTCCTGCAGTTTCCCGAAATGTTTCTACCCGAGTCGGAGTTTTTAGGAATACATTGTCTAAGGTCTTCATCGTAAGTAAATATGATTTATCCCTTTTTGCTTCTACATCCAACACCCCAAAAACAAGAATTAAAAATCCAGCAACACATCTGATTTACCACATCAGTTGTTTCATCTAGTGCAACACATCTCTGTTCTACATTAGTTGTTATCTAGTGACACCCATATACTTTTATCTTCCAGTTTTTCCCACAATTCGGTAACTGTTTTATAGTACAAATCTGGAAGATAGTTTTTCCTTTACGTGGATTCATGTGGAATTGATGTCTTTGTGTACTGCGCTAAAAACGAATTAAGGGCAGGATTACTTAATTTATTCAGTGGAATATCCGCACTAATAAACGGCTTGCACAAAACAAACTTGTTTCTGAGCACTCTTTTTACTTTTTTCGATCTGATACTTTGTAGTTCCTATGTGTTGTGTCACTTGGAATTTCTTGTTCGCAGTAACAGGAACATTATAATATTTACAAAACAGCACAAAGCCGTCAGTCGTAAAATCAGGAAAATCTTTCACGAATTGATTTAATACCGCAGTTAATGAACGCTTTTCTTTCGGCATATTGGACAATGAATTGAAAAATTATTTCTAACATTCTTAAAACGTGCGTATTTATAATTGTAAATCCGTGGTAAATCCATAGTTTTTAAAGCAAAAATGTTTTATTGGGTACATATAACAATTTTAAGAAAGGATGGGTGAAACCCTTGGCCTGCCAGCAACTAGACATTTTTTATTATTTTATTATTATGGATTATATTTGAAATACAACAAATTTGTCTTGGGAAATAAAAATATATTCAGAAAAATTAGAATATATGCATTTTTCCTGCAACTGCAAAATATGCATTTAAATACAAAAATTGCCAAAATGTGCATTTGCATATGCTTTCATGCAAATGCATATATATTCTAAGCCTCATAACCTTGACGGATACTATTTTTGATTACCAAACGTCCGCTGGTCCGATACATCAGGTTACTCTCATTTAAAAAAATGTAGCCATTTAAAAGTTAGAAATACTAGACGTTTTTTGGACAGCTGCAAAAATGATTCTCTAAAATAAATTAAAATATTAAAAGTTACAAGAAACTGTGAAACCTGTCTCTAAGAATTTTAAGCAGTTCTGAAGTTACGGGGAAAATAATTTTTTTGGAATGTAATTTTTTTTAATTACCTTAAAAAAATATATGAAAATGAAATTACAGGTAAAATATTTTTTTTACAGATGCCAAAAAAATTTCAAATAATAAATGATGCCATTAAAAGTTACATGTAACAGTGAAAACCAGATATAAAATTTTTAAATAGTTCAGAAGTTACAGGAATAAAACTATTTTTTTTTTGAGAGCTATTACAATGTTTTTTCAAAATAAATTACTCCCCTAAAAGCTACATCGAATTTTGAAAATCGTTATAAAAAAATTTAAGCAGTTTAAAAGTTAAGGAAAAGAACATTTTTTTTGTGCAGAACTCAAATAAAAACGGTTCAAATCACAATAAATAATCATCATATTGTTAAAAAATCTATCTAAAATATATGTAAAATATGATACTAGTATATTACTAATTGCATAACTTCAATTTTTGTTTAAAAAAAATTAATAACCAAAAACATACATTAAAAAACAGAGATAGTGGTCACTTGGCAGAAACTGCCTGAGCAGATGCCTCGAACCAGGTTTATATTTTTTTTAGATTTCTCTATAACGCAAATTATCGTTGAAAAACACAGTTTCCTTCTCACAAGAGAGTTCTTTAAACACAATGAAAAATCACATATACTTAAACTCGTAAGTTTAATAAAATACAAATCGTGAAAACGACTCTTTATCGCGTAAATGCACAAAAAAACAAAAAAATATTTGCTTTAAACAAACGAAAACTCAGCCGTGACATCTATCACAACTGACATGTCAAATATCTCTGTAAATTTTATTATCATCCTAGGCCAAGGCCACCTGTCATTTCGCGTCGTATATGGATCGGTACCTATCGATTTTTGACCGATATGTGCACTTTTTTTTTAATCGAATTTTCACCCACTTGCTGAGTAGTTAGAGGGAAATGTTATTAGAGCTTTTTTGTAGCCAAATAAATGCTGCATCCGTCCCACACCAAGTTTTCGATCCTGAGTGTGTGAGCCACAGTAACAAACGGCCAGTTAAGCGCCAATTTTCAACAAAAACACTACGAAATACTCGTAGTACTGCATGGAATGATATAACATACTTGAAAGCGCGCCACCGCCAGGTGTCCCACTATGTGTGTTCTTAATAATACACCATAATGAAATAGGAGCCATTAACAAAAAACTTGCAGTTTCTTGTCACGAGCACTTGGGCTAATATTAAAATATTAATTGAAGTTTTACGGCAGACAAAATACGGTTAATTTCTGCCACGTCCTTTACACCTTTATCAATTAATTTGTTCCCTTTACCAAATTTTATATCCACCACTTCAAAAATCGTTTCCCATCTTCCGTTATCATTCCAATATCGGCTCTCATACCGAGTAGCAATTTTGTTTTGCAATTTTATTGGCCCATCAAAAACACATATGTATACAATGCTTACTAAGCAGCTTCCAGATTTTCTGTTTTATGGGCATCGGTCAAAACCATTGGAACAAAATCGGGATACGCTATGTGAGTCTTAAATATGCCTCTTTTACAGCAAGGGATACATAAATTACGTGTATAAGGGAAATGCCTTAGGTTTATTTAAGTATCCTTTTTGATTATGAAACAACATTTTTAGTGGCTACAAAAATATTGCCCACATGATAATATCTCCGTTACTCTAGGAAGTGACAACAGATGTGTGTAAAATATTGGCTTTTGTAGAGACCCGGTTCTTTGATGTAATATATATTTTAAAGTACAAAAAAGATAATTATATTATTTAAAGTAATGACAACTATTTTAGAAATGGTGTACAGTTAATAAATACTATGTAAGTCCTAACACTGGAACCTGTGGTGGAAGATAGATCAAAATACAAGAGTTCTAACTACACTACACCACAACTAATTTTACGTACGAAAAGGAGAACAATGGGTAATTACCTTTTCTCGACACATTAGTTATTAGAAATAACGATACATTAGAATTTGATATTTATAGGAAATTTACTAATACTGATAGGCATATAACATCCGACTCATTTCATTGCCGTCAACACAAAATGGCAGCATTTCATTTCTTAACTCACAGGTTAGTCAATTTTCCATTAAGTAAAGAAAGTTTTAACAAAGAAATTAATTTTGTATATGAATTAAAAAATAGACGTAAGCATAAGAAAATGTTAGAAGATGCCACGACTCTTCAAGCACCTGAGGCTCTCAATAAGTTCTCAAATCTAGAAAAAGTATTTAAAACGTAGGTTTTAGAGTAGCCTACAAACGAACATATTGAAAAATCTCCTTGGAAACCCTAAATACAAAGTCGAGCTGAAGGAGCATCTATGCAATTAGCTGTAATGACTGCGATCTAAAATATGTTGGGCAAACTAAACTGTAGTAATTTAGGTTCAACCCTTAAGGTTACGTCAATGATAGGACTTGTTCGTTCTATCGATTGGTTTTATTCTAATTAATATTATACATTACAAAATCATGCAATAGACAAGTTAATTGCTTTGCCAGCAATTGCTGACACAGCTGACCTACATTATGTTGTTAGTTCAATACACTTTATTGTTCAATAGTTATAATATACAGGGTGATGCAACTCCATACTACATCTCCCCTGAGACATTGAAAGAATTTACATTTTTTTGTTGACTAAACGCTAAGATTTCCTTATATACTATCTTTATTTTTGAAACAATATTCTTAAGAACTAAAATATCGCTGTCATCTAATTCTGAATCGTTAATTTTCTTATTTATAACATAAATTTCCCCTTCTAGCTTGCTATAAATAATTTTAGCTTCATCGATTCTTTTTTCTGTTATAGGCAATTTTCGCCTTTTGTAACTTGATTTTACTAAATTATTCTTAATTACAGTTAAGGAGCTGAAAATTTCTTTAAGCTTATCTCCCATAAGAAACTATATTAGAACTTATTATTATCATTTTTTATTAATAAAATGCGTATAACGAGTCCTTACTTCCTGATAACGATTACTAAGTTTAACTATTTATCTAATAAAAAAAATCCTACAAAATAACAGAATAATATCACCACTTACATGTAGAACTTAGCGTTAATTTAGTTTATATTATGTATGCATAATTATTGTTTCTTCGTATCTTAGCCATATTATTCCATAATGCCATCTTTTTCCATTATTTTCCATATCCATACATTAACTTGTGTATACCTAAAAGAGAACCCTAAAATTTAATCATTTGCCTCTTGGTTCAAGCCTTCAGTGGATCTGCGCAAAACTTCTTTGTTTACTTCTCGCCTAATTGTCTTTTTCAACCCTTTTTTGCATCGTTTTATTGCTAGATATGTTACACTTGTCAGTAACGCTGAGATCAATATAATTAAAAGGTACTCGGAAAGAGAAAATCCCTTATTTTCATTGGTTATTTCTCCCCTTTAATCTCCATTCGACGGCTGGTTTATAACAATTTCTTCTTTAGAATTGGCCTTTCCCATCGCTTGTCGGTTGTTATAGTGGTAAAATAGTAACCCAGAGGGCTGGCAGGGTCGCCATGTAGTAATTTAGGTTCAACCCTTAAGGTTACGTCAATGATACGACTTGTTCGTTCTATCGATTGGTATATTAATATTATACATTACAAAATCACCAATTAAAGAACACATATAAACACCTCTATTGTTTACTTGACAACGGTGCAATCGGTTGCAACCAAGTGTGACCACACTTACCTATAAATATTCTCGGTTAGGATAAGTTATATCATCTGCTGATGATGCTAACATCCAAAACGTAACAAGTTGTGGTGTAGTGTGGTTAGAACTCTTGTATTTTCCAGTGTTAGGACAAAATCTATTTCTTTTGCTGCGTTCATAATATATTCTTGAACCCCGTCTTTCATGGCCAGATTATCAAATTCACTGAAATTAATAATAATAATAATAATAACAAATAAATATGTCGAAATGTCATTTTGTTGATTTCTAACAATTGACTTTAAGCGCCTTTTCCTATTTGTATCTTTACTGCAGATATTAAAAGTAATGAAGTTACTGTTGGAGTTTTTAGATTAAAGTTGGTTTCTTATTGATACCAAATACCAACAAGCTGTTCATTTTAAATTAAGAATGTACTTAAAAAAATCATAGGTTTATATATAGCAAACAGAAACAGCTTAAACTAAGGGGAGTTAGTAGAAAATACATGGCATTTCTTAAGATTTTTTCAAAATCAAGTGTTTATTATGTAAGTTTTAACTTTTTACTTTTTTATATTTTAATCCCCAACTTTTAATTATTTATTACAGCATTTTAACTTTATTATGAAAAAAATATTTAGAACAAAACAATAATTAGCTAACTAACTTAAAATTTAAGTTAGGAAGAATAAAAGAGAAACGAAATTTTGAAATAGTAAAGAGTTTTCAATGGTGGTTTTCAAAATGACGGCCATTTTCCCGTATGTAAAATTGGCACATTTTCGTTATTCTTCTAAAAGCATTCAAAAAAATTATAGGCCTTCATTGCAAATTTCTGAAACTTAAATCGATTGCCAAAGCTCTGCTATAGACTGATATCGTGTTTTATCTATATTTTATTTTGCATGAAACCCCATAAGGAAAAACCTAAAAACGAAAGATCTGGAGGCCGAGGGGATCATCTTAAGGGTACCAGTCCATCTTTGAGGAAAGTTATTGTCTAAAAATGCCCTGAATGGGGAAGAGTTGTGGCTTAGGGCACCGTCTTGTTAAAGATAAACGGCATTATAAAGTGCCAATGGAACATTTTCCATGGAATAACTTCCTCAAAGATTTCTAGATACTGATGCGTTGTGAGATTTTCCTCAAAAATTCTATATGCGTCTTCCAAAAATAAAACACGAGACCCCAACCCCAAGGCGTCCTTGTTGTGCCCTCTGAAAAATTAAATGGTGATTTTCTGCAAACCATTTCATTGGACCAGATAACGAGTCTGCCAAAAGATTCATCAGTATGGATTTGTTGAAAATACCATTGGTAAAACAACATCCAGCGCTCAGCGTCGCCGGGATGTAAATGTTGAGCTATGTGGAATTTATATGGGTGATACTTATCTTTTTGCAAAATTCTTTGATCATCAGACTTGGATCAGTTGCTTCCTCTATTTGCTAACAAGAAGAATAGGGCGTCGCTTCTACGTAACCCAATACGTTTAACTCTTTTCTCTTTATATTGTTTGGTGTATGCTTTAGGCTGGGGCTAGATAAACGATCCGTGTTCTACTAAATTTGATTTATTGTATCTCGGAAATGTTGCCTTCTCTCTGGATTCCTAATATATACAAAAAGGGCTCCTAAGATATTATCCTAACCGTAGCCCTCAAAATACATTACCATTGTAAATAAAATTCCGGAGCTTCTTGGGGGTTTTCTGTATGAAACAAACCAACATATCATACTTTTCATAATCGCCGTTTTTTTTTCGTAGACCGCCATTATCCCAAAAAAAGTAAATTATATATTCCAAAGCCACAAAAATATTTCATTAATAATCAAAAACTAACAAAACCGCGCAGTTTTTGACATTTTGCTTTGTTTTCAAACAAATTAGCCATAGCCTACTAATTGGACACAAAAGAAAATTTTAGAAAATCTCGAAATTTGAGCCTGTTTTTCAAAATAACTGCATACATGTATACAATTTTGGAAAGATTACATTGTTGCTAATAATTATAAAAAATAATATTCAGGGTGTCTAATTTAAAAAATAAAGTAAAGGCTGATAACTTTTTGACCTGGCCCCGTATACTCATTCTGAAGAAGCATTCAATTCTACGGAAAAATTCATATAAGGAACAGACTTTGCCTTTCTGATAAGTTATCAGATAGCTGGGATACGGGGGGTGCATGAAAAATCAACATATTCAAAAACTTTCTGTATCTCAAAAATTAAAGGTCTGCTGGCGCCATCTTTAATTTCACAAAATAGTAGCACATCGTAAAATAAAATTTAATATTCCAAGGTATTCTCTACATTTATTCATGGTAACATATAAAATTAGTCTTTATTAATTTTTAAGTTTATTGTTAAGATAAGTTATTGTTGCACTAGTTTATTCAGGGGAATCAATAAATTAACAAACAAACAGAATTGTAGGCATCAAAATGTTTGTTAATGTGTGACTATTTTTAGATAACTTATACTATTTTTAATAATACAGGTAAAATATCTTAAGATTCACACTTCCATATCAACCAAATATCACTCTGTGTATATATAGTCATCATACAGATAAAGGTACTGTATCCAGTTTTCAATCTTCGTTTTAGTCCTAAAATAAGACCTTCATTTTTAACCATCAATTAAAAAACACTCTTTATTTTTACTTTCTATCAAAAAACATTGTTTTTATTATACCACCATTCAAAAACATAAATTTCTGTATGTAACTTCAAAATCCCTTCTTTTTATCTCCCGATAAACATTAGGACAAGAATCCTTGTACAGACTGTTCATCCCTAGTGGCTTTTGTAACTAAAGAGATTTATGTCCTTAGATTGTCGGATAAATTTAATAGCCGTATTTATACTTAAAGCATGTTCAGAATTTTATAACTCCATTTTTGACTAACAAAGATACAACTTCAAATAAGATTATTAAGAACGAGTAGTTCTTCTCGAATGGCTTTTGACAAGAGTTTATTTCCTCTAAATATGCTTATGTTTCTTATTTATCCTTTGGACGATTACAACACTTTTACATTTTTACTTTCCTCGTAAAAGAGAAGTATGGTATTGATCACACAGATTTTTTCATATCTTCACGGACCCTACGAATATGCTTTCTCAATTCCGGCGATCTGTCTGTCTGTTCGCCGCAACTACTTATCCGATTGACTTCAAATTCTGCTCAAAAATTAAGGATCATATGGGGATGACCTAGTAATATTTTGGTAGAAATCTTATATGGCAAAACAAAACGGCGGCCTAGTGAAATGTTAAAAACATTATCATTAAGAAACTGCTTGGCCAATTTATCTCAAATTTTGCAAAAACATCAAGTATTATGTTTGAATCAACTGGTATCATTTTGGTACGAATCCAAGATGGCGGAACAAAATGGCGGCTTAACAAAATATTTAAAAAGTTAGCCTGAAAAAACTGCTTAATGGTTTTATTTCCAATTGTGTGCTATAACTAATTGTGGAATAGGGGTCAACTAGTAAAACTGTGGTACTAATTCATAATGGCGGTCAAATGAAATGTTTGCAGTCGTGAAAAAATCACCTTCTCAGGTTTTATATATCTTCACGTTTTAGCGTCCCTAGATGCCAAAAAACATGCTTTATTAATTCCGTTGGCTCGTCTGTCAGTCTGTCTGTCTGTCTGTCAGTTCACCACATAGCTTAAAAACTACTTACCCGATTGACTTCAAATTTTGACCAAAAATTAGGGTTAATGTTAAAATAAATTTGTTAGAGTGGTGTATTATTTAGGGTTAAAATCCAATAAAAAAAAGTCTTTTTAAATTGTCGACGTTTTGCAACTTCATTGTTGCTTCCTCAGGACACATATATAGATCTTGTATCCTGCATGAAATCGATATTATGGGTGTTTAACCTTCTTCGTTGGTCTGCACATATTTCCCAGATATTAAGTTTCTAAATGGTTTTCGTTAACGAAGGATCCAGTAAAAAAAGTATTTTTTAAATAGTCGACGTTACGCAATTTTATTATTGCATCCTTAGAACAGATATATAGATTCTATACCCTGAATGAAATTCATATTATCAGTCTTCCTACTCCGTTGGTCCACAGATATTTCCCAGATATTAAATTTCTAAATGGTTTTCGTTAACAATCCTCTTGTTGTTATGATGGAGTGGTGTATTATTTGGTGTTAGGATCCAGTAAAAAAAACAAGTCTGTTTTTAAATTGTCGAAGTCTCGTAAATTTATTGTTGCATCCTCAGGACATATACAAATTCTATGTCCTCGCGTGCAGTCCATGGAAGCAAGGGAAGCAGTGCTTCCCCAAAAAAAAAATTACGAAACAGCTTCTAAAATGTAATTTTTGAAATAGGAAACCATTAATTTAGTTTACATTAAAAATGCTAAAATATTATCTTAATTATCAAGCCCATAATAAATGCGGCTTTGACTCCGACCCAGCCACAATAGAATATCGAATAGAACCTATGCGGACCGCTAGTTTCTCTGCAGCCAAGTCCTGTATGCTTGATTTCCTGTGAATCGAGCCAGAGGTTATTGAACTTTCCACCGGCTGTTTGCAATTTTTGCATTTCAGTCGCTTGCTTTAAGTGGTGGCGAAAGCTATCGTTGGAGTAGATTCTTTGTTTGAACGGCTATCCGTGAGCTGTGTGATACGTACCTCGCGTCGTGCATGGTGCGATATGAAAGACAATAATACGGACGTGGATATGCAAATAATAAAGGGATTTTCAACATTAAACTTCGCTGATAAGCTTCAAATAATTTTCAAAGGTAGGGCAAAACCGCCTATGAAAAATTTAACCACAAAAATGAAAAACTGTATTAGACATTTTTATCCGGAAAAACAATACGAACCATATAAATGGCTAACAGGGTGTGAAAATATAAGTAAATTATTTTGTTGGCCATGTTTACTTTTTGAAAATGAAAAGGTCTCTGGAATAAAACTGGTTTTTCCCATTTAAACCATTTCCATAACGCTGTAAAAAGACACATTATGTCCAAAGCGCATTTACAGGCCGTCATAAAAGAAAAAGTCTTCGGCAAAACCAGAATTGAACCCTTAATAAACAGTTGGAAATTAGTCGCCGCCAACACAATGAATTAGTCGATAAAAATAGGCAAATATTAAGAAGACTTATCGATGTTGTTTGTTTTATCGGACAGCACGAATTGTGATTTAGAGGTCATGACGAAACAAGGGTTTCTTCAAATAGAGGAAGTTTTCAAGATTTACTTAATTTAATAGCTAAATATGATGATTGCTTAAAAAAATCATTTAGAGCAGTCTAGCGTTTGTCGCGGAACGTCGAATGGAATCCAGAATGATTTAATTTCCGCTGTTGCAACCATTATTCTAAAAAAAAATTAAGCAGGAGTTTGGCGAGGCGCGGTTCATTGCTATTGTTCTGGAGGAAACAACTGATATCACTAATTTTAGCAAATTATCTATAGTAATACGCTACGTTAAAACAGACGGAAGTATTCAGGAGCCATTTTTAGGTTTTAAGAATGTGTCCGAAAATCGTACAGCAGATGCATTGTATACCGTAGTTTATGACGTTACTAAAGAAATTAATGGAAAGAAAAAATTAGCTGCTCAAAGCTATGATGGAACTGCAGTGATGGTAGGACAATTAAGGGGTCTGCAAGCTAAAGTTCGAGAAACTTTCCCAAGTGCTATGTTTGTCCATTGTTTTGCTCATAAAATCCATCACATTAAAGAGTGTAAAGTATTTTTTGTTACTTTAATTTCCAAGTCAACTAAACGTACACAAGCTTTGGACTCCATTGTCCACAAACGATTGCCCAAAGTAGCTCCTACTAGGTGGAACTAGAAGGGAAGACTTGTGTTAACAGTATCTGACAATCGTGAATCACTGATTGAACTATTTGAGAATATAATAGAAAATAATGAAACGTGGAAATCAGAAGCAATAAATAGTTCGAGGGGGTTTTTGGACTGTTTGAAAACAGATTTTAATTTTAATTATTTGTTGAACATATTTTCAGAAATATTTCCATTCTCGGACAATGTTTTTAATATATTACAAACTAAAACAAATGATATTGCTTTTTGCCTAAAAAAGTAGATGATTTTAAGTCCATGTTAAACCAAAAAAGAGATGACTGACCTATTTTCGAGAAAACGATGACGTTAAATGTAGAGCCACAAGCCAAGCGTCTTCGAACAGACAAGGTGGGAGATGCTCAAACATAATACAGACGCCTCTTTTATGAAATATTTGAACAAATTCAGCAACAAATAAACTATAGATTAATGGTTTAAATGATTTTAAATTCCTCGAGCTCTGCAATTTTGATGCATTTAAAGGAAGAACTTTTCCAGAAGATGCGTTTAAATCTCTTCTTCTTCATTATGGCTAGTTCTTTGACCGAGTGTTACTGCGATCTGAACTAAAAGTGATTTACGAAACTGATGACATTAGCGCAAAAAAGAACGCTAAGGAACTAATGCAATTTTTAAAAGACAAGGAGTTGGAAGATGCCTACACCGAAGTGTCCAAATTGTGTGAATTAGTATTGACAATACCTGCCACAAGTTCATCAGTAGAACGCAATTTTTCAACACTTAAACGTATAAAAAATTTCGTGAGAAATTCAACGGGGCAGGAGAGACTTTCGCATACATCACTGTTGTCTATTGAAAATAAACTTCTCCAAAATATCGGAGCATCGACGTTTTTATGATGACGTCATTGACGAATTTGCAAAAAATGATCGAAGAATCAAATTACATTACAAATAGGTAAGTTTCTAAAAATCGCTTCCCTTTCTTAAAATTTCACCGCACGCACATGACTGCGTGAAACCCATATTATCAGTCTTTACCGACTTCGTTGGTCCGCAGATATTTCCCAGATATTAAGTTTCTAAATGGTTTTCCTTAACGAGTCTCTTGTTGTTATGTTTTAGTGGTGTATTATTTGGGGTTAGGATCCAGTAAAAAAAACAAAAGTCTTTTTTTAAATTGTCGACGGTTGTGATAGTCCCTTGAAATAAATAATTTAAATAAATAATAAAGTATTATACTCGCAAGTAATGGTTGTTACTTGTTAATTAAGTAATATACTATTAATTACATGATCTGTCTTTCTATTCTCTCTGTGCTGCTAAATGTTAGGGCTGCCACAAGTTTATAATGAAGTTTAGTGCGGTACCAACATAAGGTCCAGCAAGGGTGGTTGAGTAGCCCGTTGTGGCAACGGGACGGATATGACATAAAAATGAACATGCACCAATTTGTTTTTAACCTCTGGATGTTATTTTCGAAACTACTAGTTACTGCATTCTTCAAAATCCTCTCGTAATATAGTACCATAAGAGCTGGGAACGCAGAAATAACGCAAATTACTAGTTTTTCCCAACATGTTTCTCGGCATTTCCACATGGGATTTTAACAATCCTCTTATTGTTATGATAGAGTGGTGTATTATTTGGGGTTAACCTCAGGCACTATCATAACCGTATTATACAGGGGGTCATATAAGATCCTGTCATTTTTTGAAAAGTTTATTCGACCAGAACTCTTACTGTGGAAGATTTCTTTTTCTCTCTCTGCAACCAAAATAATCTAGAACTAGGTACAAAAAACAATTTCCAGCGGTTTTGAAGTTTTTTCTTTCTTTCTGACATACAGGTTTTTTAGAAAAATTGATTTTTTTAAAAATGATCTGCCGAACAAAGCCCGCTTATGGCGATCAGATTCAGTATGATCTATCAGATTATGAACAGGGTTGGTACCCTTAAGTATTCCACCGTGAATATTGTATACAGGGTGCACCAAAAACTTTACCGATTCTAAACTTTAACAATGTTGAATTTCTGTTCCGCAAGGTAGGTAGTTTTCCAGATTTTTGTATTAATGGAACAGTTTAAGTAAGTCTGTATAAACTATAATACTAGGCGATTTTTCATTTTTTTATTCAAAAATCTGTTTTAAATTAAAGGCAATATCCGAAAGAACTAGAGCAAATTTCAAATGCAAAAACACTGTTTTGGTAAGGAGGTCCATTATTACTAAAACTGGCATTAGAAGCAATATCGAATTCAAGATTGATAATAAAAACCAAACCCAACAAATCATTATTTAATTCCCACCTCTTAGTTTTTGGTGAAACCTATATACAATATTCATGTTGGAAAATTTAAGGGTACCAACCTTATCCACAATTTGATAGATATACCTTTGATTACCACAAGTGAGCTTTATTCAGAAAATTATTTTAAAAATCAATTTTTCGAAAAAACCATGTATGTCGGAAACGAAGAAAACATTTCAAAATCGCTAGAAATTGTTTTTTGTACCTAGCTCTAGATTATTTTGCTAGCACGAAAATATCTTCCATAGTAAGAATTCTGGTTGAACAAACTTTTAAAAAAATTACAAGGTTTTATATAACCCCCAGTATAATACAGTGGCGATCGTGTCCTGAGTTTATCGGGCTGCGTACTGTGGATATTGATCAAACAAAATCTTTGAAATTTCCTTGGGGCACTTCGAAGTTCCATCAGTTTAGATTAAAAGTTATATAAATTGTTAATAGTTATTACCAAATATACATATACACGTATAAATGGTGTTATATGTATGTAGTAAAATTCACGAATGCACAGCATCAATTTTTAAGTTTTGCTACACACAGGTGTAATGTCAACGTGACGGACTATCTGGACTACCACAGAATTATTATGCTCAACATCCAGAACTCATTAAACTTTACAACTCTTGATAACAGGAGACTAATGTTTGATGCTTGTTTTGTTTTTACATTGATAGATGGGATTATTGTGTCGAGCTTCTACACGAAATTCGGATTAATATCTCTGAGAGATCGTTGTGCTATGCTGATTTGTTTATTACACCACCAACTACGGTGTTAACTTTTCAGCCGATAGGACTGCTTTTGTTGTACAGGGTGTCCGGATTTGGTTGCAAAAGCAGGGTATCTCGCTTATTTTTAAAGATAGAACCTTGCGGTTTTCACGAACCTGAGCTAATTTTTTGTGAAACTCATGAAGCCGTAAACAAAATTTTCATAGCCTTCTTCGTTTATGAGATACAGGGCGAAATAGAAAATTTTGCATTTTGGGAGCCCCCTCGTATCTCGGTTATCCTTTAACTTAACGCAAAGGGAAAAATTGCTGCTTATGCAGTTTTTAACGCTGGATCCAGTGGCGTAGTCATATTTTTCATTTGAGTTGTTATTTTTTTAGATATGACCCAAAGTTGTGTTTTTTTAAATGGGACACCCTGTATATTTGTCCAGAAATTGATTTGTCCTTTTAAAAGCTTCTCAAAAATATATAATAGTATGGGTCTATTTTAATAATAAATTAATAAATAAACAACAACAAAAATCCTAATTTTTATAATTATCATCCCAAATTTTGCAGTAGGCCATGCAAAAAAATGCTGCCTTTTATTTAAAGTCGTTAACAATATCTACATCCTAACAATAAATCAAAATAAATATGTAATTAAATCTATTTATCAAAATATGTATTGATAATTTCGCACCAAAAAAGTACCACCTACCTAGATTTATGTAACACAAGAACAAAACAGTAATAAATTATTATATAACAAGCCTTTCAGCAAAAATCAACTGTCGAATAAGAACTACAGTAACCAAGGAAATCAAAAGAACTGTTCAAAATGATTTCCATTTTGTTCTATGCATGCTTTGCACAATTTTCGTATTCGTTTTAGGGAATTAAGAACAAAATAACGGGATAATTTTTTAAATAGCGAAAATTTTCTCTTCTTGTCTTTCCTAAATCTTGGACATTATCATAGTGGTCTTTGTAAATTTTATTTTCCAGATAATCCCATAGAAAGAAATCTAAAATCGACAAATCTGGCGACCTAGGGAGCCATCTTATAGGTCCATTTGTTCCGATCCATTGATTGGTAAAATTATTGTCCAGAAATAATCTCGTCATTCCAAATTTCTATATAGCGATTGGCTGTTAGATTTCCCTCAAATATTTAAAATTTTATATGTGTTTCTAATATGAAGTAGGACATATTTTGACTAAACCTGTCCTACTATCTTCTGGGAAATATTTGGTGTTGATTTTCCTGGGACCTGAATCTACTATTGTGCCTATTGAGTATAGCAGAATTACTGAAATGTGCTTCGTCTGACCATATAACCTTCCTTTCAAAATCTCTAACCATATCGCATCTTTCTCGAAACCATTTGCAGAAGACTACCCGACGCTCTGCATCCCCTGGCTGTAAGTGCTGCACGAGCCTAAATTTGTATGGGTGGTATTTGTGCTTTTTTAGAATTTCTTGAACTCTAGTTTTTGGAATCACTATACCCTTTTCACTGGCCCTACAAGAGTTTGTAGGGTAAGCTTCTGCATTAGCCAAAACCGTAATT
Source organism: Kuschelorhynchus macadamiae (assembly GCA_030620095.1). Classification (NCBI taxonomy): domain Eukaryota; kingdom Metazoa; phylum Arthropoda; class Insecta; order Coleoptera; family Curculionidae; genus Kuschelorhynchus; species Kuschelorhynchus macadamiae. Next base: position 669,978 of record JAUTXW010000911.1, on the reverse strand, counting down.
TCCTCAGCCTCCCGAGTTTCTTTATTATATGTTTTCGTACGAGGTTTGATAAATGATCCGTGAGTAAGTAAATTCTTTTTTATCCGATAAAAAGTAGATATATTAGGTTGCCTCCTTTCTGGATATCTAAATAAAAATTAAGCAATAGTATTTCAACATACCTAAAAATTAACTATTTACTTGTTAAAATACATCTCAGAAGCCGCTTCAACATTTTCATTACTTAATATAAAACAAGCTAACATATCGTACTTTTCATAATGTTCGAAAGTTTGGTTTTCTTCCATAATAATACAAATATATTTTTACACAATAAATAAATACAAAAAACTAGCGCTATATTTTATATACGCGTACAAAATTGGGAAATGTCATTTGTTTTCAAGAAAACAAAAGAAAACGACATCGTTTTGCATGGCCTACTGCAAAATTTGGGATGATAATTATAAAAATAAGGATTTTTGTTGTTGTTTATTAAAATTGACCCATACTATTATATATTTTTGAGAAGCTTTTAAAAGGACAAATCAATTTCTGGACAAATATACAGGGTGTCCCATTTAAAAAAACACAACTTTGGGTCATATCTAAAAAATAACAACTCAAATGAAAAATATGACTACACCACTGGACCCAGCGTAAAAAACTGCATAAGCAGCAATTTTTTTCTTTGCGTTAAGTTAAAGGATAATCGAGATACGTGGGGGTCCCAAATGCAAAATTTTCTATTTCGCCCTGTATGTCATAAACGAAGAAGGCTATGAAAATTTTGTTTACGGCTTCTTGAGTTTTACAAAAAATTAGCTCAGGTTCGTGAAAACCGCAAGGTTCTATCTTTAAAAATAAGCGAGATACCCTGCTTTTGCAACCAAATCCGGACACCCTGTATAATATTTTTTATTCTATTGTTGTGAGTTGGTTATAAGTGATTCAATCACCTATACGATTTGTATAAAAAATATATAAAATTAAATTATTAATATATTTTACACAACTGGGAGTTCCTGTATATTTGGTAAAAATTAAGAAAATAAATGTAATACAAGACAAAAAACAACCAACAAAACATTTACACTCGTACTCACTAAAGAGGTGTAAATTTAGACCAAGTCTACCTTAACAGTTGCATGTTTAAAATGACATATGCAACAAATGAACAAATAATTTTCCTAGATATCTGAATTACAATTTGATGCTAACAATTCTTTAGGTTTCAGTTATACGATCCATTTTTGTAAATCAATAAAACTGACATTGTAATAATAAGAACTGGAAGTCGCCAGCAGTTGACCATATTCACAATTTCTGGTATAAGAAACTTGAGGTCCTTCATGAAGCTATGGCCCGTCATTTCACTAAAATAATGCATCATCCGAAGACGCATTTCTAATGCTAGGCACTACAACTAAGCGACCCAAAAGCAATAAGACCCATCCCAGTACAGGCCCATCACCTGTTTGCCCAATATGTACAAGATCCCAATGGGATGCATTACAAACAAACATAACCTATTAGCCGAAGAACAGAAGGGATATATTCAAGACCATCAAGGATGCAAAAAACAACTTATCATTGACTCTCTGGTACTTAAGCCAGCACAGAAACAGTAACGCAACATACACACCACTTCTATAGACTAAAAAAAGGCGTACAACATTCCTGGCTCATAGACGTAATAAGAATATAAAAAATTTATCCTATGATCATCAATTTCCTGGCTCTATAATATCAAGCACCATGAGAGACACATCAATAGGAATTTACCAAGTAGCTCAACAATACAGCACATGGCTTCAACATCAAAGCCAATAGAGAAAACTTTTGCACCATATCCCACCTTCTGTATATGGATGATATTATATGATAAAAGCTTATCCAATGGAGAAATAGTTCAAACGAAGATCTCCTGTTGACTTGCCCAATTCGCACTTCCAACAGCTGCAAAAGTTGAAAGATTTCTTCACCAACAAGACACGAACAATAAGCCTCCACCGCATAGTGACCTTAAATGATAACTCGTACTCTCCACTCAATCTCGCAAGCGACAACATCATCCTAAAGTCACTTACCTAGCAACCACTGACTACCTCTAGCGACATAAACAAGTGTGCAACATCATACACCAAAGGGGCTCTGAACACCTTTGTGCCCTATTGTAAATACTAATCAAGTTCAGTGCTTGAAAATACTGCCTTCAAACTGTACTAACGACCAAGCAATTATCAATTATCACCGACAGACGGGTGACAAATAATCGGCCTGATGTGGTACTGTTAAATATGGAAACAAAGACAGCTTATTTGGTAGATGTCGCTGTACGCAACAGTAACAACGTGTTGGATAAATATCAAGAGAAAAAGGGCAAATATGCGGGGTCGGCCATCGAGATAAAGCAGATGTGCTGAGTGAATAAGGTTCATGTGCTACCGATCATCGTATCATCAACTGGACTAATTTCAAAAACGCTAGAACTGAACCTGAGGGCTGTATACACTGTATAACACCTTCATCGACATCCAGAGGGCAGTCCTGCTCGGTACTTTCCACATAGTAAGAAAATTCTTACAGGACAACACATAGAACTATTAGAAACCAGCCCACTGCCTTTGATGCATGCATCCGGGATCGGCTTGGAATTGTTAGTCAACTTCGGTAATATTAATAATAATATTACGTTTATTGTTACACCAAGATCATAATTCATTGAATAAACTATATTAATATAATAATATTTCAAGACTAGGTGATACAATAGGCTTCGCAAATGCAGACATCCAGCTCGAATACCTAGATACTGTTTAAGCCCCAATTTGTTTATACAAATATTTATACTTTAAAAGAAAATTAAACAACCGAAAGCAAAACAGTAAGATGCATAAACTAATATTTCTCTTTAAAAAATTCAAACAAAAAAAAGGTTGATTTAAACATGGGTAATGAGATTAAGGAAGAAGGACTGGGGGTAGTGAAAGGACAGGACCACAGAGAACGAGGAGAAAATATATTAAATCTGCAAGCTGATCAATAGTTTTTTGACTCTAAATTTAAATGCTAAATTAGATTTTGCGTAATCAATGTAACCTAAAAGTATGTTATACGAGAAAGATCTTTTGAAAACTATCAGGTAACCTTTTGTGTACAAGTATAATAATAAAGGTAAAACATTAAATTATAGATATTAGACCCCTATTTCTGCAAAAACTGCTGACTTTCATAAAAAGTGCTCTTAATATAAGGTATTGAGAATTTTACATAGACTTTAAAAAAGTAATACAATACAGGGTGTTCCATTAAAAAAATAATTTTCCTTTTATAACAGACAAATGGCAAACTTGGCAGCAATGCGAAACTCACCATTGGATTCGGTATAATTTCATACATCAGTGTACGTATATACATTAAATAGAGGTAAGTGACACTTGAGATATTTCGCCGTTTCCTTACTTTTGTTACACTCTGTATAGTTAATGTTGTAAAAGTTCGTAGGGACAAGCCCACTGATAATATAAGAGTCGCAATATCACCCAGTATTTTACATTATAGTTGATGATTAACATATCACCTGCTCGAATATTGAATTTACCCTTGACCTTCTCAACTCTTCATTAATCACACTGAAATAAACAATTTTTTTTTGACAATAATAATTTCCTAAACGCTTCGAGTAGTATTGCTTAGTTATTACGACTACTATTTCATATGAATATTTAATAATAATAATAATAATAATATTTATTTTCCAAATATAACAATATAACAATAAATAGTACATTTAAGAAAAAACATTATTTGACTATTTGAAAAAAAGAAGCTAAATGCAATTAAAAACTGTTCAAAGTTTAGCCCCTTTGTAAACCATATTTTACAACAAAAACAAATTGTTCGCAAAATGATCACACACAGCAAAAAAACTATTTCATATTTACAATTATTGTTAACAAAGGTATCCATCCTCTACTGCAGAATACTCGGCAAAAAAGAGAGTAAATTCAAGCAATAAATATATATTTATTTAGTAATATTTTCCTTACAGTTTTTTTAAATATTTAAGGCTTAAGTGTTTTTAAGGAGACAGGCATAGTATTGAACAGCTTATAAACGTTATAGGAGAAACTTCTTCTAAAAAGTGCTGATCAGTGAGGCGGTGGAGAGATGAGACCCCGAAATCTTAGATTTAAATTGTGGACATCTGTTCTATAAATAATTTTATTTGTTAAGTATGGAGGACAGTTGTTAAATATAATATTATGAAACAACACCAGAGAATGTATTCTACGTCGATTCTGCATACTAAGCCATTTTGCATCTTTTAATTTATGGGATATTCGCTCAAATTTCCGTATGCCATAAATAAAACATAAACAATTTTTTTGTAATTTCTCAATTCTGTTTATCTTCGTTATCTAAACAAGGGCCATATAAAACATCACAATAATTAAAATGACAAGAGAATCTGATAATCTAATTTTAAGAGATTCGCTCAAAATGTGACGATGTGGATATAACATTTTCAAAGACATGTATGCCCTTTGTAGGTTAATTCCGACTTGCTGTTTAAAACGCAAATCTGTGTTTAGTATACGTATTTGAAAAAAAAGCAATTTCATGTTGAAAATATGACTCTTTGAAGTAGTGATCAAATTAATTCTTAACTACTTTATCACAAATAGTTATTTACACAAGGGAGGAAAGTGACAGTTACCAGTCGAAGACGTGGTTTGCGCCCGAGCAATAGCAGGGGGTGGCAAAAACGCGCAGGAGTCCAACCTCCCGGGTTGTATACTATTTTTTTTACTATGGATTTTTAGTATCGAATAAAATTGTTTGTATGGTAGATAGGGAGAATCACTTTGTCTGTGTCAAATTTTGTCAATCAATTTATTTACCTTTCTAAGGGAGTAAGTATTTACTTACCTCCCTAGAGAAGTAATTAGTTACTTCCTTCCCTGGGGAGGTAAATAGTTATTTATACTATAAGGGATGTAAGTAACATGGTTAATGTACTTACATCCCATATAATATATCACACTTGTCCCCCTTCCTGTATTGTATGTTTACAAGAAAATGCTGGATATATTTTTGGATTTTCATTATCATTACATTCGATAGCATTTTCATTAAATTATAAAGGCAGCCGTGATCCGTTGCCAGAGCAACATAAGCAGTTTTTATTTTATCAACAACGTCAAGTTGATAATTCATAACGAAAAGTTTGAAGAAGTCAAATTGTTTGATTCTGTGTGGACAAAATGGATGTTCCAGACATAGAAGAATCAGCGAATATTGCTTTTTTATCTCTATTACCGGTCGAAAAAAAGTATGAAACAACATATAAATCCTTTAAGAATTGGTGCCAAAGCAAGACGGCTACTGCAGTCTCAGAATCCTTGTTTTTGGCGTATTTCCACGAAAAAAGTGCTATATTGAAGTCCCCACCAAGCTTATGGTATGAGTATTCGATGTTGAAGTCCACCCTTTTTATAAAGGAAAATATAGTTATTTCTAAGTATCCAAAACTTCGAGCACTTTTGAAAAGAAAAAATGATGGTTATAGACCCAAAAAATCGAATATGTTTAACAGGAAAGATGTGAATAAGTTCATGCTTGAAGCCCCCGATGATATATACTTATTGATGAAGGTCGTAATGGTAATGGGAGTTGCTGGAGCGTGCCGTTCTAATGAACTCTGTGTAATGAAAATGGACAATATTAAAATAAGTCAAGAAGTCATAATAGTGACCATTCCTGACTCCAAAAATGGAATGTCACGTACATTTACAGTGACAAAAAGTGGCGACACTCAGGTTTTTCATTTCAAAATAATTCAAAAGTACATTGATAAAAGATCCCACATGACGACTATTAACCCGCGCTTCTTTATGCGATATCAAAATGGAAAGCGCTTAAACCAGCCTGTCGGGAAAAATACAATTTCGTCAATTCCAAGTAAAATTGCGAAATTTCTAAAGTTTGAGAACTTTAAAATGTATACTGAACACTCTTTTAGAAGAACGTCGGCAACTTTATTAGCAAATACTGGAGTTGATGTATTAGTTATCAAGCGACATGGTGGATGGAAATCCGCTACTATTGCGGAAAGTTACGTAGCTGCGAGCCTCAATAATAAAAAGGAAGTAGCAAATAAAATTTTATACAATAAGACCCAGCCAGAAGTCTCTGGCAGTGCTTCAACAGTGACAGAAACATTGATTAGAAATGAAGAATCTGTGGAGTCAGAAAATGTAATACACATAGAGAAGAAACGAGAAGACGTGTTTCCAAATTTTGTTAATAATGTGAATAATTGTAATAATTGTACCATTAATATTCGTTTCAGTTAATATCACCGGATTATTGTCCCGATTTTTGTAATATGTTAATCAAATCAAAAATTAAAGCTACTTATAATAATTTTAGGTTATTATTTCCCTAGGGGTGTAAGTTGACTTACATCCTGTCGTTAAGGGCAACCAATACCTTGTTAAGTAACTATCACTTACGTCTGTCAAAGCAGTGTCAAAATAGGTTGCTTACAATACAGGGAGGGAGAAAACGTATTTACAACCCCAAATCAGCGTCACAAAGTCGTGCTTACCGAATATGAAGTAGAGAAAATTTGTGATTGTCAAAATGATAAACACTAAAGCTTTTTGAATTTTGATACATTGACTAGTCTTACCTACCTCCCTTGTTTTGTAAATAACTATTTCCAGCTCCATATTCGGTAAGTACTTTGTGACATCGATTTGGGGGAGATAAGTACATTTCACCTCCCCAGGGAGGGAAGTAGATACTTACTTCCCTAGTGAATCTGACACAAACAAAGTGATTCTCCAAATCTGTCCTACCTACCTCCCTTGTTGTGGAAATAAATATTTTCTGTTTCTTTGTCAGTATCAAATTATGTGTCAAACAATTTGCTTACTTACCTCCCCCAATCAATTTAATTATCTCCCTAGGGAAGCAAGTGCTTAGTTTTGTCGCCTAATTTTTAGGGAATATGAACTCTAACAATGATTTTTAAATTATTACCTATTACAAATTTATTACAAATATTGAACAATACTGTTTATCGTAACAATCAGTCTGTTAATCGAAAACAACTGAATCGAGAGTTTTTAATGCTATTGAAGAACCAAAGCGAATTTTTTCCATGTTCAGCGAACTCGGATAAAAAAGCTTTAGCGTTTGCATTTTTCTGTATTGTTGCGCTAATCTAACCAGAGAAATTATTTTCTATTCTACAATTGAGTAACAGTTAAATATTATTTTTAATTATATATAATTTTTTTTTACTATATGCTGTATAGATATAGAAAGTTATAAGCTGCGATAGATTAGAAAAATGAAGTTTAAAATTTTGTTTTATTTATTACTTTCCTTATTTAACTTGCATATTTAACGTAAGTAGGTAAGAGTGGCCATGACTCAAAAGAACTCTGTGCCCCTAATCCAACGATACTATAATAAAGAATATTTCTTGGTGAAGTTTAGGCCAGATTTAGAAGACAACAGACAACAAAATACTTGATTCGATTACGCCATGAGGTTTCAGTGGAATTATAAGAATATGGGGCGCATTCACCACATCGTCCAGAAATGTTATTGAGGAAAAATATATTGGTTTCATAGAACAAATTAAGCAATAAAATAACACAAGAAAATGTGTTGAAAGGTCTCGGTAACTAGGGGATCATTTAAACACAAAATAATGTAAATATGTGCAGTACAACTCTGTCAGGAACTTGCTGAGAAATCTGGCTGTTTTAAATAGATAATCTACATTTGTTCGGACGGCATCGGTCGGTATTCGGAACCTTGTGAGTAGCATTCTATCGGAAATTCCAAGCCTCATTGGTTGTCAACGGACGCTTTACCAAGACCTCGCCTTCTTCCAGAAATCACCCTTCCTCGGAATTTAAACTTTGATTTGATTCCTAACACTGGAACCTGTGGTGGAAGATAGATCAAAATACAAGATTTCTAACCACACTACACCACAACTTATTACGTTCTGGGCGCGCGTTTCGCTACCCAAGTTAGCATCATCAGCAGATGATATAAACTAAAGTAACTTAACCTAACCGAGACTATTTATAGGTAAATGTGGTCACACTTGGTTGCACCGTCGTCCAGTAAGCAATAGAGGGGACTATAGGGAATAGACGCTCTGTCTTTGTTTAGTGCTTTCTTACCACATTTAACTATTTCTATAGTCTCAAATGCATCCAATAATCTATTATTAGATACATTTTTAATTAACTTAAGATTATTTATTCCTATTTGGTGATTGTTTTCCAAAGCATGTTGGGCAACGCTTGACTTTTCTGTTCTTCCAAACCTTAAATGTGCCATGTCTTTTTAAAACCGATGTTTATGGAGTGTTTAGTTTGCCCAACATATTTTAGATCGCAGTCATTACAGTTAGTTTCGTAGATGTCACTCCTCTCTTTCAAGTCGGCTTTGTCTTTAGGGTTTCCAAGGAGATTTTTCAAACTGTTCTCCATTTTGTAGGCTACTCTAAAATCTACGTTTTTAAATACTTTTTCTAGACCTCTCGTATATCATATGGGATTACTATGAACTTATTGGTAGCCTCAGGTGCTTGAAGAGTAGTGGCATCTTTTAACATCTTCTTATGCTTATTTCTCTAAATTCATTTTAGTCAAGATCCCTAAACAATCACCCGTTTCTGGGAAGGTTGAATCGTTTGCCAAACAAAAGTGACTAGATTTAGAAATTAAAAATCTGTATAGCAAACGAAGTCTGCCTGAAATTGAAGCATAGGAATTATTTAAAAAACTCACTTATAAGCTTAGTAATTTAGAATTTGAACAATGGTTACATTTCCAAAGAAAAATGATCGTAGTTATCGATGCCAAATTTTTGAAGAAAAGAAAAACAAACTGAGTTGAAACCACAAAAACAAATTTCTTCGGAAGTCGAGAACATTGTAAACATCCTTTCTTCTCAGTCCTTTGATAATAGAGAAATCGCCATTTTGAATAAAGGTTTGAATTTTGCAGAGCCTCCAGTATAGTTTACCAACTATTATAGCGAATATCGAAAGTTCCATTCAATACATGCCAGAGTCAACTAAGGGATTCATTAGAGAGGTTTGCAGAAATCAAATCTCAAAAAACGTTGTTAGCAACAAGTTATCCACCAGGGACTGAGAAAAAAGAATGGTTTTATTTAAAAGCTGACAAAGGAAATAAGGTTGTTATACTAGACAAAAGAGGGTATTTTGAAAAGGTAGACAATTCGATTACGATGTAATTGAGAAAAACCCGTTATCAAAAATGATAACAGAAGTAAAACGTAGCTTAAAACAGTGTAAAAACCTTGTGGCCGATAAACTAAAATTCAAGACATAGTAACCCACAGTTAACTAAACTGTATTGCCCTCCCAAAATCCATATACCTGGGAAGTCCATGAGACCTCTTGTTTCAGCTGTTAGATCACCAACGTACAATACTTCAAAATGGTTAGCAGAAAAATTCAGAAAATTAAATATCTCGTACCATAATTTTGAGGTTACTAACTCGTTAGAATTCTTAGATAAAATTAAGAATGTTCACTTAAAAGAAGGTGCAATTTTAATAGCTTTTGATGTAAGCTCATTGTTTCCTAGTGTACCCATACCAGCTTTAGAGTACCTAAAGGAACTGCTTGAATTTAATAATTTGAAGAAAGAAATTATTGTTCAATATTTGCTTCTCACAAAATTATGTATGAAACAAAATTTTTTTCAGTTCAACAATAAATATTATAAACAACTTGAGGGAACTGCGATGAGCAATTGCTTATCTCCATTCCTTGCAAATTTGTTTATGGGTAGATTTTAAACCCAATTCGAAAAATAAGTATTTCCCAAGGGTGTGGTATAGTTACGTAGACGATATTTGTTATTTTTGATAGTAAAACAGAAAATTTGGGCACTTTCTTAGAAACAATTAACAATAAATATCCTTCTCCACTCCAAATTATTATAATCAGAGTTTATGATAAATTATATTTAAAAGGAAATTGGAAATAAAATGGATTTAGTTGGTATGCAACAGCTTTGCTGTTTATTTACGAGCTTAGTGATACAGAAACATGTAGTTTTCGCATCACTTATGTATTAGTATGACCCTTCGTATTTTTACTTCTCTCGTAATCTCGTAATGTAATCGTGGAAAAATCACCCTCCGAGATTTTTACGAAAACATATGTTTTTTCAAGTCCGTGGGTCTGTTTGTCTGTCTGTCGGTCTATCTGCTCGCGGCATAGCTAAAACCTTGCTGCTTGCCCAATTAACCGTCATATGGGGATGACTTGGTAAAAATCCAATATGGCAAAACAAAATGGCGGTCTGGTGAAATGTTAAAAAGATTATTGCTAAAAAACTACTTGTCCAATTTAACTATAATTTTGCACAAAAATCAAGTATTATCTAGGACTCAACTGCTAAAATTTTGGTACGACTCCAAGATGGCGGCTTAATAAAATATTTAAAAATTTAGCCTAAAAAAACTACTTAATGCACTGACTTTAAATTGTATACCATAACTAATTGTGGCATAGAGACAAACCAGTAAAATTGTGGTACTAATTCAAGATGGCGTAACAAAATGGCGATGAAATAAAATGTTTGTAACCGAGAAAAAGCACCCTCCCAGGTTTTACGTATGTTCAGGTTTTAGCGTCCTTAGATGTCAAAAAATAGGTTTTATCAATTCCATCGATCCGTCTGTCGCACACTGGTCGAATTTAATAAAATCTTGGTATAAATAGAATTACATGTTATGGTTTATTAAAAGTTTAAAAAACTTACATAATTTATTTAAATTTATTCATTAAATTTAATTTTTTTCAAATTTAACAAAAAATCTATTATACAGGGTGATGAAAACGATAGTCAACTTTAGTAAAAAAAACAAATACATTTGCCAATTACCACATGGTAAATTAATTTAAATTCAAACCAAATATTAGGTGGTCTATGAATAAAGTCTGTACACTAGAAGCTATTGCCTTGTACCATGACTATAAGTAAAAATAAATATCTTAATATTGATACCTATTATACTAAAACCCAAAGGTATACAGTATTACAGTAATATCTAGCCTAACTACAATAAAGTTTAAATAAAGTATGTATAAATAAACAACATTTTAAATGGATAACATGTTATATGAATTATTTTATTATTTAATTAATACTGGTGTATACCCGAGACAGAGCATACAGGCCCTACCCTTGACCAAATTTTTAAGTTGTAATTCATTTTTTAAAATTCTCTAGTTATGCCACTGTTGAAAGATGAGCTGGATAGGTATAGGTAAACAGGTAAGTAGAAATACTATAATAGTCTAATAAAACAGAAATTTGACAGTTTTTATGTGCCTAATATTTGGTTTCAATTTAAAATAATTTACAATGTCAAATTTCTGTTCTATAAGATCAAAGGTAAGCAGTATTTTCAAGATCAGTAAAACCATCAAATGTTTCCAATACAACTTTGTGCCAGTACTTTTACCTCCGGGTAAATTTATCTGGAGAATACTAACCATAGATACAATAGTTTTTTCAACAATTATTTCCATGGTACTGGCCCTAAATTTGAATAAATTTAAGACTTATAGTATCAGTCTTCATCTGATGAGTCTAAAATTTCATCCAAATTTAAAGGCGTGTTGCAAATATTAGGTGGTTTTATTAACCTAAGAGCATCAGGTAAAAGGCTTTTACTGGACTTGGGTGGTGTTTTGCGAAACCCAGATATGACAGGGTCCGAGGAAACAAGAAGGCGGTTAAATATATCCTGTAAATTATCTTGCCTAGAGGTTTTTCTCGCGAAATTTAAACGAAAACTTTTAATGTCCTTATTTCTAGCTTCTTGTGCTTCCTCGGACAACTGTCCTATAGGAATTTCAAAAGCACCAATAGTCTCTGCTCCATGTATTAATATTCTATGCACAGATGTGGGCATCGGGTACCATGAATATAAATTTGCAAAAATTCGTGCAGTTTCAATTGTATAACATTGAAATTTAGCTATATCGATGTCATAACCACAGGACAAAGTCTGCAATATTATATAAAATCTGTGAATTAACTGTTCATCGATATGGCAAACTTCAGCAACAACATTTACATTTTCGAAAAACCTACGAGCTGTATTGCCGTCGTCGACGAACCAAAACCTGGTTTTGGTTTATCCACTATTAACCCCAATCGTAAATGCAAATCTTGCTGGATACGTTTTTTTGAGTCTTTGACTTTTTGCTTATCTTCTTCACTTCTAGCCTGCCATTTTTGTATGTCTAACTTATAAGCCAAATGCAGCAAACACTCAAAAAAACGTATCCAAGCATGTAGAGTGGATAAACCAAATTTTAAATAATTGGCATTAATTACAGGCCTCTGAAGAACAACGTCGATGTTATTAAACTCCTTGGACGATGCGCCACAAATAAAACATATTTGTGTAGAATTATTTTCTGCTAAAACATTTCCTACTTTACTATCTATCATTGTTAAATGTAAGTCGAAACTTACTAACACATTAATGTTATCTATGGTGCATTTAAAAGGAGTCAGATTTGTTAACTGATTATCTAGATGTTGTTTTTCAGCCAATGTTAATTCGCGGGTTTCGCGTGAAAACTGAACTTTTATGGGGCGACACATTCGAGTGGAGGAAGGTCTGGAATTTTGCCAAATTATAATGTTTCCGGTGTCAGTTGGTCGGCTTAATCGAATAGGTACAAGCGATGTAAAAAAAATACTAGAGTCTGAGAGCGACTCGTTATTAAAAACTTGCTTGTACTCAGACTGGCCAGATAACCCATCAAAACCATACTTACAAGCTAAGATTAGGTTTAAAATGTCATTATTTGTGCTATTTACATTAAGCAGAACATCCCTTTGTAAAAGTAAAAGTCTTTGACACGTATGATTTAATAAAGATTGGACAGGAACTTCTGCAGAACTTTCTGTCACACGTATGTTTTCAGGATAACACATTCTTTTTGCCTCTAGTATATGATCATACGATGGATAAATATAACAGTTTTTTTCTTGCACCTGTTTTCTAATTAGTTTATATTGAAATTTTGTTAATCTGGCTTCAACCACAAGAGAAAGAGCTTCATTTGAGGAAAGTTGTGAATAATTTTCCGTTTTTAACGCTTTGGAATAATCTTTAGCTTTTTGAGGTTCCTCACAAATGGTCTTTATTAATTTAGAGGCTTCTACTTCCTGGTTGACTCGATAACTCATTTGTGCTGCGTAAGCTAATTGCTGCGGGGAAAATGTTTCTCTCAATAGTTTGGTTTTTTGTCTTTTGGTTCTGTCGCTACAGGAATTAAAATCCAGCGCTTTTCGTCCTTTATTATTTTTACAATTTGTTTTAAACTGAACTACAGTATGCAGCCACTCTCCATGATGCTGCAAAAACCTATCTTTTGTTCTATTACATGAAGACCACTTTTGTTTAAATTTATAATAGAAGCCATTTAAAATATTATTAGCTTCATGGCTTAGGTTTGAAGAACCCGTAAATTCTAAAATTCTTGCTCGTAAGCGATTAAATTTACTGTCCAGGTTTTTTTCTCGGAAACTTATAAAGATTTCAAAGAGCTTCATGTAACTCATTGACAACACTGGTTCATTTTGGTCTAAAAACAAAATGCATACGGTTTTATTGATTAAAATTACCCCTACACAAAGAAGTTAACTTTGACTTTGTCAGGTGCAAGATATTGAAATGCAAAGTTAGCTCTCCAGCAGGGAGTTTATAAGTCCGAGCATAAAAAATTTTAAGACCTACCACGGTAAAACTCAATAAAATTAGATTTACAATTCAAAATATTATGAAAATAATTCTTTTTCAGATTCAGAATTGAAGCAGAAAAAAGGGTTTTATATTTTTTTTGGTAAAAGTATATGTAATAGAAAGAAAAATGTATCTTCGAAAGCTTAACCGTTCGCGAATCTTACAAATTTGACCAAATTTAGCCAGTTCAAGACTTTTTAAAAACACTGTATAATTCCTTATGGGCAAGTTGGGGCAACCTTTTTTTGTGTATTCAATAAAAAGAGATATTACGCAATACAGAAAAAATATGCGATAATGAAAATGTAGTGAAAACACAAACAAATTGGTTTTTGAATTTTGATATTTTTAAAAGTCACCTAAGAAAATAACATTACCTACTTAATGGTTCTATATGTGTTTTAAAATACAACCAAATATTAACATTTTTATTTTTTGGCAACTACATACCTTCGTGGTCTACTTCCATAACTGATTTTTAAAAGTACTTCAAATATATATTATCTAACGAACTTTGAAACCAATAAACCAAACAACTAATTATCAACGCGTCTAAAAATGTCGTAATTTTATGCAGCTTTGACATTTAATATAACAATAAAACAGAAGTGTATGTGTCATTTGCACGGCCTACTGAATTCCTGGATTGATAAAATGTCTGAAATAATCGTTTTTGTAATTAATTTTTAAAAATAAAAAAAATCTATTTATGCCAAGATTTGATTAAATTCGACCAGTGTGTGTCGGTTTGTTTGTCTGCCTGTCAGTTCGCTGTATAACTTAAAAACTACTTATCAGATTGACTTCAAATTTTAGTCAGAAATTACGGATCATATAACAATGACGTTGTAATATTTTGGTAAAAATCCATGCGGGAACAAAATGGCGGTGCGCTAAAAAAATAATTACTAAAAAAAATAATGATCGAATTACCCATGCGCCCGGGCCGCGTAAATCCGAACTCCGGTTTACCTCGGAGCAGCACGGTTCTGAAATAAACCTGGGTTGGTTATTTAATGCGGCCGCTTACCGTCTTCCAAACACCAGCGCGGTACGGACAAGACGCGCTCGGTACTGCTTTGGGGTTTGTAGGCCTCTATCAACCTGAATACGCAATAATGCTTTCCAAATGCCAGTGTAATACAGACCAAAACTAGATACACCAATTGTTTGCTGGAAATAAACGCCAGTAAACGTTTAGCTAGTTCGCATGGTTTAATGATTTTAGGTTATGTTGTGTTGTTTTAAGAACGGTTAAATCAATCGCTTGTTAGCTATTAAAAGCCGTATATTGTTCCTGTTTAAATGTTATTTTATTGATTTGTATATTAAGGGTCCTATTTAATAACAAGTGCCGACTTGTGAGAGCTTAAAAAGACGTATATCAAGAGGTTGATCTAGCCGCACTTATATTGTGCTGTTTAGTGGTTGTTGGTGTACAAAATGAGGGAAGAAGTAGTTAAGTTACTAAATACTTTATGTGATGACTATAAACTGCTACAAATAAAAACTGAAAATGATAATTTTGAAGCTCTTGTGCAGTGTAAACTTTTGTGTTATGAGACTTTTGATAACAAATGTGACGAATGGATTAAACAGTTTTCACAATTAACAAATACAAATTGGATTACAACGCGACGTTTTCCTAATCCTGTGCGATTTGAATTTCGTAAAATATTTTTGTGCCAACATTCAAGTTTAAATAAAAGTGACAATGTAAACAAAGGTAATATTTCACGAAATCTGATGTGCTGTGCAAATATTGACTTTAAATTTAAGAAAATTAACAGAAACACGGTGAAAAATGACCCTTTGCTAAAAACTGGCCTTAATGTTGTGATTAAAATTGACCATAGACATTCACATCGTCTTAATGTAGCACAAGCATTCCGTTTACTTCGTTGTAATGATCACACAAAGCAACAATTTTTATCGTATTTTAAATCTGGGTTGACACCGGCTTCTGCAAAAACTTATCACGAAATGCATTTAACAGGGAGTTCCCCTATCGTACATATTGCGGCTATTCTGGCTAATTCACAAATAAATCCTACCAATAGACAAATCTATCATTTGTATGAAAATTGGCGCAGAAGCCAGTATGGTAATCGCGACGAATTTAGTGTTATAGAAGTTTTAAAGCAAAAAAAAACAAGAACTACTTCACTTGGGTGTTCAACTATATATAATATATAACCCCAATTATGAAACGAGCATTTCTTGAAGGATACGCCGAGGAAATTATTTTTATAGATTCTAGTGGTTCTTGTGATGAGGCAAGTACATGTGTTACTTTTATGTTCGTAGTTACCAAAGCTGGAGCAGTTTCTCTAGCTACAGTTCTACATAATGCCCAGACAGAATCAAATTATACAATGTCCTTTTTAGCAGTTAAAAATGCTCTGGAAAATGAATGTAGTAAAATTTTGAACCCAAAAGTAATTATGACAGACGACAGTGCCGCTGAAAGAAGAAGCCTGGGTAATGTTTTTCCTGATGCTAGATTATTACTCTGTGTCTTTCACGTATGTCAAGCAATGTGGAGATGGATCTGGAAAAATGAACATAAAATTCCAAATAAGCATAGAAAGGATGTCATGAACTTGTTTCGTCGAATATTATATGCACCGTCAAAGGAAGAGGCTGATGATTTTATGAACGAACTACTTTTAGATGATCGAGTTAGTTGCAATATGCAGTTTATACAACACTTTAAACATTTTTGGGAAAGGCGATCAGAATGGTGTTTATCATACAGGCATGACGAAATAACAAGAGGAAACGACACAAATAACTATTGTGAGGCGTCAATCCGCATCTTTAAAGATGTCGTATTACAAAGGTGTAAAGTGTTTAACGCCTGTGCTTTGGTAGATTTTATTGCAAAAACTTTCGAGGAATATCACAAAAGAAGATAGACGCCGTGGATTGGAAATTGCATACTTGAAGTTTTGTCAAAAATCCCGAAATATATCTAAAATATATAAATTGACTGAAACCGTATTTCAAGTAGAATCTGAATCTAACGATGCGACACTTTATACAGTATATGCTGATAGTTCTTGTTGCGACTGTCCTTTAGGTAGAGGTGGTCGTTTTTGTAAGCATTTGTGTGCAATAGAGCAAAATTTTCATATTGCATGTTCTTCATCACCGCGTTTGTTGAAAACTGACAGAATAAAACTGGCCACTTTAGCGTTGCGAGATAATTCTACGCCTGATAATTTTTTTGATGATATACTGGAAGTAGAAAAAGAAAATAGTACTGACGAGAGAAACGAAGTAAATGTTACCGAACATTCCTAAATGATAATTTTGAAGATGAAACAGGTGTAGGAAATAGTGTAGAAGTTATTCATATCAACGAAAATAACACATTCTACGAAAATGCAGTGGAAGCTGCTGAAACTGAATTTTTAAGAATTGTTAGTATTTTGAAAGAAAATCCCGACCCTTCATCCACCGCAACAATAAAGAGTTTCGCTTCAACTCTTAAAAATATTCAAACACCCACGCAGGCATTAAGTTTTGTTATTCAAAAAACGACATCGAAAAGATCTAAAAACATCAAAGTTCAACCCACTTCTATTTCAAGAAGGAAAAATAGAGGTTTGCCAAAAGGTTGCAAGCGAATTCAAGCAGGGCGTCCATCTAACTCCGAAAATAATCTAAATAAGGAAAAAACAGCGAAGAAAAAACGAATGCATAATTTAGCTCAGAATATTGAAGACAATAAACCTAGTGCCAAAATACATTAACCTGTGCAATTTCCAATTTGGTATTATTCATATGTATATAATGTTTAAAATTTAAAACAAAAAAGAAACACACATATATTAGGTAGCCCATTATTAGATACGTTACAATAAGAAATGTTTCATTTTGAATTTTAATTTGCATAATATTTTTGTATTCCTCTGTTATGTTTCCTTTTGTTATTTTGTATTTCTACTGAGTTGCTTTTGAATTTTGTATCGTTGGAGATTACTTCCCTTTCCTAAAGTACAATAACTATTTTATCTGTACACTATAACATAACATATAATATACACTATAACATAAAATATAATATTCCTAAATCAATATATTGTTTTATTTTAGGCCATTTTATTAGAGTTTAAGAAAGGTAATACGAGCACGGTTCTGAAGTGCACTTATGTTTGTAGTAACGTATGCCCCTTTAAGTTTGCCAAAACACAGTGCGTCGCAGACTCGAATATATCCTGTAATTGCTCTGACCGCTCTGTATTGTCTGTGGATTTGGAGTAAGAATCTGTTCACTTGCGTTCTACGAAGCAGAGCTGAATACAGAATATTAAACGTTATGCGGCGCTCTGTATTGCACTGCGGTCCGGAATTACGCGCCCGGGCCTGAGGCTCGTCAAAAAGAGGGCCCGCTGCATCAAAAATCGTTTATATAGTTTCTCTTGTTTCATTTCATCAGTAAAGTAAGTAGTTTTAATATCTTATTATATCGAAGGGGATAAGCTTCTGATGCTATATGAAAGTAAAGACCTTTCTTTTGGTCATCCCTTTTCCCAGGAGCTTAAGGCCCGTAAATATGTTCGGGCGAAAATGATTAATCCGGCACTGGCTGCAATGTTTCTAGGGGATAGGGCAAATGTATTTGTGAAACTAGAAATGTGCTAACCAGGATTTTCATAGCCTCTCGCGTTTTCATCTTAGATATTTTAAGCACAATAATAACAGTTCGTTTAGTACCATTACTCGAGAAAAATTTGAAATAAAAAAAAATAGAGAATCTGTGAGTAAATAATGTTCTCATTGCAAATTCGTTTGACGCGGTTATGTCAATTTACATTTTAACTATATAAACTTTCCGCATTTCGCCAGAGTATATAACTTTCTAATTCGTGTGGGCGCTGAGCGATGCATGTGACCATCAACACTGGAATATTTAAGCTGTCCTAAAACATGAAATTTAAACAGACTTGCGAGCCGGAATCCTAAGAATTTAACTAGAATAGAAAAAAACATTATAAATCGATGCTTAGTTCTAAAAAATTTTAATCATCATAAAGTAGATTTAACCGAATAATGAATTTTTTGTCAAATAAGAATTTACCTATGTACAAGGAGTTTCAATAAGGTTTTCCTTTTGATAAACCAATGATTAATACAAAATAAATAAAAATCGGTAAATTGGTATTACCCGAAGCTTTTCCCGCTATAAATGCGCCCTTTTATCAGCGAAAATGACGTATTTAAACTGCTTCATTTCCGCATATACAGGGTTTTTCAAAAGTATTTTGACAAGCACATTTCTAAACAGCCCCTCGAGAGATACTATTACTGATAAAAGTCACAATTAAATTATTCCTGTGAAAGCCTCTGGTAACTTTAGTTTGATACATATGATAGCAAATCTTTGAATCAGGACAATTCACCGCCCTGTAGAATAGAAACCAATTTTAATATTAAAGTTTCATTGTTAATTTTTGGTAATATGTACAGGGTTTTCCCGTATATTTTTCCACCCACCTAGAAAGTTTATTTGAGTAGATATAGAAATGTCGTAAATATAAAAGTTATTGGATTTTTTTATAAATATTTAGAATGTTATATCATTAGTGCGAAAATATTATTGGAAATGCCAAATTTTGACAGGTTGTCAGTTTTTTTAAATAAAACACCCTGTATATTAAATCATATTCTTGAAGATCTTTTTTTTCTAATTTTAAATATGTCTACTTGACTATTCTGTCAATTAGTTTTGGATATATAAGCGTTTAAACATTAAAGAAATGGTAAGGTAATTTGCGCTAAAACATAGTGAGCCATGGTCAAGACAATTGCAATGAATGACGCCTTTTTGACGTTTACCGGTCATATATATATATATATATATATATATATATTAATATATATATATATATATATAGGTATATTAAGAAGATAAGCTCGATATATATATATATATTGTATATTACATAGAATATCATATATATATATATAGAACATATATATATATATATATATATTATAACAACGCTAAACAATATGATATGAAAGAAAATATATAAGTTAAGTTAGGATAGTGGAAAGAAACGCAGAAGAAGATTTAAATATTATATTATATTTTGAAGGTAATTTTGAAACTTTTGCATTAAAATAGTTTATTTATCTTATTTATTCTTATTTTAGAAAATCCTGAGCGCTCAATTCCCGATGCAACCACTTTTTTTAACAAATCATGGCAAAAAATCCACTCAGTTCTAAATATAAGCCATATAAGTTTTTACCTTCTCAAGAATTAACCGATCAAAATCAAATAGACCGATTACACTTCTGCCAAGAAATAGAAAGACGTGTTATGATGAACCAACTAAATCTGTCAAACATGATTAATGAAAGTGAGATTTTTTTTATCAATCACCAAAAATTATGAGCCCCGCTTGACCTAAAAATCTAACCACTTATACAGTGTCATTTATTTAAATGCGTTTGTTCCACAGATTTCTTCCAGTAATCCAGCGTAATATAATTTAACGAATCTTGCCAAACAATTTGCACTTCATCTGATGTAAGACCATCGTTCACGTGTTTTTCGTAATATGAGTTTGCCCCAGCCCATATTAATTCTATTGCGTTAAACTGGCAATGCTATGGCGGCAGTCGTAAAACATCAAATCCATTTTCCCGTAATATTCCTTCTACGGCATATATTGTTGGTTTTTTCATAGATTTTGCCATTAAAAGAAGTTCTAGTTTCAGCATATTGGGTAAAGGATTTTGTTTTTGTTTTATTAGCCAGTCATAAATATCACTTTTCTTCCAGGATGAAGTAGGCTGTTTATTTAAGATTCTTGAATGATAAGATGCATTGTTTAGAATGATTAAAGATGGAGCATCTAAATTTGGAATGAGTTGTTCTTTTAACCACTTTTCAAACAGTTCATAGTTCATATTATCATGGTAGTCCATACCTTTGGATGTTGAAGAAAACAGTAAACTTGCACCTGGGAGAAATCCTGTTGAAGAACCTGCGTGCAAAATGATGAATCGTTTTCTCGTCCCATATCCCTTTTTTCTCTTGACACTTTTTACAGACTCGTCCTGCCAAGATTTCGAACCACTTCCATTAGAAAATATCCAAGTCTCGTCTAAAAATACCACTTTTCTAAATTTTGAATTAACATTTTCCGTGTATTTGTTTAAAAACTGGATACGCTGACTTGCTATATGTGTCAACTCGCATAAAAATCTTCGATTACAGTTCTTTTTATATCGGAAACCCAACATTTTTATTGATTTTGACAACGATTTTATCGTAAATCGTAAATTGCACTACGAACATCCATTTTTACATTATCACTTAAGTCTTCTGTCTTTGGCTTTTTTCGTGTACATTTCTTAATCTTCTTCGGTAGTAAATTATGCTTTTTTTCATGCACAATTTTCTGCACAGTCCTTATACGGATTCCCAGAGCTTTTGCTACTGTCTTTTGGATATTGGCCGGTGAATTTTCATTTTCGTAATATTTTATTAGATTTAATATCATTTTTTTCGCTTGTGGATGCAAAAAACCCGAAAATTGTGTTCTATTACTCATTTTGTCACTGACTTGTCAATCTGACTTTGAAGTGACATCGCTCAAAGATTTTTGCAACTGCTAGTATTTATATGTTTATCCTCTTTTTTCGGATGAAAATATCATAGGTCTATCTAATTCATCTTCCGGATTTTATGCGGAGGATATGATTACACGTAATAAAAGAAAAACAAACAAAACAAACGAGGGATAACACTGCTTTTGACTTTATTAAATAAAAAACTGATTCTAATTATGCAAAACATTTATTAGAAACAAATCATAATATATATAATGAATTTGAAACGTTGCATTCAGCCAATAAAAATTAAAAGTTAAATTACTTGGAAAGTCTAGAAATTAATAAGAGGAAATTCATAATATTTTATTGAACAATCAAATGAACCTAAACGGTTCCCCACTGTTAAATCTGTATAACTAAAATCTGCTAGGGTTAGGTAGGTAGACTCTTTTATTATTGTTAAAAAAATCTAGTTTTAGTATCAGTCTTAAGTTGGTTTTTGAAAAAGACACAGTGTGTCGAAACAGCTGTCAAACGGAAATAAATTAGAGGAAATTACTAAACAAATATAGTTTCTTTATTTATTACACTAGTCAAATTGGTATGATAAAACATTTACTTTTTACACGGATTTCTTTTGCAAATTTTTTTTTTTACTTTGAATACAATTAATAATTAATTACTGTAGAAGTGTTTTAAAAAACTCAAGATCAACTCTCGCAACAACTTAAAGAGGTCAAGAAATACACATCTGTAATAAAACGGCCGCTTTCATCCCCATTTTGCGAAGTGCATTAGTAAAAAAATCTCGGAGTTCTCGAACTAAAACGAGGGTTGCCTGCGAACTTGTTAAGGCCTTTAAGTTCTTAATGGCAAGAAAATCGTTTTTATCGGCGCCTTTTCGTTCTTAGAAAACTTTACCTAAGTAAAAGTTATAACAGGGCGGCATAAAATTAGTTTTCGAGTTTAATTGCTTCTATATAATCTTCAGACAGTAATAAAACAAGTCTTAATTGATTGTATTGTAATAAGTGAACACAAGATTCCATTTAGGAAGTATAAGAAGATATATACTTTGACATCTACAGGGTGGTCCGATAATAGATGACGTCGGCTATAGTTCGGGAACTATTAATGACAGAACTTAAAGAAAAAAACATTTATAGGTAAATCGGCCAAGAGAAATCACTAGATTATTTTCAAGTTCAATATACACTTTGGGTTACACGTTTTTAAGTATTATATATGTATTTGTTACTGCGAATAATATTTTATAGTAATTTCCTATGTAAAGTAATTATATAATTGCTATGCCAAGCAATTACTTACGAAATTGACTCCAAGGTCGTCATTTCCTTTCAGTGATAATAGTAAATTTTCAAAGTTACTGCTTCTAATCTGCTAACTAAATTACAACTTTTAAGTATCAGAACCTTCCTGAACCTTGCAGCGACTACTGCATTACGTCCAAATGCACTCCTATAAGGTAATACTATAAAGTAAAACGAGTCGTTGCAGACTCTAAAGTTATCGTCTAATGTTAATTTAAACGGTCTATTACCAGCCTTTATTCTTCGGTTGTAAATTAGAATTAAGAATTACAGTAATTATTTCCTACAAGGAAACTGTTACATCTTATCCTTGAGGTTCCGGAGATAGGAGGCGCTGGCACGAGATTCGGTCTACAGTGACTTTATAAGGATACTGGCGACAATAGACGCCCACCTGTCATATTGATGCAACATTTCTAAAGGTTTTCTAAATATGACTAAATTAATCTACTTTAGCACATTAATATAAGAAAATTGGATCACTAAAAGGTTAATTAATGAAATTATTATTAATTTCAGTCTACAAAGAGTAATATGCCGCAGAAAAAATTAGAAATTTACTTTACACTGACAACGTCATCAGTCAGTTGTAAATGTGGGGTATGTTAATGTTTTACTCTAATAACCTATGCGAACTATCTACTAATGACAGTTACCTCCCAAGTGACATTAGTAATGTAGTATGTACTGAAGAAGGCTTACAAAATACACAAGACATATTGCAACTTTGTATTGACAGCCGGCATTTTGAGCATTTACGAAAGTAGTTTTCAGTAATTTTGAATATATTTGTTGTTAATTTATTGTTAGTTGTTAGTTCATTTCGTCGTTTCTCTTTTGTTTCACTGAAGGTAGAGCTCGGCTTAATATTTTTGCCCAAACCGAGTCCTGTCCTGCCTCGCCCTAGCTTTAGCTATTTTATTGCGAAGCTTAAATGACTATGAGACTTAGTTTTAGTATTTTTTAGAGAACCTACAAACACAAACAGTTACTTTTTACTCAATCATATCCAGTCATGGTTAAAAAGGAAGTTGTAAAAAGTCTATACGATAGAGCAAGAATAATTTTCAAAGATCAAAATTTTGTTAAAGAAAATATTTTTATAAAAGATGTTTTAGATCAAAGCAATTATCCTAATGATTTCATTGAAAAATGTTTTTATGAATTCGAGAATCCAAAGGTCAAACAAATCCAAAATAGATTAATTACAAACCTCTTTATACCATACATATCTAACTTATTAGATAAAATAAAACTGATAGGTAACTTAAACAAAAACAAAACCTAACAATGAACAAGAAAATACAAAAAATGTTATTTATAAAATTCCATGTCAATGCAATAAATTCTACATGGGTGAAACCTCTAGGCCATTAGCCAAAAGAATTAAAGAACACCAAACATACATACAAGATAGGGAATTTCAAAAATCAAACATTTGCCAACATGCACTAGATAACAATGATAAAATTAATTGGAATTTGCAAAAGAACCATGTTCCAAAAAAGGTAAAATAAAAGAAAGCGCCTTAATATTGTTAAATAAAGATAATTGTTAATTTTAATAACACATGGTTAAATTTGCTAAGTAATGAAGTAAAATAAGGACACCTCAAAATATAAAAAAATAAAATGAACATACTGTAGGTACATATATTTTCTCATCTTTTTTTAACAATTAAAAATAACACCTTTAAATTGACATTCTGTCAGAGATTAGCCATTCTGGTTATATTTCTGATACTAAACATAAGAAATATTCTGCATTTAGTTTTACATTTGCTGAAGACGGGGGTATACTTTCCCCCGAAACGTCCAGAAAACAGATATTACTCAATTCTTTTCTATTATTTAATGTTTTTCTCTTACGATCGGCGCACTGATAAGTCCCGATAGGATGAAAGTATTTGTACAATTACTATGTGTCTATAAAAACTTAAGGTAAATGATATAATTTCTTATGCTTGCTCAAATAATATTGTTTATATTATGTATCGAAACATTCCGTAGACAGACTAGTCTACATGTTGAGGTATGTAATTATATTAAATATCTGCTTCAATTAATTTAAAGTTAAATATTTTTATTCAGTTGCGAAAAAGCCAAAAAAATTTTTGTTTGTCAATCTATACGCAACAAATAATCTGAACACATTTAAAAATATTACTCAGTGTCGTTCCTCGAATACCTTCATAGTGGACCCAGAACTTAAGACTGCCTACTAAACTTATCAGGCAATTATTTTATTTTTTTTTGTTATAATAAAATTTGTTTTTTTTTGTTATATATAATTTGTTAATAAAAAATAGGTTTAAATCATCCATTTACTATCCAATTATTTCCCGTAATAGGCTGCCATTTGGCCAAACTTATTTCAGCATTTGCCATTTTCCATCAGGTTTTTGCATCCCCTAATTCCTTTAACTTTTTTACTACTTTCGTGTAATTCCGACATCTCACTGGGGCTTTACATCATCAATTCCTTACGCTTAGAGTGAAAGTAATTTTAACCATAACTATGACGTTAGAATAGGAATTTATGTCGTCCTGCTTTCCACTAATTACGATAGAGATCTCTACGTAACCAGCAAATTTTTTGTTACGATATAAAAACTATTTTTTTTCCACACCAGTTTCACTGTGAAAAATACCGCTTTTGGCATCCTCGTAGAAAAAATCTTGTATGATATTCGTGTGACAATTGCGATTACGGCACTTAAATGAGTTGCAACATTTTCATATACTTGTTTAAACATGCATTTTTCCACTACTTTTATATATTATAGTATATATATATATATATATATATATATATATATATATATATATATATATATATATATACATACAGGGTTATTCACGCAACTCGTTCATTAAAAGTTTTTGATGATACCATTTAGATAAAAATTTCAAATTTTGGAACTAAGATAAGGTCAAGGGGTACTCCTTTTTTGAAATATTTTCAACTTCCTGTCACTTCCGGTTTAACCGGAAGTTGGTATCAACTTGCTTATTTTAAAAGGAACACCCTGTATTTTATGATATTTTTGGATTCTATGGAGAATTTTAATGCTATTTTATGTAGCATGTCCTATACCTAGGTTCAAGCGTTCTTAAGATATTTGATCTTGAACCGAAAATGAGCCTTCGGGGTACCAAATTTTAAAATCTCATATTTTTGTAAGTTTTGAAGATATAATCTTCATATTTTGCAGACGATCGGTAAATAATCTTAGGTTTCTATTTTTTTTATTGAATTTGTCTATTTTTATACAAGGTGTCCTAAATTCAGCGGCAAACATTCACATTTTCAAAGCCGCTAAAGTCCATTTTTTTAAATGGGACACCCTATAACTTTATGCACTATCAAATGTAGAATTTCATTTTCTATCGAACTGTATTAAGGTTCCCTAAACCTATTCGTAACCATTTTCGAAATAATTGGGTTTTATAAAAATATCGTATGTATTTGCTTAAATGTTTACATGTTCCAATGGTGAGCCATGGAAAAACAATTGAGATCCAATATCCAATATGACAGATGATTAGTATGCGTTATTTATCGAAAGCTGTCAGTGATAAACTAAATCTTCTAAATCGAAGTGGAAGATTACTCAAACGCTGATATTCTTAATCTATTTTATATTCATGGAGAATGTTATAAAATTTTGGAGAGAACGTGTCGTGTGTTTAATGAACGCCACCCTGATTTGCCCCCAATGAACAAGTCAAAATTCCAGAGGATTGAACCGAACTTTTTGCGTTTTGACAAGGTTAAAGTTACAAAAACAGAAACCAGTGACAAATGCCGAGGATAAAGTAATAAACACATTAGCTTATTTCCACGCAAACCCGCAAAGTTCAATACCGTCTGCAGAAAACGATTTGGGAATTTCTTCTTCATCTGTCCAAAGAATCGTGAGCGAACATCATATGCACCCTTATTCCTTCCAAAACGTGCAAGCCTTGAGACCTGGTGATGACGTCCGACGAGTAGAATTTTGCGAATTCATGTTTTTGAAAATTCAAGAGGATCCTCAATTCCTTTTTTAAAAATATTTTGGACTGATGAAGCGAAATTTTCCAGAGAAGGAATAACAAATAGAAGAAACGAATATTTCTGGGCAGCAGAAAATCCGCAAGCTTTACGCGAAACGCGTTCTCAAGAGAGGTTTAGCTTCAATGTTTTCGGTATAGTATTAAATGATCAGGTCCGGTACTGTATTTATGAAGACAATTTAAACAGTGATGAATTATTTGGAAATTCTACGAGGACGGTTTCTGAATTTATAGAAGAAATTCCTATTGGTGAGCTGCAAAATTATTGGTATCAATTAGATGGGGCACCAGCACATAATTCCGCTGCAGTTTATCTCCAATTATCTCGAATTTTTGAAGATCGCTGGATTGGTCCCAATGGCCCTTGGAGATGGCCCCCGCGATCGCCTGATTTAACACCCCTAGACTTTTATTTATGGGGATTTGTCAAAGGTAAAGTCTATGCTTCCCTAGTAAATAACCAACAAGATTTACTGCACAGGATACGAACAGCTTTTGCCGAATTAGAAACAGCAACTGTACAAAGAAAAATTGAAATGGGTCTTCAAATGAACGGATAGCATATAGAACATTTGTTATAATTCAATTTTATTATTTTATTTATTTATTGTTGATTGTTAGATTGCTATAATTTTTAAGTTCACTAAAACAAGTTTAGAACAGTCTCGAACTTAGTAGATATGCTTA
>JAUTXW010000910.1:0-101319 GCA_030620095.1 Kuschelorhynchus macadamiae | reverse complement strand
ACTGTGCAGAGCTCGCGAGTTTTCTGGTGTTTACATTGTGTCTATTTGGTAATTTTTTAATTTTTATTTTTATTTCTAACATTTTTATTTGGCAAGATTTAATTCTTATATATATTGGTGACATTTTTATGTACATTTGTGGCATTTTGTTGTTATTACGATTTTTCATAATGGACAATTTTTTTGGCATCGAGTAGCAAAATAATTGACAATGACTTTGACTTATACACATTTACTCAAATGCAAAATTTTGCAAACCAACAAAACAATGAAACAGACGTATTTACAACTAGTCAACAACAAACTATTAGGACTTGAATGAAATTATTTACAATAGCCAAGTTCAGAATAATGCCAACAAACACAACAACGAAAAAATATTTATTTACAGCTACTCAACAACAAACTCTTGACGATCTTAATGACATTATTGACAACAAAACGGACTTAATTACAACAAAAACTAAACAAACTCTTGAAGAACTGAATGACATTGACGAAAACCAATTCGAAAATTCTAGCTATGAGGATATTGTGTGTTTTCAAAAATCTAATCCAAATTATTTAACATTAAAATCGCCAATTAATTCTCCGAGACCAATTTGCTCTCCTTTTTCGTTTAGTGAAAATTCTGATTCGGAAGAAGAACAAATTGATCAAAATTTAAGTTTGGCTATTTGTCCTATTAATTCACCATATGATATTGTAAATTCTGATTCGCAAGAAAAACAAATTGATCAAAATTTAAGTTCGGCTATATCTTCTATTAATTCACCATATGCTATTGTAAATTCTGATTCGCAAGAAAAACAAATTGAAGCAAATTTAACTTCGGATATTTCTCCTAATAATTCACCAGTTGAACAAAATTCAATTTCGAAACCATCATTTATCATTAAAAAAAAATTTTAAATTAATAAAAAAAATAAAAAAACAAATAGCAAACCTTAAGTGTCTGGGTTTCGCTATTCAAAATTTATCTAATTTGATCACAATTAAAAAGGGAGACAAAAGTACGGTGAATTATGTTAAAACAGACCTTTGACAAATTAGTTGACTCATTTGAAAAAATGGATTCATAAAGTCAATTAATTTCTATTGCTTTTTTCAAAATTTGACTATAACTAAATAAAAATGCACAATATTAATTTTATTATTATACAAAGAACTTCAAAAATGCAATTGCTTTTTTCAAAATTTGACTATAACTAAATAGAATTGCACAATATTAATTTTATTATTATTATTATCCAGAAAACTTCAGAAATGCATAAGTGTGTAACATGTAATAAAGTCTTCACTAGAAAGGATGATTTATTGCGACATATTAAAAAACATGTTAACGGAAATTCCACAAAACTCAACAGTTGGTTGAAAAAACCAAAGCTTGTTAAAGGTAAGAACATTTTATTTTTCATGTTATATTTTGTAAAATATTTTTTTCTTAATTTATAGATTCTACAAATATTGTAAAATATTGTAAAGAATGCAAGAAAAATATAAACCAAAGTCTATTGGGTGGACATCTTCGATCTAGTGTGCACAAGAACAATTCCAAAATAGGCTTGGAGGAAGGTGTTGAAATTATCAAGTCAGCATTCAGGGAACGAATAATATCTTCATAAATGTGAAAGAATATTTTCAACATTTGGAATACAACATTGCACATCTAATAGATCAAGAACTGCAGAAACATAAATGTGTCAAGCTAAATATGGAACTGTTCGGTTTCTATTTTAACCCCAGCAGCGACAGCTATGATGTCAAATCTTTTAATGCGCCGTTCCAAGTCATTTGCCAGGGATATCAGAAAAAAGAACTGTTAGAGCAAATCTGCACCATTATTGACCAGAAAGCTGACGAATTTGCAGAAAGAGATTCAGGTAAAGAATTTATTTTCGATTTTACAACAGCAACAAAAAAAGTAATTTTTTAATTTTTACGTTGCAGGATGGGCTTTGATGAATTTACTTCATTTGGAAATTAATGTTAACAAGCACAATCCGCTGAGAGCCTCATCTTTTATCGAACTTCCTCAAGAGATCAAGAGACGTCAAGCTGTGATCAACATTAGGAATGATGACAACTTTTGCTTCGCCTGGGCAGTTGTGCCTGCTCTTCACCAACCAAGCGGATTAGATTTTGAAACTTCATCCTACCCACACTACTCTTCTGTTTTGGATATGTCAGGTATAGAATTTCCAATGTTGCTAAAGAACATTAAGATTTTTGAAGAAAAAAATAACATTTCTATTAATGTATATGGATTAGAAATTATAAATCCTAAAAAGGGGTATGAAGTAATTGGTCCACTTTATTATTCATCGAATAAAAAAAAATCAACATGTCAATTTATTGTTAATAAGTGATGATGATGAAAAAACTTTTCATTATTGCTATATTAAAGATTTATCAAAACTAGTTTCTGCACAAATTTCTAAACATCACGGAAAAAAATATATTTGCGATGGTTGTTTACAATATTTCCCTACAGAAGAAAATTTATTACAACACAATAGCTATGATTGTGATCATTTACGAATTAACCTACCTTCTAAAGAATTAATAAAAGATAAGTTTGGAAACTATTCATATGATAATATTTTGAAATTTGTAAATTATCATAAACAAATGAAAGTTCCTTTCGTGGTGTATGCAGATTTTGAATGCATTTTAAAGCCTTTAAATAATGACAATGTTGATAAAAATCCTAATACTTCATACACCTTAAAACAATATGAACATATTCCACATTCATTTGCCTATTACATTAAATGTTCCTTCGACGATAATTATTCTAAATTTGAAAAATATAGAGGTCAAAATTGTGATACATTATTTATAAATTCTTTAGAAAGAGATGTGTATAACATACACAATAAATATTTAAAGGCTCCTAAAAAAATTATCCCTTTGAACGAACTGGACAAAATTTATCATAACTATGAAAAAGTTTGTCATATTTGTAATAAACCTCTTTTAAATGACAGGGTTGCAGATCATTGTCATATAACCGGTTTTTATAGAGGTCCAGCTCATTCACTCTGCAACATAAATTACAGAATACCTAACTTTATTCCAGTTATATTGCATAAATTGCGTAATTATGATTCTCATCTATTTCTTAAAAAATTATGCTTAAACAAAGAACAACTAACAGTTATCGCACAAAACAAGGAAAAATATATTTCATTTGAAAAGCTTATTCATGTGGATAACTATTTTGATAAAAAGACACAAAAGGCTAAGAAAAAAAATATCATTAAGGTTTATTGATTCTTTTCAATTTCTATCCCATTCTTTATCAAAACTCTCTGAAAGCTTAAAAGATGAACAATGTAAGGAAATAAAAAAAATTTTCAATGATGAAGAAAGATTTAAACTTATTCGGCAAAAAGGTGTATTTCCTTACAGTTATATTGATGATTATTTAAAATTAGAAGAAACAACTTTACCTCAGAAAGACCAATTTTATAATACTTTAACGGATGAGCACATCAGTGATGCAGAATACCCAAGAGCTGTAAAGGTTTGGCAATTGTTTAAATGTGAATCTCTTGGTCAATACTCCGACGTTTACTTATTCTCTGATACTTTACTTTTGGCAGATATTTTCGAAAATTTTAGAAGCACTTGTTTATCCACATATAAGCTCGATCCAGCTCATTTTTACACTTTTCCAGGTTTATCCTGGGAGGCGTGTTTGCGTTATACTGGAATAGAGTTAGAATTGTTAACTGATCCAGATATGATACACTTTTTCAAAAAAAGCGTTCGCGGTGGTGTGAGCTCTTGCATTTGTAGAAAATCTGAAGCTAATAACCCATTTCTTTTAAATTTTGATCCTTTAAAGCCAACTAAATACATAATTTATTATGATGCAACAAATTTGTATGGTTATGCAATGTCACAGCACATTCCAACGGGAGATTTTGTTTGGTTAACAGATAAAGAAATCAATGATTTAAATATTATGAATATTTCTAAAAAATCTAATAAGGGATATGTTTTAGAAGTTGATTTAGAATATCCTACAAGTCTACATTCCTATCATAACGATTTTCCGTTTTGTCCAGAAAACTTTAAACCGCCAAATTCTAAATGCATAAAATTAATACCCAATTTAAATGATAAATCAAAATATGTTATTCACTATCAATTATTAAAACAATGTTTGGAACATGGACTCAAGTTAACTAAAGTTCATAGAGTTTTACAGTTTTCTCAATCTGATTGGTTGAAAAAATATATAAACTTGAATTCAAGATTAAGAAATGATTCAAAGAATGAATTTGATCGTAATACTTACAAGTTGGCAAATAATAGTATTTATGGCAAGACTATGGAAAATGTTGATAGGAGAATTGACGTAAGACTTGTTACAGAGTGGGAAAAAAATAGAAGAAAAGATGGTGCTGAGAATTTAATTGCAAAACCATATTTCAAGGACTTAACAATATTTTCTGAAAACTTGGTAGCTATTCAAATGCAAAAGATTCAAGTTACTTACAATAAACCAATATATGTAGGCTTCTCAATATTAGATATATCTAAAACTGTCATGTATGATTTCTTTTATAATTTTTTAAAACCTCCTTATCAGGAAAATATTTCACTTTTATACACCGATACCGATTCGTTCATTTTAGAAGTCACAACTCCAAATATTTATTCTGACATGATAAAAAATATTCACAAATTTGACACATCTAATTATGAATTTAATAATATTCATGAAATGCCTATTACAAAGTCAGTTATAGGAAAATTCAAAGATGAATATGCTGGTGAACCCATTACTGCTTTCTTTGGTACTGGAGCAAAAGCATATTGTATTAAAACGGAAAATAGTTAAACAAAAAAAAGCAAAAGGTGTTAAGAAAAGTGCCATTAAAAAGCAGTTGGATTTTATTCACTATAAAGATGTTGAAAATCATTCTAAAACCTTTTGTTCAATGTATGTTTTTCGATCTAGACAACACACAATTTTCACCAAATTAATTAATAAATTGGCTTTGAGTTCTGAAGATGATAAGCATTATAAAATTCCCTATAGTTTTAATACATTAGCTTGGGGACACCAAGATATTGCTTTGTATCAATGGAATGCAGAACATGAAGATTTAGATATATTTATGTAGATATTATAAGGTATTTACATTTGTTGTTTTTGAAACCAAAGTTAGTCTTCATAAGTCTTTCACAAAATGTGCTTAGAAACTTTTGACAAAGAAATTGATAACAGTTATTTTAAAACATATGAAAAACGACTTTCCACTTTTAAAAAATGGAAAGGAAAATTGAGACCAGAAGTGTTAGCTGGAGCTGGCTTTTACTATACTTCAATCAATGATATTTGTAAATGTTTTTATTGTAGTATTGAAATTTTTGATTGGTTAAGTTATGATGATCCTATTGTGGAGCATAAGAAATTTGCTAGGAATTGTGATTTAAATAACTGTTTATGGAAAAATAGGAATCGAATAATTGTAACCATTCAAAATAAGTCTTCAAGCTACACATTTTATATAGTATTATTAATATCCTTATTTATGAACTTTTACATATATTTAAATTAAGTATTTTATTGTTATTTTTTTACAACTGCTTTTGCTTTCGTGGTGAAAGTATCTGCTTAATGTTAATAAATTTGGAATATAATTATTAATTTGTTTTAATGACTATCAGTAGATCTCAATTTATTCTTCTTTATTTTATTTTCCAAAATGTTTTTTATGTTCATCATCCCCCTGGCGTAACACAGTGTGAAATATGTTTTTCTAATAAAACAGACGTCACTCTAAGTAAATATTGTAAATTTATGAAAATTGGATTAATCAACAATAGTACAATTAGTTGGATGGAACGAATAAATGGAAATGAAAATGCAAGTAAATTTTTTAAAATTTTGTATCATTATCCAAATCGGTCTATTTTTGATACAAATTGGATAGAAAGGTTAGAGTTTAAAAATAATCAGTTACAAATTTTAACCCCCAACTGTACCAATTATTATGACGGATTCAAAAATTATTACTTTTCCATCATTAGTGTTACATTAAACTTTGCATTATTTTTATACATTACCATTTTAATTATTTATCTTTATTACAAATTCCAAACTGGAAATGTATTTTTTCTTTAATCCATTTTAATCGAAACTTTAAAGAAAGTGGGGATGAGAATATTTAAGTACAAGAATAACACAATATGTTTCAGTCTCGTTTAGTCATTATGAACAACGCCGTGGTTCATAAACCTTTGGAAACGCTTCTTAATTCAAAAATTTATTTTTTAAATAATTCTTTGTCAAAATTTGTTCTTGTTGGCATTAGTTTAAATGATTTTTCTCCAAAAATTGTAATTGGTGGAAAAACTGGATTTTCAATCGCACTAACCGAAGAAAATTGGAAAGACATTTGTGTTCATCAAGGAATTATTGTAAACAATTTCTACTTTCCTCAAGTTGACCAAACCAGTGTGAATATAAACAACATTCATCTGCAGGTTCAGAAAATAAATGATACCCCTGTTCTACAAATTACAAAAGGCCCACACTTCATATACTTAGGACAAGAGTCTTTGGACAATTTGTGGCGATTAAAGGAAATTATTGATCATAGATTATCTATACTTAAAAGGCAAGAATTCAATACATATTTCAAAATATTTCAAAATAATATTTCAGCTGATTGTGGCGACTTGTGTACGCATGTTTATAATATAATAAGTCCAACAGAAAATCCTAACAGTGAAAATGTTTCAACTATGATCGAATTACTTGCTTTATATCCTGAACAAATGGAAAACAAATTGAAGCAAAATGGAACAAAACGAAAATATTACGAAGAAAACAATGAAAATGGATCAAAAAGAAAATATTACGAAGAAAACAATATCTTTTCTGCAAGAGAACAATAAGGTGCATGTGTTAGTGAAGTGGAGCTTTGCTTACAGACAAGCCCGTAGGAGTAACTTTCAGATGTGGTACTTAGATAGACTCCGTTTTGAAAAAAGAATAAATGATTGTAAACTTATTCTAGATTCGATATTATCTGAGGAACATAGAAATAAAATATATTTGACACGTTTTAATAAAAATTGTATTTGATGTTTTACTTAATAAAATTTTAGTTTCCTAAATGTAAATTTTATTTGAAATTAATTAGCACATTAAGACTTTGTAATTTGTATCAGCTAAAGCATAAAGTGAGGAACAGAAATAAAACAAATTTAACTAAAATTTAATTTCAATTTAATTAAACAATATTTTTTTTATCAATCCATGTATTATATTTTTTATCAAGTCCTAACCATTTCACATAAACTTTGTTTCCTTTCCTTCTCAAAATCTTCTCAATAAGATACACATCGGTATGCTTTACTTTTAGTAATTCTTGCTCATAAAAACCACCCAGAATGTCCTGATTATCTTCGTCTTGAATTAAATATGTCCAAGGGTTTGTCATCTTAACTTCTTTAATGTGGAATATCTCATTTGGCCAATTTGGTGTGTAACCTTTTGAAAATGCCTCTCGATGCTTGCTTATTCGTACGTGATCACCCACTTTAAACTTTGGAGATTTTATATCTAACGTTTTAGCATGAGTAAATGCAAATTTCAAGATTCTATTTTCATTTGTTTTATTTACTTGTTTTGGCTTCATTCCTATTGAAGAATGTTTTGTATTGTTATAATCTTTTACAATATCCGCTAATATATTAAACCATTTGTAATTTCCTTGAATGCTAAATATTTTCCACATATTATTCTTTAAAGTCCTGTTCACTCTTTCTACTATACTCGCTTTCAAATTGGAAAACGTGCTATAATGGTTAATTCGAAATTGTTGCATCAAATTTTGAAAATTTACATTGAAAAACTCTCTCCCTCTATCCGTTTGCAAGTTTTTTGGTGGAGTTTTTGCACTGATTAATATTTTTTTCATGGCCGCTGTTACGTCTTTTCCAGATTTAGATTTTACCGGTTCGGCCCAAACATACTTAGAAAATACATTTATGGTAATCAAGATATATTTAAATCCCTTATTAAATTTGGCATAGGGTAACATTTCAACCAAATCAGCTTGAAAAAGATCATTTAACCCTTTCACTACCACCCTTCTGCGTTTGTAGTTTTTTCTAGCAGGTTTATGTAATTCATTAACGACTTGTTGTTTAACGGTTGTCATGACAACAAACTTGTTTATTCAATTTTAAGGAAGTTCACTCTCTATGTTTTGTAATAATTCGAAATATAACTTTTATATGTTTTTTCCCATTCATTCAATTTATCAATTTGTATTGTATAACTTTTTTCATTTAAAACTTTACTAATTTTAGTAATCTCCTTTTCTAACGCATTAAAGGATTTTTTTATCTCTCCAGTTAAGAAAGTAGTTGATCTACTATCACTATTTTTGAATTCCTCCTCTGTTTTATTTAATTCTTGTTCTAATTTCTTAATTACACTGGACATTATATTTTCCAAGGAAATATATTGTTAATTTTCTTCCAAAGTGAGTTGGTCAATTGTTCTACTGTTAAGAATGCTATTTTGATTTCTTTTTTTTTCATCATCTAACCTTTTTATAAAAGTTCTTAATTGTTTAATTTTTTCCTTGTGTTTTTCAATTATTACTTCTCTTATATTTGTTTCCATTATTTTATTAATTTTGTTGATATCATCACTTAATTTTTTGTCTTCCTTTTTAACATGTTCATTTAAAAATTGCAAATCTTTACTTATTTGATTTAGCGTTAGCAACTGTTTATTAACGTTTTCAATTGAGGTATAGCATCCTTTAATCTGGTTTTCATATTTTAAAAAATTTTCATCAAAAACCTTAAGCTTTTTAGCAAAGATTTCATTATTTGTTTCATTTTCACCTAATCTCCTTTTTAAATTATTAATGTCACTTATTCTCTCTTGATTTTGTTTTGAAATATGGCGTCCAAATTTATCAACTGTCATTTTGAGCTTTCATTAAACAATAAATATGATTATATTTGATAGCTGTTATTTATAGTATTAAATTATCTTCTCTTAATTCTTCAATAATAGAGATAATCTCGTTACTATGAGCATTATTTCCCGCATCACTTGATGAAATTAATAAACGTAGCCTATCAACAATTTCGTTTACATTATTCCAGTATACATAGTCTGTATTTGATCTGTTTGTTTTCAAAATTAATCCCTTTCCTGTAGATTTGGCTCTAGTTGTTCTAAACGGAGGTTTTGGTTTGTTAAATGCTGTAACTAATCTTGGCAAGGTTTTTGTCTTTGTAATCCCCTTTCTTTGTAAATATGGTCCTATTATTGTAACATATTTGTGTGATGTATTTCCTTGAACTTGTTCATTTGAATCAAAATTCCTACGATATACATTTGTTTTAGCTAGAATGTTCATGTAATTATCTAAATCTTCCTTCTTATAACCTTTCGGTTCTTTTTTGAAAAGCAATTCGTATAAACCTGGCGTGCCTGTGTACGTTATTCCTCCCACTTTAATGTCTTTTCCAATAATTTCTACCGGTATCTGTGTTAAACCAAAAGAAAACTTATCCGTTTCGAGGTCATGAACTATTCCATAATAATGGTCAAATTTATGTTGTGTATCTTTCACACCCTCATCAATATATGATCTGGGTAATTCATGAAAATCTGCTAAGTAATCTTTATATGATGGTGTACCAACATAGGTTTGAATTGTTTTTCTAGTTTGTTCCAATATGTCTGACAAGTTTAAATTTGTTGTTGTGTCACTAGAAGGATCTGAAGTTTCTGCTATAACAGTTGATGACAATGGTTGTACTACAGGAGAGGAAGAAGTGATACTACTGTCATTTAAAAATGTTGGAGTTCTGTAGGGAGTGACGGAGTTTTTCCTGTTTTCTGAATATTTTTCGTCGGAGTTGATGTTTTATAAAGCTTTGTAGGTGTTTTGAAATCTTCATACTTTGAAACTCTTTCTTCTTTTAAATAGAATGGTTCGGATTTACCAATACTTGAAATTAGCTGTTTAAGTGGTTGTGTTATTGGTCTATAAGTTTGTTCTAATTCGGACTGAGCAGTAGAAGTAGCTAATTTCAAGCTTTGATATTTCTGCTTCACGGCTTGTCTCGATCTTATTAATTCTCGAGCTAAACGTTTATCCATGCTGTACAAGTTTTAAGTGAAATAAAACTGCAAATTTTTTACTTTTATAAATATATAAAGGAATCGAATTTACTCCTATATCTGCCGTGATTTACTTCACAATCTTTGTCAATTACAAGAAAGCCATATGGATCCATCCAACAGTTAGCACAAATATTTTTAAACTGATCAAATGTCATATCCAATATACAGTGGTCATTATATATATGTTTTAAACTCAAACAGTCCTGTTTAAATAAAATTAATAAGTTTGCATTTTCTCGAATTAGACGTTTAAGGATTGAGGAATATCCTTGAAAAATAAAAAAACAATCGGTGTTTCTATGCCTTCCATGTGTGAAATAGTCCCTAATAATAGATTGATTATGACAAGGAATATCATCAAAAATGATAACGGAATTTGGCTTTATCTCATGAGGTGAAATAATGTTCTCATCGCTATCATATTCAAAGTATCCAATTTCTATCATAGGTTTTAACAACTTTCTTAAATATTCATATTTTGGTTGATCTAATGACTTAGACATTTTCAAACCTAATTCCATTAGGATGCTCGAGCAGTGTAAGCATAACGTTGGTTTTACCGCTACCACTGCAACCAACTATAAGCCCTCTTTTTGAACCACCGCAAAATAAGTCACCATGCTTTCTCAACTGTTTACTTAAAATTTTTTCGTCATGATTATTTACTGGTAATGAGAATTTTTGTTTTTCAATCCTCATTCTTAATCACACTAGTAAATATTTTTAGCTGTAAAAGTATTTATACCAGAAAAATGTCAATGTGCTTTTAGTATAAAAAGAACTTCAATGACTGTGGGTCGCCATAAGTTGAAAAAAACTATTAAAACACGTAATAGAAAAGGCTCTGGTTTAGTAAATAAATTAATTAGTAAACTACCTTTCCAAGTTCATATACCAGGATATAATTATTGTGGTCCCGGCACCAACTTGGAAAAAAGATTAACTAGAGGTGACGTTGGTATAAATCCATTGGATTCCGCTTGCAAAGAACATGATATATCTTACTCTCAGACTGAAGATTTATCAAAAAGACACATATCTGACCAAATATTAGAAAAAAAAGCCTGGGATAGGGTAAAAGCTAAAGATTCTTCTATTGGTGAAAAAATTGCAGCTTTAAGTGTTGCAGGAATAATGAAGGGTAAAAGAAAGTTCGGTTTGGGATTAAAAAATACAAAAGGGGGTAAACTTAAATTGAGAAAAAAACGTATCATTCGAACACCCAAAAAAATTGGAGGATTTCTACCTCTTTTGTTTCCCATTCTTGGCGCCCTGGGTGCACTAGGTGGAGGCGCGGCAGGAATTGCTAAGGCAGTAAATGATGCTAAAGCAGCTAAACAGCAACTAGAAGAAATACATAGACATAATATTGCAATGGAAAATGCGTCTAAAGAAGGCAAAGGATTATATATTAGACCATATAAAGGAAAGGGACTATTTATTAGACCTTATAAAGGAGGATCCGTCAAAATGAAAGCAATCAGACAAAAAAAAAACTCAAAATAAGTTTTCCAAAAAGAGCACTTACGAACAATGATATTATTAAATATGTAAAGCTGTTAAAAATAACTGGCTTTAGAGGTGTTTTTATGCTCGATGAACTTCCAAAAAAAAATTAATCTGAAAGAATGTGGTATTGTAAATTTGGATAAAAAACAAAATAAAGGATCTCATTGGACTGCTTATATTAAAAATAACAAAAATGTAATATATTTTGATAGTTATGGAAATTTAAAACCACCTTTTGAACTTCTCAAATATTTTAATTCGAATCAAAGGCAAAGTGGATGTATTTTATACTTATGAAAATAAACAAAAATTTAATTCATATAACTGTGGTCAACTATCCCTAAAATTTTTGCAAAAAAATATATAAACTCATTATTTATTGTAATATCTCATTCATAAATAAACTGCAATGTCTACCACAATTGCCATATCAGGAAACAGTTCTGTTTTGTCTCCTGATTTTAATCCGCCCATATATTTAGAGGATGAAAAACAATATTACCTGGGTTTAGCTGATTTTGAAACGTTTATGACTATCCCCAATATAAAAGAAGGATATAATAAATTTTATATAGATAATAAAGTAATTGTTAT
This sequence comes from Kuschelorhynchus macadamiae, assembly GCA_030620095.1. Taxonomy (NCBI): domain Eukaryota; kingdom Metazoa; phylum Arthropoda; class Insecta; order Coleoptera; family Curculionidae; genus Kuschelorhynchus; species Kuschelorhynchus macadamiae. The sequence continues at coordinate 89,030 of JAUTXW010000910.1, read as the reverse complement.
TCCCGACGGAACTTATGACATTACAGATATAGAAACATACATAAGAGAAAGTATAGAAGATTTATTTCCGAATGAAAAAAATTTTTTTCTTTTAAAAGCAAATGTTAATACTCTAAAAACTTTTTTAATGTGTAGTAGAATAATTGATTTTACCAAGGAAGATTCGATAGGAAAAATGTTGGGTTTTAATAGCAGGATACTAGAAGCTATGAAAGAGGAAGAATCAGATAATGTTGCAAAAATAACTAAGGTGAATGCTATTTGTATTGACTGTAATATTTGTGTCGGTTCTTACAATAATGGTAAACCTGTTCATATTATTCACCAGTTTTATCCAACTGTAGCTCCAGGGTATAAAATAGTTGAATCTCCTTTGCCCATTTTGTATTTTCCAGTTAGCGTCAAAGCAATTAACAATATAACAGTTAAAATAGTTGATCAAGACGGAGAACTTATCAGTTTTAGAGGAGAAACTATAACAGTAAGGTTACATTAACAAACAAACAAACAAACAAGTGAAATATAAAATGGTTGTTAGATATAATAGAGCCCTTGGGATGAGACTTGCCCCTACCACTATCAACAAAGTAAAAACTTATAAAAAGAAAAAGCCTAAACAACAGTTCAGTATCAAATCCAACACCAACAAGTTAAGACGAGATAATCGTAAATTTCTCACATCCTTGGGTTTCACTGTTTTAAAATAATGAACATATTAAACGTAAACGAAAAGCTTTATGTAGACAATTCCATTGTCAGTTCTGAGCTTCACACATATCAACCATATATTTCTTCAAAATTCGATTACAATGATGAAATAAGGATCCCAATTCAAGAACTCGATGCTTACACTCTACCATCAGATAGTTTACTTTATATCGAAGGAAAATTAACTAATACAGAAGGTAAATATAAGAAAGAATTGCTATTTATTAACAATGGTATAGCCTTTTTGTTCAGAGAAATCCGCTATGAACTAAACGGAATTACTATAGATTCAATAAGAAATGTTGGATTAGCATCAACCTTAAAAAGCTACCTTTCTCACAATACCAACGAAAGTTTAAAACTGGAAAATGCAGGTTGGTTTCCACATCGGAAAGAAGGTGATACAATTTTAGTTGATAATGATGGAAAATTCTCCGTATCCATATCACTAAAAATGCTTTTAGGATTTTTTGAAGATTACAGAAAAATTATTATGAATATGAAACAGGAATTGGTTCTTATTAGATCAACTGATGATTTAGATGGTGTTATTTTCAAAGAAGATCCGGCACACCTTGTTACTGCTCCTGACACTCCATTGGTTACTTTCGATAAAATTTATTGGAAAGTTCCTCACATTCTAGTTGATATGCCACAACAACTTGCTCTATCAAAAATATTAGAATCAAATAAAGATATATTGATAGGATTCAGGAGTTGGGAACTTGTTGAATATTCTTCTCTAACCGAAACAACCCGTCACACATGGCCGGTAAAAACAACTAGTAAACTAGAAGCTCCTCGTCATGTTGTGATTGGCTTTCAAGAAAACAGAAAAGGGAAAATTGTTAAAGATTAGTAAATTTGACAATATTACCTTGTCAAATATTAGAGTATATTTAAATTCTGAAAGATATCCTTATCACGATTTGTACTTAAATTTCGAAGAAAACAAATTTTCTGCTTTATACGAAATGTTTGCCAACTTTAGACAGTCTTACTATGGTGTTCCAAATGAACCCATTTTTAATCCTGAACAATTCAAAAACATTAGTCCTATTACACATATTGATTGCTCCCATCAAAAAGAAACAATTCAAACGGGATCCGTAGTAATGAGAATTGAATTTGAAACACACAATGCAATTAAAAAAGATACTTCTGCTTATTGTCTTATTTTACATGATAAATTATTTAACTACAACCCTCTTACTAAAATTGTGAAACAATTATAAACTTTATCCCCACTATTTTCATATTTCGATTTAATTTAAAGAAATTTTCAAAAGCTTTTAGTTTTAGTCATGACATCAAAACTACAACTACAAATTGAAAAATTTATTTTTAAAATTAATCAACTGAAAGAAGAAATTGCAAATTATTCAAGTAAAAAAAGTCTCATTAAAAAATTTGCTGCTTTGAAAATATGAGATTGGTTATAGATATTCAAGGATTCAAGGATGAAAAAAATAAATTTATACCGAAAGAGCTTGCAGCTTTTGATGGTTATGAAATGACTCATTACATTTTTAAAAAGCCTTTTCCAATGGAGTTTCTTTCACCTGATTGTCACAAGCAGGCGGTATGGTTAACGAAAAATTATCATTGTATACATTGGAATAATGGATTTACTCCATTACATCATTTCCCAAAAATAATTGAAACACTTACGAAGAAAGCAGATTTTGTTTTTGTAAAAGGAAGCGAAAAAAAGGATTTTATACAGAAATATTCTAAAAAGCCTGTGATTGAAATAGATGAACAACCAGCGCTAAAGCTAATGGAACCAAAATGCTTCTATCATTCAAAATCACCTTGTATGTGTGCTTTGACAAATGTGTTATTTTTGTATGACAATTGTTTTATGAATGAATAAAAATATAAAAAAACTTAATTACCTTTTTATTTTGCATTAACCAACCATGATTGAATACAATTAATATGATACCTTAAATCTAATTTTCTAAATTCATTTAAAAGTTCATACTCATTTTTATATTTTAAATAATCATTACAAAATTTAGCGGCTAATTTACATTGTTCCATTCGATCTATATTATTAACATATGCTGACAAATCTTGTGCTTCTGCGTCTTCTTCGCCTACAATTGATAAATATTGGAAGTATGCAGCAGATATAATAAACTCTTCATACATTTCAGTAACCATTTGCTCCATTGTAAATATTATTAAATTTATTCTTCTTTTTCAATTTCTTGAAGAATAGTATCCTCGTCAATAAATTGCTTCAAGTCTTTTAAATAGTAACCAAAGCCAATATCTTTTAGATCTTGAATAAGTTGAAAAAAATTTAATGTTTCAATGTATTTGTTGCAACAGAGGGCAGCCTTTACGAATTCCGCAGATTGATTACAATAAAAGTCTATCCACTCCGGACCACTTGCCATACAATATGAGAAATAGGTTTTTGAAAGATTACTAAATTTCTCCTCTAATAATTTAACTGCAATCAGCAACTCAGCCATTTCATTTATTTAACATAATATTTTAAATATGTAGGGGGACGTCTCTTGCGAATAGGATTAACTTTCCTTGATAATACCTGTTTTTTATCTTCGTATAATTGAAACCTCTTTTGGGTTGCAATTATAGCAGGTATAAATTGGCAATCTTCTCCTATAAATTCTATTAGGTGGCTTAATTCTCCTACAAAGTATGATTTCCCAAATGTATTGAAAAACGTAGTAAGGCTTATAATTCCTTCTGAATAATCATCACAACAGTCAATTGCTTCCAAATAATCTCGTTTCAGTGGATAAAACAGCTTGGTGTATTCATCTTTCGAAATCACTTCAAAGAAATTGAGATATTTAACTTTTAACTGTCTGATAGTTGTAGTTAATTTTTCGCGATTACACATAATTCACTTATTACTTGACACATTTTTTCTTTTTGTTTTATACAAAATTGGTGGAAAAATTCAAAAATAACTTTTTACGCAACTCGAGCACAGCTTAGTAAATGTGCCTCGGCATACTAAAATTATCATGATGCACCTATTTATAAGACTTAAGAATGCAAAATCAAATGTGGGAGAACAAAGAGAAAAAATTAAAAATATGATGCGAATCAGAATAAAAGGGGAGGAAGTTAAGAATGAGGGACATGAGAGAGAGGAAGAGGAGGAGGAGGAGGCGCTCCCCTATTATAACTACTAATTGGAAATCAGGGGATAACCGTGAAATTAGCCATTTCTCACCAAAGAGATTGAGGGGATAAAGTTTTAAAATCCGGTCCGGTATATATTGATATTTTGTATAAATGAATTTTACTTGGAAAATAAATACTATTATTATAAATGACGGTTAGTGTAATAGTAAGAGATTCTCACTAGGTATAGGGATTACCGTGTGGAAGAATCGTGGAAGCTTCCTAATGCTGTAGAATTGTGTACCTGTAGAGAGACTTTTCCGATTAAGGTGATAGTTGAAGTGTAATTTGATTTTTTTTTCTGTTAGTTGTCAATAAATGTGTAATTTTGATAAAAAGGGTGTATAAAGAGTAAGAATGACGCGTGTTAGCGATAATGCTTGTAGCTAAATGAGATGCGTTGGAAAAGTATACGAGCTATATTTGATTTAATCAATCGTAAACTGATCATCAGTTGAACTGTAGGATAATGGCCAGTATCCGAACGTTAAACTGTTTGATTTTTTTTTGTTGTCTTGGGCTGCGACCTTGGTATTTCTACATATACTAGTCAGTGTGGACTTATTATAGTCGGTAAGCCACGGATTCAGTTTAAAATTAACATTACATTTTTTTTGATTTTAGGAAGAGTGTAGATAATTTAGTTCGTATGCTGGGTGTGTTGTACATATATTGCATTTGTCTTTAGACTATTTTTTTCTGGAGATGTTACAACAAAGAAAGAAATACAAAGAGGTTTTCAACCACAGTCTGCTCTCTAGTCTGTAGTTGAAATTTAAAAAATTATCACGTATGAAAGGAAAATGTCAGGTCGCTTAATTCTATAGGGGTCATAGGTCACGACAAGATAAAAAAAATAGGTCTCCTGAAAGAATGTACTAGAAAGGTACATAGGTGCTAAATAAATGGTACGGTTAAACTAGAGAAATAACGCGTCGCTCTAGAGTAAAAGAATTGTTAAATCGAACGCAAGAAAGGTGCAAGCTATTAGTTCCCCCCGGTATTTCCGTTAAGTAATGTTTCTATGTTAGTCGACAAAAGATCTCCGTATAGATGAGGGAGTTAGGTTCAAACTTTACAGGAAGGTTTAATGAATCGGAAATAGATTGACATCAAAACGATGGAAAAATATGGATATAGACGCAACTTTTATTTTGGTAATTAGGCGAGCGTATTTTTTTATTATTTGGTCATATTGAAAAGTTTTAATCAGTTATTATCAGGCCATATAGGACTTGAAAATTTGCTTGTTATACTTTTGTTAAAAAAAAAAGCCAAGTTTCATACCTAAAAAAGATACATCTAGTAAAACTTATTGTTTATTATGGTTAAAAAAAAACTATTAACTTGAAAGTACGACTCTTCTTACAGCTAAGCTAAAACAAATTTCATCTTGTAAAAAATTATCCGAATTAATGTATTATAACAGTTTTTTAAAATGTTTGTTTTTTTTAATATACCCAATAAATAATAAATTTTAATTTGAATAATTTAGATATCATTAAATCTATCTATTTATATAAATAGCCTTTTGGACGCAGTCTTAAAATTTTCTGACCATATTTTTTTTTTACTCACACTTTGCATAGAAGGTTTGGGTATTTTGTTCGTTGGTTTTTTTAAGTACTATAGATTAAAAAAAAGAGTCGTTTGTAAAAAAAAATCAATATTTTAAAAAAAACAATTATTACTTATTTGTTTTAGTTTTTTTTTATTTTTTTTTCTTTCTCTGTTTAAATCGATTGTCAAAGAAAATATGTAACGTAAACAAGTCTGGCCTAGATAATTTAAATATCATTATTAAAATTAGAGGGAATAATATAGCTATTAATCGGATACCATCATAAAGCTTACTTCAGTGTTTAATCAGGTGGTACAGTAATATGTTGGCTAATGGAATAAGAAAATTAATGTTATTATATTTTTTTTGATAGTTTTTTTGTTGTTGAATAAATCTGCGTTACATGTGTACGAAAGTTTTTTTTTTTGATGATTAAATTAAGGGTAAAACATTAAGTCGAAGTTAATGACGTTCGTATTTTGTGGTGTTGATTCCTATTTAAATTCATAAAAATATCTCATTTGTGTTAACTGTTTTTAGGGATTCTGACAGAAACTGGTTATACCTACATTAACGATCTCTTATCTGAAGCTATACTTTGTTCTTGGGAGTACACAGATTTAATTTTAAAATAATTTTAAAGGATAATTATTGCATAATTATGAGAGTGTTCAATATGTTATTGACAAACAGAGGATCAAGATAAAAGAACACCCTGTATAAAACTATCAGAATTTTTAGTTTTTTTTAAATATAACTAAGCCAATATAACTTAATTTTTTTAGGATTACTATAAACAAACAATAAGTTTTTATTATAGGTACCACGCCAGTAGATATGAAACCAATAAATAAGCTTGGATTCTATTTAGGGAAAGCAGGGTTTTAGTACCTACCGTTTTTGGAAGATGATAGTTCAAACTTTGAAATGAAATTAATTTGGAAGAAAGTTCGCGATATTTAGAAAAGATAATATGCTTGCGGAAAAAAGAAGGCGATAAAGTTTAACATAAATCAAAGTCAAATTAAACGCTATGTTTGGAAATATTTTATTTTATTTTTTTAGGGGTTGGATATGTACTTTCTTTTGTTTTGTTTTGAACATTAGTAATGTTTTGATGTTTTAGATTACTTTATTGCGATTGTCATGCATGTTGAGGTCACTAGCTATTCGTTTTCCTGTGCCATTTGGGACAGATGTGCCAGCCAATTAGTGAATGAAGAGGCTATGAGTTTAGAGGCTATCGAGGCTATCAGTAGATTCGTGCTATGCCAGGGTCCAAGCCAAAGGTCCAAGCAAGATCCAAGCCTTGTAGAAAGCTGCTCGAGACTGGTCTCGAGTTCCACCCGTGTATTTTCATTCAGTTCAACGGCGCCTAATAGTTTTGTTTTCTTTGCAAAGAGTTTTTTTGAATACATTAGTATTCCATAATATTGCATAACATTTATGCACCAATCCTGAGTACGTCAGAAGTATAAACTTGCCTATGTTTATACAGGAGTTTTCATGTCACGTCACATTTTCCCGTTTCCAACTGTCATGTCAGTATAATTTCAGTCATTATTTAAACATCAAAAATATATGGGCAGGCATTTCTTTTTAAACCGAGATTGTTAGTAATGCTAACTAACAGATGCAGTTCAAAGGATTTTCATACCAAAAGGAAGTACGATTGTCAAGGATAAGTGTTTCTGAAAATATGGTTCGTTAAGAGGGAAGAGCGAAAATTCAATCTTTGTAGTCTGCATATTGCTATGTGCTATTAGCAATTATGGGCAGAAATGGTTCCAGACATTGTTCCACTTAGAAGCGTGCTATAGTTCACCCACGTCACAGTTGAAGGTCAGATTTGGCAATAATCTGACGTAACGGAAGTCCAGCGCAGATAGAATATAATATATGTCTGTGTGCAGCTGAATTGGAGCATAGTCAACAACTGTCAAAACCAATATTTTGCATAATGACTGTTTAAAGTTGCTTTTTTCTCAGAATCTTTCAAACCTAAACGTAATGGAGTCAGGTGACCAAGAAGCACAAGAACTGCTGAAGCTAAAGAACCGGTATTACAGTTATTAGAAGAAGAATTAAGTACCAGTGTTGCCAAAACGCTAGTAAATGATGCTCTTTAAGAACATTTGCTTCACCCCTACCATATACAGAAAGTTCACACTATCTGTAGCTGACTACATTGCACGTATACAATTTTCGATAGCTTTTTTGGAAGATAAAGAACCAGCTATAGCTTTGTATATGAAATTCTTTATAGTGATGAGGCTGAATTACCCGTGATAGGATTATTAATTCTCACAATATGCATATTTGGAGTGATAAAAATCCACAAACCAAACATCAACAAAAACGTATCATTAATTTATGGATGGAAATAATTGGGGCCTGTTAGTTGGACCAACCAGAATTGATAGCGATTTAAGCAGACATACATACCTAACTTTTTATGAGAATATCTTAATACGTTGTTAGAAGAGGCTCGTTTGAATATTTGAAATATGTGGCTGATGCACGATGGTCTGCCTCCTCATTTCAGCAGACCCATAAGAGATTATTTAAATATTACATTTCGCGACCAATGGATCGGCCGAGGTGGTCCTTTTTCATGGCCACCTCGGTCTCCCGATCTTAGTCTGTTCGATTTTTTCTTTGGGGCCACCTTAAAAGTTTAGTTTACCAAATTCCTTTAAATAACAGGGTCGAGTTATTAAATCGTATACTTACATCTGCTAACGCCGTTAGAAATTATCACCATATGTTGTATCGAGTACAACGGAGATGTTTAGACCACATCAAAACATGTATTGAAGTTCAAGGTGCATATATTAAAAACATTTTTTGATAATTTTATGTCTTTTTAAATTATTTTATTAAATAAATAAAATTCTTATTGCATTTTAAGTCGTTGATAAGTATCGTGCATTTTGTTAGTTAATTGGGATTCTCTCCAAAACGGTACATTATATAGATTAAAATAAGGTATACCTTCTCTGTAGCAAAATGGTGAAGGAATTAAACGATTTGCAGCATAAAGTCATTAACTATCAAAACCAACATTTTGCATAATGACTGTTAAGTTTAAGGACATGTTATAAAAAATAAGTTATTTGTTTATTGAATAGATTTTAAAAAAACACTAGCCTATTTTTTGTAATGCTTCAGTTATCTTAATTTACATTCTTAAACGTGAAACAATCATTGTGCAAAATATTGGTTTTGTCCTTGTTTTGACAGTTAATGACTATGCCGCAAATCATTTGATTCCTTCATCATTTTGCTATAAAAAAAAGTATATCATCATTTAATCGATATCCTGTACAATTTTGCAAAAAATCGCATCTTAAAATAAATAAGTCTATTTATTTAATAAAATCATTTAATGAGAAAAAAATATCAGGAAATGTTTTCAATATGCACCTTGAACCTTAATACATTGTCTTATGTTGTCTAAACATATATACTCATTTGGGTATATTGTATACAAAAATATATAGAAATAGATGAAAAAAAGTTTATTTTATTTATAAAGGTTTACAATTCTATTTGATTTTTACCTTTCTTAAGTTTAAAACCTTTATTTGTCAGCAAATCATTACATTCTTGTCTATTTAATTTCTCCAATTTATGTCTTTCAACCTCTTCATCAGCTTCATTTAAAAAAACAATTTCAGGAGGAGCACCTTGAATTTTTTTCCATTCCACACCTTCATATTTAGGAACATCCTCATAAATAAAAGCTCGTACTTGTGTAAGTCGTTTTAGCTGGCATCCGGGACATGACTAGAAAAAAATAAACATTTCCAATGATAAAATTTATACTAGGTGTATACTCAGGGGCGTGGGCGTAGCTATAAGATGCGGCAAACCTTATTTTTTCGTGTTAAAGTTATATCTAGTAGGTAACAGTAATTACTTTTACTTTGCTCAAATTTGTATTAACACTAAAAACATACACAAGATTCTCACAGCATGCTAGCCAGGAATACACGCGACACACGATTATGGCGAGATTATTAAAATTTTTATTTGGTTTGTGATTCAACTTAAAGAAGGGATGGTTTGTGTTTACGAAAACGGTGATGATTTTGAAGATTTGCAATTGACATGGACATGTATAAAAATTGTCTAATCGATAATTTTCCTTCGCGAGGGGAGAATGTTTTTGTTGAAAGAAAGGACAGCAAAATAGAACTCGTATACACAAAAACCTTAGGAACCAGTGTTACAAAAAAAAATTAAAACAAAATATAAATCAATTTGTAGGTATTCTGAAAAAATATAGGTATGAAAATGTGAATTATACAAATAAATAACAAAGGAACACATAAGAACATTATATATTCTAAAATGGAAAATGAAATGAAATACAATAATTTTTTTTCCTAAAACAAAAAAAATTTAATCCCTAGTGCAGTCTGCCTATAATTAAAAGCCATGCAACGCCACTGTATATGCTGTTTGGAATTTTATTATAAGAAGTTTTTCCTTAAATGTTGCATTCGTAATACAGTCTACTCATAATAAAAAAAAAACCATTCTATGCCTCTGTATGGGATTTTATCGTAGCATGTTATCTCAATTTGGAGAAAACCTTAACAAAAATGTCCAATTATTTCAGAGCTAATTACTATTGCTGTACTTTCTAGTTAGTAACTGAAATCGACAACATGCCTGCATAACAGGCAAACGCACTAACCAATCCTTGGTTAGCAAGTTAAATAGAACGATGGAAAACAGAAAAGGTCTACTCTGAACTTTTCTGGGCACTCAGCGATCGCTAGTTAGTAAAGGTTTTCTCACATTCCGATTTTTCGATCTTAGTTCATCAAAAATCAAACTACTACATAAAGCCGACATTTTTCGAAACTGTCAGTTCTGGATAATCTATACTTGTATCTAAAACACTAAGCAAGATTGATCAGCAAGTTCGTGAGAGAGATGTACAGTACCAATTTACATGATTTTTTTTTTAAGTGGTCGTCTGGTTACCAAGTCCTTTTAACATTATTTTCTGTATTGTTTTATTGCATATTTTTTGTATAAAACCAATATGTTTTTATTCAATAACATTTCTGCACATTGTGGTGAATGCTTCCCGTATTCTTATAATTCCACTGGTACAGTGACTTTGTCACTGTATCCACTAGAAACTCATTGCGCCATCTAACGAATACCATAAGTAACAGATGTCAAAATATTGAAGAAAATCATGAAAACATGGAACCCCCAAAGTGGCAGCCAAGATACAAAATTCATAAAAATTCCTACAATTAACTAAGTAAGTTAATCTGCTTAAAAATACTATGTAATGTTATATCATTACGAAACCTGTATATTTTATTCATAAATGAACCATTATTTGAAATTCAGGAAATTCTTTCCTGATTTGGCTCATTTTGTAAGTAAGGAGAAAGCACAAAACGCTATGCTCACTGTATTTCTGTTAAAGAAATATTTGCGAAATGGTCTATATAACGTTATTTTATTTTGAAAAAAGAAACGAATATTTAATACCAATTTCAAGCCTTAAATAAATCCATAGAAAAATATTAAAAAGCGAAGCGCGTTCTTCGAGAAAACAAAGCATATAAAAGCTCATTTACTGGAAGATCGCTCTTACTATTGATTTGAAGAATAAGGCAGTATTTAATTTTGGGCTCCCGTAACTTAACCCAACTTTTTAGTTCACAGCATAGAAGTAGATCAGCTGATGGCGCGAAATACAATTACATTTTATGGGCACACAAAAGACATATTTTATTGTAATAATGTATATTTAGGTACTGCAAAATTGAACATGAGTTCCAGTAAATAGGAACTACTAATACAAGAATATTTTTATTAATCAAAAAACTAGAGAAGCAATAACGGCAGTTGATTCTACATAATTATAATGGTGATACCTGAGACTGTTTCAGCATGAATTTATATTTTTAAGTAAATAGAATATACAAAGCAGCATATTGTTTAAATGGCACAATCAATTTGAAAAAGAAAGAGGACAATCCACTAGAAAGTTTCTGACTGTTGACAATCTTAATTAGCAGTTGGGTACTTGTGGAGAGGTATATTTAAGAAATCAATAAATTAACATTTTCTGAACTAAATAATATTTTGGATGATTATAAGGCTTGTGAAGCAACTATATGTGATTGTTTATCTCAGACTGTATGCCAAGGATTATGTTTTTTAAACATGCTTGCTTCTTGAAAATGAGTTAGTCAAGTGCCTCCAAGTTTTACTGTGCAAGAATGGTATTGTAATTGATGTTCTGGGACTCTATAGATCACCCTCGACAAACTTGGAGGATTTTATAGATAATCTAGATAATATAGTTTAGTCAAGTGTAACAGACACTGAAAGAATATATATTTATGTTGGAGATATAAATATAAATACTTTGGATACTGATTCTGTAGTTAACAACTATATATCTTCATCGCATAGTTTTGGTTTTACAAGTTTAACTAATTCCCCTACACGTGTACAATACAATATTCAGCAATATGCATGTATTGAACATTTTTTTATTAGGTATAAAAGTCAATTATATGAGAATGTAAATTCTATGATATTAACCAGGGATTTTACAGACCATTATCCTATCTTGCTAAATGTGGGACTTAATCAGGAGCTCAATGTACATAACAATTATAAGAGTGATGAAATTGTTACCAAAATTAACTGTAATAAGCTTTCACAGATTCTGACAGAAGCAACTTGGGATGATGTGTTCAGTAGTAATGATATGAATTTTATATATAAACTAAAAAAACATTTAACTGATTGCCAATATACACATATAAAAAGTATTCTCTAAACACCTGGATCACTAGTGGTCTTTTGATATCAATTAGTAAGAGAGATAAGTTAAAAATAATTGCACTCTTAATCCTAATAATTTAGAAGCATTAAATAACTATAAACTAAAAGTATGAATATTATAAGCAAAGGTTAGAAATGAGTATTAAAGATTCAAACAAAAATTGTGAAGTTATAAGGGAGGCCACTAATGACAAACAGGGGAGGAATGAGGTAAGAAATATTATTGATAAAAATAATGTTAAACTAACTGATAACATTTCCATAGCAAATGCTTTTAATTCTCACTTCTGCGGCATAGGTGGAGAGTTGGCAAGCAAATTCTTCCCTGTTCCTATTCTTGGTATTAACATACAGAAGAATATCAATTCGAATACTTTCTACTCCTCCCCGATCGAAAACCATGAGCTTGTTAATCAGATAAAAGATTTAAAAAACAGTGTTTAATGTGGGGAAGATGGTATAAGCTCAAAAATCTTAAAATATAACCATAAAAACTTATTGGAGCCCTTGAGACATATTATTAACTGCATTTTCAGTTCTGGAATATACCCCAAAATTCTTAAGAGAGCCATAGTTATTCCTATATACAAACAAGGCGACAGGAAATTAACAATTGGTAAGGTAATTGAAAAGTGCATCAAGCTTATTAAACTATCTGAATTCCTTGAAAAATACAAACTTTTGTCTGAGAATCAATATGCTTTTAGGATAGGATCTAGTACAGAAAATACTTTGTGTAGAGTTACAGGGGAAATTTCAAGGAATTTGGATGAGGGAAAAAAGGTTGTTGGAATATTTCTGGACCTGACCAAAGTGTTTGACACTGTGGCACACCAGTTCCTGCTTGAGAGACTTCATGATATAGGGGTGCGAGGAGTTGCTAATAATTTGTTAAAGTCCTACTTAAGTCATAGAGTGAAATCAGTGAAAATATCAGACATAATTAGCGAAACTAGAGAACTGCAAATTGTTGAGCCTCAGGGTACAGTGCTCGGACCTTTTCTGTTTACTTTTTATATAAATAGTGTCCTGTCAATGTTTGATGCAACAAAGGTTTTCTGTTTTGCTGATGACACCGCTGTTATTGTAAGCGGCAACTCATGGCAGTCGGACATTGAAAAGTCTAAGATGGTAGTGCCAGGGATGAAAAGATGCTTGGATGTTAGTTTATTATCCTTAAACATTGATAAAACTAAATTTATGACATTTGGTCTTACTCAGAAAAATCTGCCAAATATTCAAAATATAAATGACTCGGCATGTGACATGAAAAAAGAACACTGTACGTGCAAAAATCGCATAGTAAGAAAAAAATGTTTAAAGTATTTAGGAGTTTTTATTGATGAGCATTTAAACTGGAAGTCATGAAGAATATGTAACTAATAAAATCAAAAAACTAATTTAAAAATTTTATGAATTTGCGCAATATACTACAAGTGAAAAACCTTAAGATACTATATTTTTCGTTAGTTGAGTCGATACTTAATTATGGTCTTGTTGTATGAGGAAGTACCAGTAAAATGACTATCATCATTATTTATCAGACAAAAGTACATAATAAAAATGCTTTTTAAAAATAAAATGTATCCAACTCATTTACTTTTCCAAAACAGCAAGCTTTTGACTCTCGATAATAAGAAGGGGAGAATTGGAAGATCAATTCCTTAAAGGACCACACAATGGAAAACTTTTTATTGTTTTTTTTATGTTTCAGTTCTTGTTATCCTATGCAAAACACATTATGGGAAAGTTAAAATGATATGCGCCATTGTGGAGATGTCCTGTGAAGAGGGAGAGAGAGAATCTTAATATTGCAAAAAATAGATGAAATTTTAGTTTTAAACTCATATGTTAAAAGATTTAATTGGGATAACTAGGCCTGACGAGAGGGGGGATGTTTCCTCCGGACCCGGAATTTTGGGATGGGACTGGATTTTTCCGAAAATGATGAATGGAAATATAAGGTTTGGAACTTTTTCTTCTTCATTCCCGCTGGCTCAGATTTTTTCTTGGTGGCCCTGGGGATAACTTTGTTTTGGCTCTTTTGGCATAGAAAAATATATTGCGATAGATTTTAATGTTGTGTATATATATATATATATATACATATATATATATATATATATATATATATATATATATATATATATATATATATGAAAACTCAAACCTCAAGACAGTCCACAAAGAAGAGCAGAGTGCACAGGACGATCTAAATTTTTTAAGCAAAATTATATGGATCAATCAGTCTAAATTTTCGAGGGAAGGTATTTTTAATAGACATAATAATAATAGACATTTTTGGACCAATGAAAATCCCCATGTTACAAAAGTGAAAGGATTTCAAGAAAAATTTAGTTTTAACGTCTTTTGTTTGCTTCAAATTCAAATTCCATTATTCACAAACAGATCACAAAGTGACATTTGTTTCGTCAGAGATTATAATGATACAATAATAATTTAAGAATACAAAATACTTAAATCAAGCAAAAGGAAAGTAGAAATCACATAAAAGTAATATAAAAGTCAAATTCAAATACTAAACAAATCAGAGCTTTTCATTCTTGTACCAAGTTTTTAGAGAAGAACTAATTCAAACTTAAATGAAGTCCCTACAAAGCAGGTCAAATAGTTTTCTTGCTTGTGGTGGATCTAGTGTGAATGCACTAAGGGTCTTTTTTGTACAGAAGCGCGCGCTACATGAGATCTTGGGTATGAGATCTCGAGACTCTTGCAGAGGAATCTTTAGAAGGCATAATTTGCTAACACTCGCAGGACTGTACATCCACGAGTGTATTATGTTTCTGTATGGAAATAGATAGCTTTTTGCTAAGCACCTTACGGATCACAATCATGATACCAGATCTGTAAACTATAATATTCCATTGCACAGACTCTCCATATCTGAGAGAAGCCCTGCATATTCCTGCCTTAAGTATTTCAATAAGCTCCCTCTAAGAATTAAACAAATCAGCAATAAAATATAATATAAAAAAACTCTGAGAGATTTTATTATACAGATCGAATCATATATATACCATTGCTGAGTTCATGTCATCTTAGAGGTACATTTGCTTTTAATACGCCTGTATTTGTGAAAAAAGTATTTCCACGTGTTACATTTACTATTTTAATAAATTTGTTATAATAGCTATTTTAGGTTAAATATATATGTTATAGACAGTGGCGGCTCGCGAGTGAAAAAGTAAGTGAAGTGCAAATGAAGCAAGAAAATATCGCAATAATTTTTTTTATATGTGGAAGGGGCAGAATATTTTTTACCACTTACCTAAATTTTGTATACTAAATCAATTCTCCTATCCGTCATAGCAGCAAATTTATTTATAACATCCTCATAAAATGGATGAGTTTACCTAATCTCCTCCAGACATTTCTTTTAAATTGAAACATTGCCTAGAGAAGTAAGTCTTTTTTGAGATATTGTATTTCTTAAATAAGTTTTTACATGTTTGAGGGAAGAAAAACTTCTTTCCACTGAAGCACTTGTCGACGGTATTGTCAAAATAAGGGAAAACACTATATGTTTTGGTTAAAATATCTTTATTTTCATTAATTTTTTTCACTTGGTCTTGCAGCGATATATTCCAATTACTGTCACTGACAAAAATAAGACCAAGCTGATTTTTAAGTCGTTGACTTTTTGAAAATATTTAATCATATAACTGTTACAAATTTTCAAACGGGCCAGTTCGAAAATTTAAACTATATTCGGAAAATTTAGCAAAATCTGCCAAACATAAAAATGTAAGTTAAAAATGTAAATATTTCATAAAAAAGGGTTCTATACTTAGCCCTAATTTCTTCAGGTGATAGCTTAGCAAGCTCACGTTTGTTATGATTTATTTCTGTAATAGAATTTGCTTTATCAAACATGGTATTAAAAAAAAATGTTCATTTCTTTTTTTACAGAGCTCCTCAAGACAGCGTTTTATATTGGATATGCAAAAATGAATGTCAAACGATTTTTTTGAAGAACGCA
Organism: Kuschelorhynchus macadamiae; assembly: GCA_030620095.1. NCBI lineage: Eukaryota > Metazoa > Arthropoda > Insecta > Coleoptera > Curculionidae > Kuschelorhynchus > Kuschelorhynchus macadamiae. Next base: position 72,756 of record JAUTXW010000910.1, on the reverse strand, counting down.
ACTTGAACAATCACTTTTACTAACTTCGAATTTGAAAACCAACGAGTTTCTGTAATTGTTGGATATGCCTCGTAGATGCAGATGTAAGAGCATACGTTCGTTTGGCTGAGTGATGAAAAAATGAGGGAATACCACTAAGGCTTGCCAAAAAAAATCGACATTTAGAAATATTTTTAAACTTTGCTGCATCAGGACAAATACAGCCTGCGGCGCTTTTTCTCTTTTTTTGAAGGCCATTTAGATGGCCAGACATCACACTTGCGCCATCGTAACATTGCCCTATTAATTTATGTTTATAGTCAAATTGGTCCAAAATTTGATCCAATAGAGAATATAAATTCTCCGACATTCTATCGGAACTGACATTATAAAATCCTAAGAATCTCTCGACTACTGAACCTTCTGAATTAACGCATCTTAAAATTATGAAGCACTGGGAGGTTTGCGTAATATCAGTAGTGTCATCCACTTGCACAGAAAAGAACTGTGTGTTCATTATTTCATTTTTACATGATCATTTAAATAATCAGAAATGCATTCAATTAATAATTAATTATTTCGTTTTGAATAGTTTTCGGGTCACCAGTAAAAACATTTTTAATTTTTTTGTGATGATCTTTTAGTTCTTGGGAACTTCTCGATATTAATAAACCTAAAAGCTTTTTAAAATGTCCACTATTTATCGACTCGCTGCTCTCATCATGGCCGCGAAAGACTAACTCTTGTTTTGCAAGGTAAAAAAAAACTTCGTTAATTATCAATCACATAAATAGCCTATTTAATCGGACTTTTTCGTTAAACTGTATTTTATATAGTTTAGTATTTTCTTTTAAAGTGTAAGCTATAGTGCTTTGATTTTTTATAAATGTTTTATGTTTATGTAAAGACCTTCATATATTTAACATACCTGCAAGTCCTTCCTTATTCCACACTGATTATTTATTGGAAACTAGTAAACAAAGCCAGCAAAACAATTTTTGTAATATTTGACTACTACATAACCATTGTACGCCGAAAATCAGGATGATGATTAAAACTCTGATCTTGGTACTTCAATCGATTAAATTGAGTTTCCAACAAAATGCGAACCATATCCGTGATCGGATTCATCAATAAATTAAATTAATAAACCCGACACCAAATAAAGTTGTAACAACACCATAAATAAACACAAAACAGTCAAGTAAACTGCAAAGGAACTAACTGGTTGCAGCGAAATCCGCGAAAATAAAAGTAAACAACCACCCCAAACTGAACGACACGTGGATGCAGTGTACTGAGTTAGCAATTCACCGAGAGCGTTGTATAGCGCTGGTTAACATTAATCTTCCATGTGGTCGACGTCATTGCGAACGCGTTGTCATGGCAACGCAGTAGGAAAATCGTAAACTAAACATAGCACCTCCAGCAAAGTCGAAGTAGTTTGCGCCACTGTTATAGTTGTTATAATAAAGTTCGATTGAAAGTTTTAAAAAGACATACCGCCAACGGTCAAGTAAAATATTTATTTGAGATGTACAGTTTATTTTTTGCCAGTTAGGTGAATAAATGATTGTAAAAACCTTAAATTTTAAGAGATATATAATAAATATAGTTAAATGTTTGCTTGTTTATTTTTCCTGGTGAAGTAGCACTTCACCTGAATAGCCGCCACTGGTTATAGAATAAGTTTTTAAACTGCTTGTAATTTTATTTTAAGGCACCTATTTTATTTGACGCTTGTTTGGCTAAATGCACTAAATTGTATTTTTCAAAATATAGAGATTTTTAACTTTGACTTTAAAACAAATTTGAAATCCTTTTAAGTTCAGTCGGCAACTGATTGTGGCATAATAAAAGAACTTTTAGCAGTGGCAATCAGTCGAATATCAAAATTATTTTTGAGTAAATAGCAATGGGGCATATCATCAACTAGCTGGAAGGAGTTAAAATGCTTACGAATATACAAAGAACACTGCATTATACAAACTGATACAACTGTTAACAATTGAAGACTTGGAAAAAGGGGGAGACAGGAATCCCTTGAGCACTTGAAAAGAATTATTCGAATAATCCTCTTCTGTGCAATTAGTACCTCATCTACTCTCGATCAATTACCCCAGGTCACTATAGCATAATTCAACAATGAGTAGTTATGAGAGTAGTAATAAGACATTACAATCCCTCTGTCAACCACCGCTCTCAACTTCCAAATCACAAATGAATGGGTCGCAAGTATTTTAAGAATCTGATCAATGTGAGCCGACCAACTTAAATTACTATCCATCATGACTCCTAGAAATTTAGTTGTATTCCCATGGCTTATATTGTTACCACAAATATTTAAATTTAGATTGGTCATTTGTACAGGTACTGAATAGCATTAAGTATATTTTTTGTAAATTCAGGACAAGGTCATTGTTCTTGCAATAATCAAACACCCTCTCAATGCAGACTCCAGCCAATCTTTCTATCTCAACCAAGGAACTACCTGTTATGACAGAAGTTATATCATCTGCATATATGGTATTTGGGCCGATTAAAACTGACTAAGCAATGTCAAGAATCAGGGACATCTGCTAAAACGAATTAATACTTCTGGCCATTCACCATTCTTGATCCCTTTGAATGGAATACCTCTCACACCATAGCATTTTAATTTACATAATAAGATATGGTGATTGACCAGGTCAAAGGCACGTGAGAGATTGAATGAAGAAGTGAGATTAGCCTATAATTATCTATTCTGTTAACATTACCCGTTTTATGTATAGGTCGAACAATGGATGTCTTTTTGCGTGGGAATTGTACCCCCTTGAAAAGATTCATTTATTAGTTAAACCAGGACTGGAGATATATGTTCAGATACCTTCATCAGCAGGGACCAAGGAATGTCATCTACACCACCAGAGTGCTTACCTGAGATTGAGTTTAAAGATCCATGCACCTCAAGATCAGAAACTGGCTAGGGAAACATCGATTCCTCACAGGTCCCTATAACAAGTCCAAGATTGTTCAACTAACTACCAGACAACTGCCTTACCACTTTCAACAAAGTACTCATTAAATTCCTCAGCCGCAAGATTGCAATCAGTGTAATAGTGCTATAATTAGTGTTTTTGAAAAAAATTGGATATGATATGTTTTTTAGCTGAAGAATCTAACGCATTTATTATTATATTCCAGGAAGCTTTCATTTTATTTGGGGAATTATTGCAAAAGATTGCATTTTTTTTGCTGTTTGTAATGAGTTCTCTATGTTTCCTTACACATTACAACCTATGTTTCCCCACATTTGCTCACTATTTGATTTTTTACAACATATAAATAAAGATCGCAGATCTTCGACCTGCTTTACAATTTCGTTAGTAAGCCAGTATGCATTAGATGATAAACAAGAACCGTCAGTACAATAGCTAAGTTCATGTGGGAAAGACACATTAATAATATTTAAAAATTTTCTAAGAAATAAATCAAACCTAGCATCAGCATCAGTGTTAATGCTTGCCAAATTATACCACGATTTATATTGTAGTAAATTTTTAAATGTTATTATATATACCTCTTTTTTGAAGTTGCGAATATACTTATACTGCTTATTTATACTTATTTCTGTTGGCTTTATAGGTATTCTAACATAGTGCATGATATGATCTGACAAGTTGCTCTCCAAAACCTTCACTTTTTCATGATCAAATCTGGTAGACATTATCTATAATTGGAGCTGATGTGTTACGAATCTGGAATAATTCTTTATACAATTATTTATAAATTTATATATAAAATTATTAATCTCAAAATGTATATCGCTCATTCCTTTTTTTATTTTTTATTTCTTTTTTTTTAATAGAGTTGTTTTTTATTTTATGTTATGGTTTTTGTTAACAAATTTATGAAATTTTTTGTTTACTTATTTTTTTGGAGAAATTATACAAAGGGTTCCCAAGTAAAGTCTTGTGGGGGGGCCCGTAAAAACTCGGTACACCACTGGCTTTTACCAAATAAATCACCCATTAAATCATACAATAAATTAATAAAATGTAGTACATCCGATGACGGCGGTCTGAAGAGACACACTACATATTATATGCTGGTTGAAGCAAGCAGGACCTTCACTGCACATTTAGACTCAAATGCTCAAATTGAATGGCATTCCCGCAATAAATTGCTACACCACCTCCTCGAGACAAATCCCTGCAATAAGAGGAGGCCAGAACATCTATTGTCACTTTGCCAATTTCATCTGTGGAACACCGTATTTCAGTAAGGGCCACTATGTCAGGACATTTAGCTGTAAGACATACAGCAAGCTCAGAGTTTTTGGCCGTAAGACTTCAGATGTTAAAGTTCAGAAGACAGATCTTGAGATGGATCATCTAGATTAGTTACATCGTCGCTGATTTGCGTATTTCCGAAAATTATATGAGTTGATGTATAACTTGATCTAGCAACTACAAAACTATTACTAATTATACTACGGATAACAATACTGTGATGGACAGGAGTTTTATACTTTTCATATACCGTCATACATCTTATAACATTTTTTACATAAAGTTGTCTAAACAATCAGAAGTAGAAAGTATATTAGTTATTTCATTTAGGACGCAATACTGAGGGACACCACATTCCACCGTACCCTTTCTGCTTAATACTTTGTTAATTTTAACACAATGAGTTCTATTTTTTAAATAGGATTTAAACAGACAATACCTCTGATTTCTATATTTTCCATTTTTTGAATTAGAATCTGGTGAACCAGTATCAAAGGCACGGGCTAGGTCCAAAAATATGCCTACAGTTTTATAACCCTTATTAAAATTATCCAGTATATACTCGGTTACATGTTGGATTGCATTTTCGGTACTAATACCAGCACAAAAACCATACTGCGAGGATGATAGAACATCATTTTCACTTAAAAATTTTATAAGTCTTAGATTAATGCATTTTTCAAATAATTTATTTAAACAACTTGTTACCGCTATGGGTCGATAGTTTTCTTTGCAAGTTGTGTCACTGATTTAAAAATTGGAGTAATATTGAATGTTTTAAAGAGTCAGGGTAAATGCCTTTTTTAAAGATTAAGTTTATTATATGCAAGAGTTGCTTCATTAGTTCCACGTGATTCATTTTAATGACCATTGACGGAATGTTGTCATGCTCACAGGATGTCTTTTATTTTAGGCTGTTTATTTGCGTAATAATTTCAAATTCAGATATTGGAGTAATGAACATCGAGTTAGCGAGAGTACTTTTTTTTTAATTAATAATTATTCTTCTTAATTTTATTCGCTAGTGACTTCCCCATTGTAGTATAATAATCAAGAAATGTGTCGGCTATTTTATTACTGTCGTTAACTTGTTCCCCCTTCTCTGCAATGTAATTAATATCAGATTCATTCTTTTTTAAGTCATTACTCGCCTCGCTTATCAACCCCCAAGTACCCTTAGTATTGTTTTTATTTTCCAATAATTTATCTTTGTAGTGGCTATATTTAGCTTTTTTTATTAAATTGGCAAGCGAATTTCTGTATTTTCTAAATTTTTCTTTAGCATTTACATTTAGGGGATCATTAATTGTTACTTTTCTTAATTTATCCCGATTTTTTATAGACGCTATTATACCCTGGGAAATCCACCATTGGTTTCCTTTTATATGGCACTCCAACAAAACAGCTGCTTGTCCTATGACAGCTGTTTAACCAATACTGTGGGACTTATCAAACCAATATTTAAGCCTCATTGGCTAAATCAGTTTGTTTGTCCTACGACAACCCAAAAATGACACGACAGTGACAGATCGTTGGAGTGCCTAATAGCTTGTCATAGCAGAGGTTATAATTTTTAAGATTTTCTTTATGAAGTTTAGTGTGCACATATTAACATTATCAGAGTTTAGATTAGATCACATTTAGATCCAGATTTGAAGATGGGAAACAGGGTAGACCACTTCCAGACGTAGGGAATCTTCCCGAATCAAAAGACTTTTGAAAAATACGACATAACGGCATGGATAATACTACAGTTTCAGCTGAAAACATATTTCTTAGTTATAGTTTATATCTGCTGATGATGCTAACTTGGTTAGCAAAACGCGAGTCCAGAACGTAACAAGTTGTGGTGTAGTGTGGTTAGAACTCTTGTATTTTGATTTGAATTTTATGACAAGAAAAAAGGTGGATTTGTTTTTCGTTTAAGTAGTCTTCCAATACTTCCTCAGTGTATTATCTGCCAGACTGTCTATGTGAAAGCATCGGCGTTCCTCAGCAGATGACAACATTATTATCAGTACTAGATCCTCTTACCACAGTCGAAGGTTTCTACCTTGTTACAGACAGACATGGATGTAAATTTATTTTTTTTTATAAACACTCAAATAAGGTATCTGATATTTGACGAAAAACTCAATTCCAGAAAGTAATTAGACATTTTAACAATCAAAAGTTGTTGAAGAGTTCACAGATAGCTTTTCACTTGAAGATTACCATAGTGGGGCTCCAGAACATTGTACTGCAGAGTTTAATCAAATGTTAGATGACCGTTGGTTAAGATGTTTAGGACCATGGAATTAGGTGCCCAAATCTCGGCTGTCCCCTGTGCCGCCATGGATCCTTTCACCAATTCTTCCAGTGTATCAGCAGTGAATAACACTGTCATGTCATCAGCAAAGAGCATATACCTCGAGAGACAATCAGTGTTAGAAATATTGTTTATATATATTAGAAATAGAATGGGACACAGAATTGAACCATGTGGTATTCCAATGTAAACTTCACTTCTTGCTGATGCTACGTCCAGCAACCCCCACCACTTGATATCCTCACTCAAGGTATGATTTGAGTAAGCCAATACTGTTTTCAGCTGAAACTGAAGTATTATCCATGCCGTTATGTTATATTTTTCACAAGTCTTTTGATTCGAGAAGATTCCCTACTGTCTGGAAGTGGTCTACCCTGTTTCCCATATTCAAATCTGGATCTAAACGTGATTTTAAGAACTATAGTTGGATTTCATTACTATCAACGGTGGCGAAGTTGTTTGAGTCAGTAATAACTGACGCACTAGAACACCTTATAGCAGTTGAACAGCACGGCTTCTTCCAAGGCAGATCCACAACAACAAATCTTGCTCTATTCCAGAACTATTTAACTCTGAACATCGAGGATGGACATATTCTTGTGCACTTGTGCAAAAAAATCTCTCCAGCAGTGGGAGTTCTTGGCAAAGTTGCTAGAATTCTTCCATTAACCCAGAGAAAATTCCTGTATAATTCATTGATTCATTCCCATCTCTCTTATTTCAACCTTATATGGAGCAAAACTTCTCAAATCAAATTAAAACCTTTACAGGTCTTGCAAAATAGAGCTGTAAAAAAAAGTCTTCAACCTTCCTTTTCGCTATTCAACCAGCTTACTCTATCGCCCCAACAAAATTCTTGATATTCTTTCTTTATCCATCTTTCAAACATGTGTTTTCATTCATCACTGTTCAGTTCAGTTCATCACAGAAACTTCAGAACCACTACTATAAGAACAATGACTGGCCAAAGAAGTATACTCTCAGAAGGTTTGCAACACTACAACGACCTTCCTATTCAGTTGAAGTCCCTGCGACCCCATCATTTTAAGTCTGCACTATAGAGACATTTATTTGCTAATAATTGACTGTGATATGTTTTACCTGTGAATCGTGTAATTTTTTGATTTTTTTTTTAATTAGAAAGTAAATGTATTATATTTGGTTTATATATACTATATTTAACTTCAAACATTTGGCACAATATTAAGTGTTTGACCTACATAGCGCTCTTGGTCTGTCAAAAAATGTATACTTATTATGTATTGTGAATTTTTTTTTATATTCGTTAATAAATCATTTGGAAACCTAATGTGTTAAACTGAGTGCACTTTCTTCTCATGAAATTAATGTTAGTTCGACAATTTCTCAAGGATCCCATTTGGGGCCAATATTATTTCTGTTATTTGTAAATAGTGTGGTATCTGTATTTATATCAATCAATTCTTTATTTGTGGTACAAAGCATTTTCACAAGTCAAATATAATCCACAAGTCAAAATAAGATCTAAAGTTAAGTAGTCAGCAACTTTAGCTTATATAACACATACAAATCAAAGTCAAATAATTTCTTTAATTAATAAACACAATAAGACACATATTACAAACATAAAGATGAAGCCTAAATTTGATGTCTCTTGACTTATATTATTATATGTATTGCCTGTTATATGCAGATGACCTAAAGTTTCTTAGTGCTGTTAGTCATAATGATGATTGCATTTCTGTTCAAGCTGATCTCGATAATTTGTTTTGTCGATGCTGAGATATTCGGCCCGCAATATTCAGTCTTCAGACGAGATAGAGAGTATAAGGACCTAAACTGTCAGCGTGGCGGAGAGGTATTAATCGCTAGCGCAAGTCATATTCAAGCTTCGCCTGTTGTTACACCTATTGTCAATACGTATGATGGCGTGTGGTGCCAAGTAAACGCGGGCGATAGCCGATTGAGAATTGGTTGTATTTACTTCCCTCCGAGTTCTTCCCTCGACTCTTACCAATCATTTTGTAATACTTGCGAATCTCTAAGAAATAAACACGAAAAACACAAGTTTATCACAACGGCGATATTATAATCTACCGTCAACAGAGTGGGTTACCGAGGATGATGTTCTTGTGCCCAAGGGTGTGCAATCTCCGGCCGCAGAGATAGTTGTCGGTACCATGTTCCTCCTTGAGCTGCAACAAATGAACTCTGTAACGAATTGCCTTGGTCGAACACTAGATCTAATTATTGATGACGATTCTATTCAGATTTCAGTGCATCCAAGCAAGTATGAACTCACTAAGATAGATCATCATCACCCGGCTGTCGAGTGCTCCCTTAATTTGTCACACTCAAAAACAACAGTGACGTGACAGCATATCAGTTAGTAATGCTAACTATCCTGAATTGAACAGATTTCTCAAACAGATAGACTGGCCGTTTGAAACACAGAAAGTTGCCGATGGTCTGAGCCACCTTGACCTGTCTAAGAGAGCTGGTCCGGACGGCATTCCCGCTATATTTTTAAAGTCATGTTCAGGGTCTTTGTCATCACCCCTGTGTAACATTTTTCAACGCTCACTTGATAGTGGATCCTTCCCGAAAATTTGAAAGGTCTCTAACCTCGTACCTATCTTTAAGTCCGGTGACAAAAGCGACGTCGTGGTATAGCAATACTTTCAACCATTCGAAATTTTCCTGAATTTGAAAAATTATATTATTCCAGAAGAGCATGGATTTTATAGAGGACGCTCAACAACCACCAACCTTGCAGTTTACCAAAACTTTCTATTATCATCAATAGAGGCGGGTCACCAAGTCGACTCAATCTATACTGACTTATCTAAAGCCTTCGACAGCGTCTGCCATCCGAACTATCCGAAATTGGCATTACCGGAAGTTACCTAGAGTGCACCAAATCTTACCTCTCTGAGCGTCGACAATATGTACAGATCTGTGGCTCTTCATCCCAAGAAATCATTGCGACTTCAGGGGTGCGATTTTGCACTTATCATTTCGTTAGTTAACGAATCGCTAAATCACGTGATTTAGCGAAACAACTGACAAAGTTTGGAAGTAGCATACATTTCTTAAATGGAAAATTGCATGTATTTTTTGACGTCAAGTAGGCCAGTTTTTCATTACGATTTGACAATTACTGTTAACCTTAAAATTATTTTGTTGACGTTGAGCAAAACACGACACCTTTGTTTGGCCTATTATTATTATTAAGTATACTTTATTATTTTGAAAATAATTAAAAGGTGATGAAGAGTTAAAAATCTGAAGCTACTAAGGTCTGCCTGGAGATCCTTAATACTTGTGTTTGTTATACTTCTAAAATGGAAGATATAGCAGCATTGTTGGCATTAATTGGTGATGGTGAATAATATTGTACCTAATACCTACTAAGATTCTAATAAAACAGAAGTTAACAAATAAGTGGTGATTTCAAGAGACCTAAATTTGACTTTAATTAATCGCTACGTGAGTGCAGTGAAAAAAGTGAACATTTTAGTGGATATTATATTGTGCTTTTCTAGAACAGATTTTAATGTTATTATACCTTATTATAAAGGCTTAATATAATATTTTTGCACTTGTATTTCCAGATAATTTAGAGACATTAGAGAATATGATATTCTAAAAGCCACTGTCAGGTAGGAAATAACTATTTTAAGATACATAACACCTTTTTAAATAAATAGGACACTAAGCAAACATTTGTTAAAGAATCAACATTAAACTAAAATCTAATAATTTTAACAGACAATTGTTGAATACTTTAGTAAGCCATATTTTGAGATAGAGCCTAAGTTTTTTTTCTTTATTGTCTACAAATTCAATGTACTGTAGTGATACATATCTTTATTAAAGTGGACTAGTTTTAGACGTACTAGTCAAAATGTTATATATATTCTGAATTAAATATTTTTTCAAAATGAAACTTCCAACTTTAATTTCTAATACATTTGTTTTCTATATTTATCTAATGAATTGGTAATAAAAATATGTTTTTTATTTTTCCAAATGTGTTGTTTATTTTAAGACGATTTTTAATAAAATGGTAATATGGCCTTAATAAACTAATTTACACACTTATTCTGTGTTAAAACTATTAAAATACATAATAGGATTTATTAAATCATTAGAAAAATAAACAAATAGAAGTTAATACTTTTACCATTTAATTATAAAGTTTAAAATAAATAAGAGTCCTTATTGAAGAAGGGCAACCACCAGCATTTAGATCAGTTTAAAAGAGTAAAAAATGAAAAATTAACCCTTTAACATTTTTGCAGAACTTTGAATTTTAGGGTGCTTGGGCCCCATGTTTTCCCACTTCTGTCAGTCTGTCTGTACGCAGCATAGCTTAAAAACTACTTATCCAGTTGAATTTAAGTTTTCAACGGAATGGAAACATTTTGCTAAAAATCGAATACGGCGAAACAAAATGGAGGCCTAATGAAATAAAATTGCATAAAACTCAAGTGAGAAACAGAGACAGACTGGTAAAATTTTAGTCCGAATCTTGTATGACAAAAGTAAATGACGGCCTAATAAATTATTTGAATATGCAGCAAATTGTAGTGACAATCTGTACGAGGGAAATTGATTGCCATTTAAAGTGGTCCCTCTCTAATATTTTTATTATTTCTCGTACTAAAGAAGCCCTTTTAAGAAATACTCTATTTGTAACTGTTACGAAATTTATATATTCAAAAATAATATGGCCATTTGCAGGAAGATATTAATTTTAGTTTTTTAAATATCATAGGTGGGTATATCAGAAAATTTGGAATGAAGTTTTTTGGAAAGATATTTTTTAGCTTTTCATAGGTGTAAAAAATAGACAGGGTATTCATTTAATAAAAATAGATATTTTGTCACTCTCTATATATTTCAAAGATACTGATAATTACCATACGATTGGGAAGAAGAAAATTTACTTTGCATTTTTTTATTGCATTAAAAATAATAAAATTACTGCACAGTTGATCCTATACCTAATAGAGTAATTTTATCGTCTAAAAACTAAAAATTGACGTTTGGAGAGTTTACAAACTACCAAAAGAAACAGTTGGAACTGAAAAATAGATATTTCTACGTTCATACCTTAACTTTTGGAAATTTGTTTAAAGATTCATTTATAATACCACCCATAACTAATTTCATAATGGTATCAATCTCTAACTTTCTACATTCCTGTAAATCTGTATCTATAAAACGCCTAAATATAATTATTTTTTTAGATTTAAGTATAGTCATAAATCTTTAAGATATAAATGAAATAATTTTCCATTTTGATTATGAAATTGACTGGAACTTCTTTAATTTTTTTTTTAAAAGTGTTGCAATATTTTATAGAGAAAATCAATTCTATATTTGTCACTAAATATGTTTTTATTGTTCAAGTTGTTACAAGCTGAAATTAGTTTCCATTGCTGCTGATTTCTGGTGATATGTAAGTACACACCATTTTCTTTTACAAAGGGTCCAAAGGACTCACACTGTGACTTAAAATACCTAAAAAGAAGAAAAAATATTGTAAAAAAATTGCTTTTCGAAAAATCAGCTGTAAATATGCTATTAAAAAAACTTCGTTATTGATAAAATAGGTATATTTCCAATTTTCGTTAAAAATTAAAAGCAATACTTAAGAAGCATATTCACCTTAAGAAAATATGAAGAATATCCATATAAATATGGCTTTTTAAACTTGTGTTTGTAACCAACAGCATGTATAGTACCTCCACCCAATTTTTTTTATTCAATATAACCATAACCCCTACATTAATTAATTAATTTTAGGTACTGATGTCCAAATTTGTAGACAAAATTCAAGTTTACTAATTTTCAACCAGAATTTATATATTGAGTTGTGGTTTTCGATAATGCCTAGCACTATATGTTGGATTTATCGCTTCGAAAATGCAAAAGGCCACAAGAAATCTGTTACACAGAGTATTATCTAAGCCCTTGTCATTTTCACAAAATGTTTACACGAAACGAAATATTATATTGTTCTTTTCTACCCAGGATAATTCACACCTGAATACCAAAAAACTTTTTTTATATAAAGGGTGTTTTCACCAAAATGTAAATTTTTCTGGATGTCTGGATGTGTTGTTTTTCTCAGCTCCTGTATGCATCAAACAATTGTTTCTTACCCCATTCTATTGTGAACTTTTTACTTTAAACTAACTTTCACGATCCATCAGATCAAAAGGTCATTTGAGAGTTTAAAAATTAATGAAACTTATTAAATAATGGTAAAAAGGTCTGTTGTTATTTAAATTTACATAGATATTAATGAATTCTAATCATGAGTTTGAAGTTAGTTCAAAGTAAAAAATATGCAAAACAGTTTTTTATAAGTATAATGTTTTTATTTATATTTTGACATCTAGATACAGCTTTTAACTATAGAAAATAAAAACACAATAATTGTAGGATTTGTTCACTATTATCTTCTAAGAATACAAAATATTACTGAATAGAAGAAATTACATAACCTATATTTTTTTAGCTGGCCCCATTTAATGCAACATTAAATGAATCTGAAGTTAGCAATTATATCAGGTTTGGTACCTTTATCTTTAAAGATTATCCAAAAAATTGATAAAAGCCATTTCATAAGAGGCAAAGATATTAGTCCTCTCTCTCTCTCTGAACTCATATATTTATAATCGGTATGAAAAGACTAATTTAATTAGATAATAATATTCAAGGTGTCCCATTTAAAAAATCCATGTTATGTAGTTTTTTCTACTTTTCAATAATTTTTAGAAATATTTGATATTCTTAGACCATAATACAGGAATAATCCTACAAATTTTGAAATTAAAGTTTTTTTTTTAATTTTCTATAATTAAAGATGTAACTAGGTGTCAAAATATAAATGAAAGCCCTGTACAACAGTCGCATTTATAAATTTAGAGACATTACCTTTATTCATAACTGAGGTAAGAAATAATAGTATAATGGATACAAAAGTTGAGAAAAAAAAATGTTTAAAAAAAATTTACAATTTCGTTGAAAACACCCTGTACAAAAAAAAACTAAAGACTTTAAAAAAATGTTTCTTGTTACAAAATACAGTTTTCACTGTGAGTAATCTTAATTTTCATAGACTTAAGTCAGTTATACTTTATTTGATATGATTAAAAAAGGCAACATACAGATGTTTCAAGTAAATTGAAGTTTAAAAAATAAAATTTTAAACAAAACGAATTACGAATTCATGTATAGTCTTTTTTAAGGTATTAAACCTCAGTTTATCAAATTGCATATAAACCAGACGTTTTGTTCTTTAATAAAACAAAATAGACCATAATAAAAAAACAGCAGCTGCACCTTATACAACATTTTTGGGACATCCTGTATAAATATTTAATATATCCTTACAAAATGTACTTTCAGCAACCCAGTTTCTTCCAGTACCTAACAAGGTATCCCAGAATTACATAATAATGGATTTGAAAAAACCTCTTCTGGTCAAAAATGGTAAACACAGTTAACTAAAAATAAGGTTTCTTCATGATATAGGTATAATGTATATGGTGTATAATTTTTTCTCCAAAATTAAGTTTGGTTCATTTTTGTTCCTTTATGTATACATATATGTATATATATATATATATATATATATATATATATATATATATATATATATATAGTTTTTTTTAATTTTTAACATATCTGATATTTTATACAGATTTTATGTACAGGATGTTTGGTTATATGTTAAACAGTACCCTAGAGACTTTATTATGAGATATCAAAAAACTTTAAATATAAAAGTGTTTAGGTTTGGTCAATTTACAAGAAAAACAAACAAAAGATAATCGGAAATTTAGCAAATGGGCATCGACTGCGTTATTTTAAAAGGCACACCTTGTATAATAGATACACCTCAAATGGTCTCTTCTTGCTGATTATTAATAATGGACTAGGTTTAAGACCTTTATCTCTAAAGATAATCAAGAAATTTAAGAAAAACCCTATCATAAGAAGCTATATTGGGAGCTTTCTCCATCTCTCTCTTACACATTGCCTCTTATGGCAGGGTTTTTCTAAAATTTCTCTATTATCTTTAGAGACAAAGTTTAAACCTAGTATATTTATAATCGGCAAGAATAATTAATGAATAATGATTTTGTTCAAACCCAAAAACATTTGTATTTAAAGTTTTCTGATAACTCATAGCATAAGGCCTCTAGGGTACGTACCATTTAAAATATAATCAGGCACCCTGTACAATTTTACATAGGAATAAACAAATAAATTCCATTAAACATAATGAACTTATTAAGTCATATAATAGTTATTTTTTTAAATAGAATATTTTTATTGTGCTGTGAAACTTCAAAAGCAATTCATAGATTTGAACAAAAGATTAATTTAAAAATACACATTAAAAATTGCAATTAGCAAACCCAAGGAAAAATAAACACTTCAAACATTTGTATCACACTGTAAGAAATTAGACAAACATATAAAACATAATGAGGTGTCTAGCACAAAGTTTAATGGATGACATAATAAAAAAATAAGTGCACCATTCATCAGTTGAGTTGCTATGCATTATCTGGCTGCTGTTTTCCGACAGAATATCAGTGCAAAAACAATTAGTCAAATTAAACAAGGTTTCAAGTGTTAAATTCTGTTTGATATTGTAAACTGATAATTTGTTATAATAACGAACTCATAGGTATGTTTTGCAACTCCCAACATAAGCTTATGAATTATAATAGCCTAATCTGTTTAAGTCTAATATTATAGTAAGTTTCTTTATAAAAAAAAAGTAATCACAATTAGTACTTACACAGGTATATATCTTCTACAATCAAAATGGTCGAGTTCAAATTTGAATCAACAAAATAGCTTATCGAGGAATTTGTAATTGTGCTTCGGTGATTGTTCTTCCTTATATTGACTAAGTATGTGAAAGGTAAATGAAAATACTGTATCAAATACTTGACATCATTTCTTGTATCATTCCCTTCTTTTTAGGGTCATATTCTGCAAAAAAGTAAAAATATTGCTATAATTAATAAATGTGCCATACACCACATACGGTGTAATATAATATAACTAATTATTTCCCTACTCTAATAATTATAACATTATATAATTCCAACTATAGTTCTTTTAAAGAAAAACAAAGATTATTTCATTTCGCCCTCAACAGTGAAAATATATAATACATACCAAAGAAAATAATAGCACTATAAATTTTGTTTGATAATACCTGTTAAGGAATACTTTTGTTTACAAGTTATACATAGACCTCGACATAGACAATAAAATATAATTTTAGGAAGTACATTCTATTTGCTTAAAAATATACAAATTCATGCCTACCTGTAACAGTATTATGATAATCTAGATTCAACTGCCCTTATTGCTTTAGTCTTTCCATCAATAGAAAATATTATTCTTAAATTGGTTCCTAGTTACTGGTATTTGTGTTCAATTTTGCAATACTTACTGTTTACTGTGTATCTGTGAACTAAAAAAAATTAGGTTAGGTTACGAGAGACCAAAATAAATAAAATACTGCCTATTCTTAAAATAGGGAGGGCCATTCCCCAGTAACAACGGGCAATTACAACCTAGAGTAAGATTTTTATTCTTACTCTAAGTTTAAAACGCTTTGTTCTCCGGAAGAACGCATTTCGCCTATATTATTATATTTATATAAAGGCGGATAAATGTATGATGTTTATGTGGTTGCATAACAGCCGCGGTGCTGGATTAGAATAGATGGAATACATATTAACATAGGTCCCTTTTCTTTTAAAAATAAAATACGTAATATAGAATTTTGCACCATATAGCAAATAATGTAATTAATATTTAAACAGAATATTCATAACTTTGTTAAATATTTCTTCAAAAGAAGTACATTTTGAGGATAGCGTTTTATGTTTTCCCCTACTTCTAACAAAATGATCAAGAAAGAAGAATTCACTGAATTAAAAATAATGATTCATTAATAACTAAAATATACAGGTTTCATAATAATATGACATAGATAATATTTTTTAAACAGATTAGCTTACCTTGTTTAATTTGAAGGATTTACGAGTTTCGTATCTTCGCTGCCTATTTGGAGGTTCTATGTTTTCATGATTTTCTTGAATATTTTGGCATCTGTTGATTATTGACGGTATGATGCATATACTAATATAACATGGCTTAGCTTTCAAGTAATCAAGGCAGTAAATTTAGATATTATCAAAAACTCAAGAACTGACAGATTCGGAAAATGGCTGCTTTAGTAGTAGGTTGGTGTTTAACGAACCAGGATCGGAAAATCCGATTGTCATGCCGAACAGCTCTCCGAACGGAGAAAATTTTCGTGAACTAACGAAATGATAAGTGCAAAATCGCACCCCTGGAGTCCCTCAAGAATCGCACATTGTACCTGTTCTGTTTCTGCTCTTTGTCAATGACGTTGCATCCTGCTTTGGAGTATCCCGCTTCCTCCTATACGCGCATGACTTAAAATTTTACAATATTGTCAATAGCAGTGCCAATTCACTGCAGTCTGACCTTGACATTTTTGCTTCCTGGTGCACTGACAACCTACTAAAGATTAATGTATCCAAGTGCAAGGCAGTTAGCTTTTATAAAAGAGCCAATCCGATTATCTCTACATATTAGGTATACAACGAATCTATTAACACTGTAGAGAATATAAATGACCTGGGAATTATTTTGGATCAGAAGTTGTCCTTTAATCAGCACTTGGATAGTATTATACTCAAGAGCTTCAGAATGTTGGGATTTATCAAACGTAATACAAAATACATTAACGATACCAAAGCAATCATGA
Source organism: Kuschelorhynchus macadamiae (assembly GCA_030620095.1). Classification (NCBI taxonomy): domain Eukaryota; kingdom Metazoa; phylum Arthropoda; class Insecta; order Coleoptera; family Curculionidae; genus Kuschelorhynchus; species Kuschelorhynchus macadamiae. Next base: position 55,370 of record JAUTXW010000910.1, on the reverse strand, counting down.
GTTTATACAACTGCCTTGTACGCAGCATCCTCGAGTATTGCTCAGATATTTGGACTCCGAGTTATAACACCCACAAAATAAGATTGGAAAAGGTCCAAAACCGATTTATCAAGTACCTATTGTTCAAACAATTTCCCTACTCCGATCTTCCCTATGAGACCAGACTATTGTTGTGTGGAATGAAGAGTCTGGAAAAAAGACGTAATGATGCACTGCTTCTCTTTGTGTATAAACTCATGAACAATTTAATTGATTGCTCTGAACTTTTAGAGTTAATCACATTACTGGTTCCCAATAGACGTACAAGGCAGCAACAACTGTTTTATAAACGTCCACACCGTACAAACTATGGACTCAATGCTTTTGTTGACAGAATGTTACACAACTACAACCGCCTCTATTCTGACTGTGATATCTTCAGTTCTGGTTTATCGAAGATAAAAAGACAAATTTTGTACAAATAGCTTTAGTTAGATTTCACATATTTTATTACATTTTAACTACACATGTTTATTTTAAATTATAGACTGTTTGTTTTCTTGTTTTCTCTCTTTCTAGTGTTTCTTTTTCTGTTTGTATTTTAAGTATTTTCTGTTTGTATTACTTATATACCATTTGGAATTATCATTCCGTAGTGTAATTAATAAATAAATAAATAAACACCAAACATATCAGCGATACAAGGGCACTCGTTTGTTTATATAAATGCCTTGTCCATAGTATACTTAAATACTGCTCTGTGATCTGGTCTCCTGGATATATTTTCCACAAAAATAGACTTGAAAAATTGCAAAACAAATTTGTGAAATATTTATTGTATGTTTCGTTTTCCCTGCCAAAAAAAATTCATTTTAATTTAGTATAGTATATTTTAATATTTTACACATAGTAAGTAGTTTAAGTAATGTTTTAATTATTATGACTATTATTTTTTTACTTGGAGGTAAACCTCCTTTGGACGTGTTGGACATGTTTGTGTTGTACTGTTTGTGCATTATCTGATTTGTCTGGTAATATATAATTTGATTTGATTTGAAAACATACCCTATGAAACAACGCTATTACTTTGTGGCTTAAAAAGTCTCGAGACAAGACATAAAGAGGCTCTTTTATTATTTCTGCACAAACTTGTAAATGGTGTTATAGACCGTGATATTTTGTTGGGTTTGGTACTTTTTCATGTTCCCAGTAGGCGGACCAGACAATTTCAACTATTTTATGAGCACACACACAGACTCAACTATGGTCAAAGAGCCTTCGTTGATGGTATGGTTGGTAATTTTAATTCATCTTTTTCTGAGTATGATTTATTTTGCTTGAGTCATTCGTCCTTAAAGAGAAACTTAATGGTAAGACACTGATAAAATTGGTATATATATATACCATTGTATATATATATATATATATATATATATATATATATATATATATATATATATAATTTTTTTTTACTTCTATTGTTTTTAACTACCCACTGTATGTTTTTAACTCTGTCTTTTTTTGTAATGTTCATAAATGTTTATTTTAGTTGATAGTTATAAACTTTTTGTAAGGACGTAGCCGATGCACGCATCGGACAAGTGGCCCTTCAGAAACGTACACTACAGAATGCTAAACATTCCAAATGGTGCGCATTCGCAAATAACGTCAAATAAATAAATAATGAAGTCAGTAACTCTAAGAAAAAATATGTCAGATCAGCAAACAAAAATTACCAATAAGAAAGATTTTCAATTGAAATAAAATAATACATGAATAATGATAAAACTACACAACTACATAAACAAAAACTAACATCAATATGGGCCAAAAAACATTACAAAACCAATCCGGTTAACTGCCTTTTCAGCTGCAAAGTGCTTAGTCTGAAAATATCATATTCTGAGAAGTGACAATTGTAATTGTGAACCAGTCGGTCAACAAATGCACTAAACCCATAATTTGTACGGTGGTACCTTTCAACAAACAGCTGTGATTGTCTTGTTCTTCTAATAGGCACTAAAAAGGGGACTGATCCAAGCAGCACTTCACAGTCAATCCCCCCATTCACCAATTTATGCAAAAAGACCAGAAGTGCCTTCTTTCTTCTAAATTCAAGGGTTTGAAGGCCGCAAAGAAGAGCTCTAGTATTAGATGACAGACCTTGATATGGGAAATGCAATTTATGTAAGAAGTATTTTGAAAATCTATTTTGCACCTTTTCAATTCTGTCGATGTGACACTGGTATGATGGACTCCATATTGTACAATAATATTCTAGAACGCTATGAACCAATGAGTTATAGAGACACCCAATTGCTTTGGTATCAGTTACGTGTTTCGTATGTTGCTTTATAAAACCCAGAAGTCTAAAACCCTTAAGTACAATGTTATCAATATGTAGATTAAAAGTAAGATTTTCATCAAAAATAACACCTAGGTCCGTGAAAGAACTAACAACTTCAAGGTTTACATTATCTATGAAGTAGGTGGAGGGTATGGTATTAATACATTTGTGAAAACGGAGCATTTGACGAGCCTTTCCATATCAGACTGCAGAGGATTGGAGTCTGAGGAGACTAGTGAGAAGAATTTTAAGTCGTCTGTATATAAAAGACATTCGGAAAATTCGAAACAGGATATTATATCCTTTATAAAGAGCAGAAAGAGAACTGGATCCACATGTGAACCCTGCGGGACACCTGATGTCACAAGAATCTCCCTGGAGACCGAACCGCATATGTTGACTTGCTAGCGACGATTAAATAAATACGATTTGATCCACTCAAGATATTTTCCACAAAAACCAATTTGCTGTAATTTCCATAACAGAAGCTGATGGCAAACACTGTCAAAAGCCTTAGATATGTCAGTGTAAATAACATCGATCTGCTTGCCAGCCTTAACCGATGTCACTAAGTAGTTTTGAAATATTGCAAGATTGGTAGTTGTTGAACGACCACGATAAAAACCATGTTGCATACTCGTAATATAGTGTTTTAAAGACTCAAATATATGATCGGTGATAACTGCCTCAAAGAGCTTCGGTATATGTGAAAGCAAAGAAATACCTCTGTAGTTCTTCACATCACTTTTATCACCAGATTTGAAAATGGGCAGAAGGGTAGAAAACTTCCAAAATTCAGGAAAGGAACCCAAATTAATAGATCTCTGAAAAATTATACATAGAGGCTGTAAAACAATATGTTGATTGTATCTTTCCTGAATAACTTATTGGATCAATTTTACTAAAGTCTAAATTATGGTGGTAAGTATAGCAAGACTGAAAGTGAGTAGCAAAAGCATTTGCGATGTTATTTGATCCAGTGATTTCTTGACCCGTCAAAATTCATAACACTGGGTAGATTGGAGTCCCTTCTTAAGTTTCGTACAAATGACCAAAAGTATTTAATGTTTTCTGGGATAAGTAGCTCCGTCTGTGTGACATATGTAAGATAACACATATCAATTCACACACACACATCAAAGACATGACGCTAAGAGAAATTTCATTAATTTTGGTGCGTAGACCCCTGACATTTTGGTAAAACATGACAAGACTACCATCCGCTGAAGATCTGTCATTAGCACCAGTTACCATTTCTAATTGTGAGTTGGAACGTTGGGCAGTTCACAAAACTTTTGTTGGCTGTTATTATCGACGGAATCATTAATCATCTCCACACCTGGTGATGATTGAGAGAAAGAGGAAAATAGCCTGCGTCCATCGAAAAACAATTGAAAGATATACGAAAAAAGCTCAGGTTTTGTTGCATAATCTAAAGCTCTGTTCCGTGAAGTGGTTATCAATGGCAAGAAACATGCATGGGAACCGGTTATCATTGACTCAATAAATGCATTTTCTTATGCTATAAAGTCGTTCAACACTGGACAATTATATTGTAGAGGGGGGCCAATAATGAAAAGATTAGCGTCTTTAGTTTTCTCAATCAAATTGTTGATGGTGTCTTGTTGTATTTTTTTGCCCATAATTGGTTCATATATGCCGGTAAACAACAGAACATAGTCACTTTTAGAAAAACCTCTACACAGAGAAATACATACACCGCGAGAGTCTTTCGAAGTTTACTCTATCCAACTGTTGACAATTTATCATATCTCTTATTAGTGATTTTTTTAATAACTTGAATTGAACCTTTGACCACTGCATCTCGAATTATCAATATCTGGGGTCGTCTTTTTTGTTTTTCTAATTGTTGTGCTTTTGGAGATGACTTCCTTTCATCTGGGTTCACGACTGGTAACTTCTGTATATTTACCACACTTCTTAGCTTACTTAATTCAGATTGGTATCAGTCATTGTCTACCTCCAACGTCTTTAAGCTAGCCAGCATTTCTTTCATGGTTTGATTTAAGTCGCTTAGTTCGTTTTCTAATTTCCTTGACCGTACCTGTTCATTGATATATTTTTCGCTTAAAGTATTTTTTTCTTCTTCAAACCTGGATATCTTTTTATTTAACATTAAGATTGTTTCGCGCGTTTCCCTTAATTTCTCTTCAAAATGCTGCTCTGCCTCTGCAAAATCTTCTTGGAAATTCAGCGAATTTTTTCGATGCCGAAGTAGAAGGGATTCCTTTGCATTAAGGGTGGCAATTAAATTTTTTATTCTTCTTGTTGATGCTCAGTAAGTTGTTCATCCTTCTCACAGATACTCCTTTCATAAATTTGCTCTTGGGACCTCAGAGCTTGATTCAGTGCCCCAAACCTTTCCTCAAACTTCTCGAATTCAGTGAGTTTTACTTTACTTTACTTTATGATTTTCTTCACACTTCTTAGAACAGTAAACTCGGTGATTTTCTATTACTTTGAAATAGCTTCTTCTCTTAATGCAGCTGAGATGAAAGACGTTGCAGCATACGATACAAACTAGACTAGAAAATTCCTTGTTTACACAGCATTTGAAGCAAGCAATCGACTTTTGCGATGAATTAACATTGCTCTCCTTCCACATGACACCAAATTACTTATAAAATTAAAAAGAAAAAGCTAAACTCAGTAGAACAAACAGTATATAATTATAATGACAGCCAAACAAAAAAAAAACATTAAAAGCGAGGACACACGCTTCACGCCCAGGGGCCTGTCTGGACAACTTAAAAACACAAACAAAGAAGACCACTAAAAAAAAGGGAAGAAAGGAAGGAAAACAATAAAGACCAATTATTATTATTGTTCTACAAATTTAAATTTAAATATATTTAAAGTTGTCTTTGCAAACAGACACCAATATTGTGCATTGCTAAAACTCTACTAGAACTGAATAATATAAATTACCTTATTTAAAAAAAAAAGCAAGGCAGTGATAAATATTACTTTTTTATAAATGTCCATTCAGAGGATAAACTTTAATTAGCCTTCTATTTCTTCAAATAATGAGATTATCTGTGAGTTAATCACTTTGAAAATTATAAGGATACATACAGTTTTTCTCCAGCAACAAACCAATACTAGACACATATTTTCTCAAAGTTAAAACTACCAAAAACGACACATATTTATAAGAAACAAACTACACACATATATGATTGCTCATGTTTTTTTCGACACTGTATACCATTTGGAATCATTATTGTATGCTGTAGTGTATTTGTTAAATAAATAAATAAATAAATAAACAAGTTGTTGAATGAACTTATCGATTGTACTGACTTGCTTGCCAATATTTTATTTTGGTGGTTACACAAAAATTTCCATCGCACAAATATAGTAATAATTCTTTTGTAGACAGAATAATCAAAAATTACAATAGACATTTTACACAATATGATCTCTTTATAGGTAATTTTATAAGCTTAAGGTTATAATTGTCTCTTAGAAATTATTTTTCCTGTGAATTGTTCAGTTTGTCAGTAGTCTCTATGTTATTTAGATCTAGATTAAACCATTTGGAGTTGTTTGTTACTCTGTAGTGTTGTGGTGAATAAATAAATAAATTTTAGCTTTTCTAGAAAGGTACCATGATGATCAACATTGGCAATAATTAAACAAGCCAGTAATTTTCTGACACAGATTTTCTTTTTTAAAAATGGGAATAACAATAGCTAATTTTAACACATCAGGAAAAATATTATTATAATCAAGAGGTTTATTAGTTTTGTTAAAGAGATTATTATACAATTTTTAATATTTTTAATTATTTAAACAACAAAGTTGTATACCTCTTACATCTTAAATGTTTCCTGTTTAAAACATGGAAATATTTTGTACTATCTTTTGAGATACACTTGGAGTTTGTGTGTTGTTCCCTTATGATTTATCATATACTCTTACTTGAATTGGTTGAAGACTGAATAAGATGGTCGTTTGCCCTTATTTTAACTTCGCAAATATCACCTCTAGATAATAAATGAAAAATTTATTTTATTAGTTTTGCTAATATTAAAACCTGAGAAAATAAGCGTCAGATCACAACTGAATGGCACACCTATGCAGCCTATATAAATATATATGAGAAACAATAAAGGGCCTAATAACTTATTAGTGATTGAAGATTATTAAATTTAACACTTAATAATAGCTAAGTATCTAAAATAAACCTCTGTAAGCCATGAACAGCCATTTACCCAAAATTCTTATTTTCACAATACCATCAAATATACTTGGTTTTTCAACATTCTTCCATGTTTTCTGTCTACTATTCTAATTTTTAGCATATTCATATCAATCGCCTGTGTGTGCAACGTGGGAGTGAATCAGTGGCTATATGTAATGTATTCAAATTTGAAATACCTCCATTTTCTTCCTCTGGATACCTGGTTCTCAAATTAGTTTCCTCATTAGTTGGACTAGATACTAGAACTGATGCTTTTGTGAAAGATCAGATGTTTTCTATTTCTTCCTATATTTCCTTGGTTAGTTCTAGTGACATATAATCTAGGATACTTGAGAGGAGACTTTTTCGACTTGTAACAGCCTCCTCACTTCTCTTCAGATCACATATCCAAAGTTTGTCTTCACACAGCAAAGGTAGCAAAAACTAAACTCTCTTTTGTCAAAATTCACTTTGTTTCTTTTTTTTTGAAAATCTTCTATTTCTTCATAAGTACTATACTTATATTCTTGTATGGAAGGTAAAGTGGTTCTTAGTTTTAGTTTATACAGTAACTGAGCAGATGAAAGTCCAGATTCCAATGGAGTATTCCTATACTCTTGGATCATCGCACTAAAGTGAGTATATAGTATGAGCTAAATACTGAATGTTCAAGACCATATTGCTCTGAAAAGTGCTTAAATACTTCAGAAGTAAATTGTGGCCCAACATCAGAATACAGCTCACAAGGAATCCCGTGCCTTCCAAAAATATTTTTTAGCCTTCAGTCAGCTCAGAAATTGACATTTTACTTAAAAGGGTTATAAGAGGCTTATGATCAGTAACCAACAAAAATTCTTTTCCAATCAAGAAACTTGAAAATTTTTCACAGTCCCAAGTTAACATTAATTCTTCTTTTTCCATCTGAACATATCTTGTCTCAGTAGAAGAAATGGTTCGTGAGGCAAATAAAACTTTTTTCCATTCATGGTCTTGGTATTGTTCTACGTAATTGGTAATTTTATCATAAAATCCTTGATACTCTCAAATGATTGCAGTTGTTCACATGCTCAAAAGGTAATCTTTTAAAAAAATATCTTCAAAAAGGCAGGATAAATGTCATTAATTTATAACTTTCACTATAATAAAGCTAATAAGAAAAAAAATTTAACAATTTTTGCTAATGATTATTCGACAAAAGGTAAAATTAATTGTTCTCTCAAAACAAATTTATTTAACTCAGTATAGTCTACACAAAGTGTTACACGCCCATTTTTTCTTGGAAACACTACAATTAGAAAACACTAGTCAGTTGGTTTGTCAATTTTTTTTTTATTTAACATGCTATGTCAACAGAATTTTTTGTATTCTTGACAATAAAGTACATTTTGATTTGAATTGAATAAGTTTTATAATGCCATCAGTACAAATTTTGCTTAATTAATCCTTCTAGGGGCTGCAATAGCAAATGGCATGGCATTTTTATCCAGATGTATAGTATATGTATTTAGACACCCAATACATTCAAATATACATTTATATTTTGATAAAATATTTTCGTACTCTAAACCATTTAGATATCCTAGGCCCAGATTGATTATGGTCTTTTGACTTAACAAAGACTGTTCTTCAATAACATACATTTCTTCAATAGTGAGTATATTATTATATAACAATTTGACAGTTACTACCCTTAGTACCCGCAATTTTGTTTTATCAGAACTATAAAATTGTTTGGAAGTCTAATCAAATTGAAGTTTTAAATATTTACACAATTCTGACCCAATAACTGACACACTCGCTGTGATTGATATTCCACTCTACCTTCCAGTAAGGTTTGCAGCCCAGTTCCATTATAAAGAATATAAGATAATCTTCTTTTTTGGTTTTAATATTGCCTTCATTTTCTGAAACTTCAGTGGTTTTTCTTTGATGGTTTTTATTTCAAAACGTTTCTAATGGCCTTTATTTCCATAGATTAATACAAATAGCATTTGATTGCTGGATAGGTAATATTATTTATATGTTAAAAATTGCACCTTTTACACCTTCTATTGCTTCATGTTCTTGAAACCAGCATATAAATACAACCTCTAAATCAATTTTAGTTGCATCAATAATCAAACTCTCATCCAATTGTAATTTTTCTGACAGTTGCTCATCATAAACCCAATAACAATAACATTTCTAATTAAATCAACTTTTAAGTTAGCAAATTCATTAATTTGTGCAAATCATTAATAAAATGTCAATTGGCTCATCTTCTATTTGTTCTTCACTTTAAAGACTTGGGTCTCTCATACACTATTTTTTTTCAGTCCCAGAGTCAAACTTAGCTTTTACGACTCCATAAGATTTATTTTCTTGACTATTTAAGTTAAAGGAATTAAGATTTTTCCCATTATCTCCCAAGCAATATAAAAGCATATTAACTTGACTAGCATCATCTTTTTGATTTGAGATGCCAAACAAAATCTTTTAACCCTCCTGATCTATTTTGCCCAGTTAGCCAGGACACTGAAGTAAATCAAATGGTTCTGGTAGCTGCACTTGATAAGAAACTGCTGTTGATACATTGTAGCAATACATTTACACAACCTGTTTTTTATTTTCATTTTACTGAATGACCATTCAGAATACAATAACACTGCCTTTTATAAACAAATATAAATTTACATGAAAGTTACTAAATTATCATCTTGAATGTTAATTAATGTTATCAAGCAATTCAATTTGCGTTTTTCATATCTTTTAAATAGATATTCAAAAACTGAGAATAGTTAACAGTGTTTATTACAATGATGGATAATAATTGTGCAGATGATTAATAAGGAACTGTTGCAGTGTTGTAGGCACTTCTTAGTACAACTTGTATCATATTATTTACGACGAATTATTATTATTGCTGGTGCAAATTTTTGCATGTGGACTGTACTTTAAATAATTGTTTGAGCTGCTTTTTTCTCTGTTTAAATCTAAGTTCTATTTATGTAGCTTACATACCTCAATTCGTGCATTAACAATATTTTTTTCCTGTTCAGCTACATGAAGCCCAATAATACATAACAATATAAAACATCGTAAAAATAGTGTTTTTTGATTTGTAGAAAATCCCATTATTTTGCAGTAAAAACTTAAAAATTGATCTGTTGACTTTATAAAAACAATAAATTAGCCACGACGCACAAAAGAAATTAGATATCGCAGGAAATTATTGAGGTATTTATATTGTCGCAATAAATACAGCAGAAACACTTTAGATTGTGAATTTAAAGTACTAGCATAATACTTCATTCATAGTAAAATATTATTTAGGATTTATGCGGAACTCCAATCTATTTACAATTTTAAGAAAACAAACACAAGTCAAAACCGGAACGTAGATAAACCGGAACGGAACACGGATAGAGATGTGTCATTCGTGAATGATTCGATCTTACTGATTCGGTCACTAAAAAGTATTGAATGATCGAATCCTGCTTTACCGGCCGACTCGATCATTCACCCAAATTTAGCCAATTGTTCCGCTGCGTGCTGCGATCGAGCGACCGACTGGAGTTGTAGGAATTATGTTATTCTAAAAGAGTAGTGAGGCGATCGACGTCGGCCACCGACAGTCCTTTTTTTGGTTGAGTGATAATACGTTTTTGTGTTTAATCTGGTTTAAGCAAATGACCAAGTGTAGAAAAAAAATGTAAAATTATATCAGTAGTTCAACAACAGTCCGTTTTTTAATTATAGTAATGGCATGGCATAAATATTATCATGTAGTACAGATAAGGATATATTTTAGTTTTTAGATTAAGATAAATATAATTAGGATTTTAGAAAGGGTAGTTTTGGTCTTAGGCTCAGGAAATAAATAACTCGGGTATTTGGATTTGCCTATATTAACAATATATTTCAAAAAATAAATATTAGAGGTTATGGTTTAGAAACAAAACCTGCGAAGCTTTATCTTGTTTAAGCCGACTGCGTTTTTCTGTAATAACTTCACCAGCATGGGAAAAAATGCGTTCGCACGGAACTGATGTTGCCACTATGCACAGTCTTCGACGCATTAGGTTATAAAGTCGAGGATATAAGAGTTTTCTCTCTTCCCACCAACTTAGTGGATCTTCGGTCCGTCTGATGAGAGGTTCGTTAAGGTATTTATCTACCTCGATTATGCTTGCTGCAATGGGATTTTGCACAGTTAAAACATTTTTAACAGTATCGTCAAACTCGTCCCAAATAGAAGTTTTTTTATTTTCACTAGGGGTGCAAACACTGCTAACAGAGGGCATAGTTTCTAATGGAACAGTCTCATTAGTCAAATTAAAAGATGCAATTTTTGATTTAATTCCTTTTAATGTAGATTCATATTTAGTGGTAGAAGAGAAGCCATATTTTTTAAACCTGGATCAAGAAAAGTTGATTGAGTGGTTAATTCCATCGTTTCTGCATCTTTAAATCTCTCTTTTATCCCTTCTTGTAGTTTTTTAAGTAAAGCTGTGATTTTAGGTGAATTTTCTCGATTTAACATTTTATTTAAATGGATGGTCATAGAATTAACAAATAAAATTATTTTAGAAACTGTGACTGATTTCTCGGCACTGATTTCTTCAGTAATTTCGTAAAATAATTTTAATATTTCAAGAGATTCTTCCAAAATAGTCCAATCGGAAGGTAACAGAGTATTTAGTTGTGGTTCATCAATTGCTAATAAACCAACAATAGCATTTTTGATAACTATAAATCTTGATATCATATCATAGGTGGAGTTCCACCTAGTTACTACATCCTGCTTTAATTTTAATTCGGGTAACCCCATCCGTACTTGCATGCTTCTCAATTTTGCTAAAGCGCTTGAGCTCCGTTTAAAAAATTGCACAATAGCCTTCACCTTATCAACTTGTTCTTTAATTTCTACTAATCCACATTGTAAAACTAAATTTAGGGAATGTGCGAAGCATGGGAGAAATCTCCAGGGGGTCGATCTTATAGCTGCAGTTATGTTAGCAGCGTTGTCAGATACCACACATGCTATTTTATTTGAGATTCCCCATTCCTGAGCTTGCGTTTGAAGTAGTTCGGCTAAATTTTTTGACGTATGCCGCTCATCAAATTGAATACAACCCAATAAAAAAGAATTAAGAAATTGTTTTTTTGTATCATTATAATCAATAAAATGAGCTGTGATGGAAATAAAACTTTGATTGTTATTGGAAGTCCATCCATCCGTTGTTAGACAAAGAGCGTCAACTACTGATAGTTGTTTAAATATTGTTTCTTTCGTGCTATTGTACATTTTTGGAATTAAACTGTTTGAAATGGTTTTTCTATCAGGCATCTGATAACTAGGACATAACATAGTCACAAATTTTTTAAACTCGGGGTCTTCAACTACTTTAAACGGCTGGTATTCTTTTACGATGACCCTAAGTAGCTGTTCATCTAACTGTTTAGATTTGGCAAGAGATATTGGTCGGCGAATGAAATTTGTGATCATTTCCTGACTTTTCGAACATCCGGCGCGTGGAGCTGAGATTTTAGGAACATCGACGACCGCATTTTGAAGTACTGTGGACATGGAAGCGAATGATGTGCTTGGACCCATTTGAACAACTTCAGGTTGATCATCTTCTTCTTTTTCTTCTGTAGATATTTTGTATCGCCCACAATTTCCATAACGTACTTTTTGAATGCTAACGGCTTTATGCACAGACTTTATATACCTACCAAGATTACCTGTTGCACCTGAGCCAAAACTTAATATTTTATTACAATAGCTACACTTAGCTTTTCCAGTTCCTATAATAGTGAAATGTTTCCAAATTTCACTTCGTTTGCCTTTTAACTCAGACATAGTCCAAAATATGTTCAATATGTATATACAGTTCAAGTTACGAAAAATGTCCAGTTACCTATAAAACCGTCACCAATACAGTTTACACATAATGCTAGGAATATACGCAAGGGCATTCCTATTCTTTAAAAAGCTGAATAAATTAAATGTTAATTTCAAGTTAATAAATCACAAGATGAATTTTACCAGCATAACAGCTGTGCCCTTGATAATATCCCTAACAAAAATTGTTCATACTATGCTACCTCCTTCCTCCATATGAAAAAAACCAACACCAACCTCCAACCACAACATTCACAAAAAGAATTTATAAAAGAAGAAACTGTTAAACGAGTAGGTATTAAAAATATTAGTTCAAAAGTTGAAACCCATACTAAAGCATTTAATAAGAGCAACCCGAAAATGCAGTGACACAAGTATTTAAATTCGCACAACTAAAATATAAACCAATTTCGATCAATACTGTCCGATATCGATATCACAGCTATGGAGGTTAGAATCCTAACTATCATTAATTCAAAATTCAATTACAATCATTTTACTTAAAGAAAAAGACCAAATTATAATGTGTAAAGTCATTAGAACAGAGACAGAAAGTCTATACAATAATCGTTACCAATCGTTACAAACTAATGTTTTTAGATTGCATAATATAAATATATCTGAACGAAGAACGGACACGCAACGGCATTCAATTGACTGAAAGAGAAATAAATAGTAAATAGTGTTTGTCCCGGTTGGAATCTATCTGTGACCGAAAGAATGAATGATTGATTGAAAAGATTCGGTCACTTGGGAGATCATTCGCCGAGCGACCGAATCGCCAAAAAATGAACGAATGACACATCTCTAAACACGGAACTGCCAAACCAGTGTTGCCAGACGGTGACACATATCGATACGTGAAATGTGGAACATGTGGACTGGCTAATGAAAGCTTAAAATAACAACTGGTTAAAATTATCATACATTACTACTATTACCTAGAACAGATAGCAAAGGTGCATATTTCAACAAGCAATATACGAAACACCGTGACATTCTTATCTAAACAAACCGATTTACCATCATAAGAATAGGTTCTCATGCTAGGCGCTATACATTACGGAAATCCGTCTGTGCTGCATTTAAAGTTATTGTTATAATAAAATATTTTATACAAGCAACCTTTCGAATTGAAAAGCGACCTTAAATATAAACAAAAATATAACTGGTTTTAATAGTGTCGTTTACTTCTCTATTCATCAATTTTCGTATTATGTTATATACAATTAGATATACATATACAACAAATTATAATATTCTTAAAAATGTAATAAAATATTAAAAAAAAATAGAACCGGCTTCAGAAAAAATAGCTAAAAAGTAAAAAATAATGTTTTATTTATTCTTTAAATATAGACGTCTTGAAGTCGGCGCCCAAATAATGACTAATCTGTAATAATATATATCAAAAATATATAACATACACGTATTACTTATACTCTCTAATAACCTTAAACTTCCTAACCTAATACAGATTTTAATATGTATTCATAAAGGGTCACACCACTATTTTGATGTCGAACTACCGACAAAATTTGGTCGCTGCTGGGGTTGAAGTTGTTTCATAGATTACATTTAGTTTACCTAAGCGTATCTTCTATAACACGACCTTCAATAAAATCTACTAGCCTACAGCAATACCCCCAAAATATTTTTGCGCATGTCTCGGAATGCGAATTCATTATTGGTCCGTTTGGACATTTACAAATGCCCTATAGGAAGTCAATATTACAATTTGAGCGATTGGATGGAAATAGCAGTTTGCGCAATTCCACAAAGGGGCCCTGAGAGCGGATGATTCGGGCATCAGTTTTAAAAGATATAAAGTTAGCTATATATTTGGTTTATACGTAAAGTAATATAAAATACATCAACTATATTTTGTAATGGCTGGGTGAGTCTGCTTTAAAATGTCTTTATTGAAGGAATAAATAAAATATCATTTTTTACTTTTTAGCGATTTTTTTTTGAAGTCGGTTCTATTTTGTTTTTCAAAAATATTTTTTGTTGATTGTAAATATACTAGATTTAATATCTTTATCTTTAAAAACACTTTCAATAGGGAGTTTTTGTCTCTCTGTAACACTCTGCCTCTTATGGCAGGGTTCTTTTTCAAATTTCTCGGGTGTTTTTAAAGTATATGCATGGGCAAAACAAAACAATTTTAAAAAATAGGGACGTAAGATACTTAAACTTTTAAACTAAAAACCCCATCCCATTTGGAAAAAAACTAAAACAATAACGCTTGCACAACGCAACTCAGAATACATTTTAAATCTAAAGATTAAAGGATTATAAAATCACACAGGTAAATAATTATTGCACTGAAAAGTTCTTTAAGTAAATTTTTTAAGAAAATAGAAATTTTAAATTTCTCTATTCGGAACCAAAAGTGTCTATAACTGATTAAATTATTTCCTACCATTTTTCGGTGGACGCTCATCATACCTGATATCCTAGTTTCAGTTGTCATTACCGCAACTATGTTTTTACCTGTCTTAAAGTCTAAACGATCGTTCGATAAAGCAAGTAGTTGGTGGAAGTATCAAAAAAATCTTGAGGCATTTCTGAAGACACGGATAAAACTCACATTCGTTTGATAATAATTCAATGAAATCTAAGTCACATTCAGATAGCGCCTTACATTTTCATGTTGCCACCTACGTTATACGCTCAGCCTCAAAATTTTCTAAACCGTATTTTTTCAACTAAGTATATTTCTTCTCTGATCTGGTGTCACGACATCATTATTTTTTGTGCTTTTTGGATGAAGCAGACTTAGTGAGTCTAAATATGGAATAAATATGTTCAGCTTAAAGTACTGTTCTGCTGAGGTTATTGATCCTGGGCATCTTTATTTTATTACCTGATAGTTGTGCCATTTCTTCAACTTCTTTAGAAACTGTGAAAAATATACCGTCAGAATTTCCTCTATTAATAAAAATATATAATAAAATGTCAGTAATTGGTTAATATACTGTTTTACGGAGAGTAAATTAATACGTACACATTGAAGCTTGTTAGTAACTGGTTCAAGCTGTGCGGAATACCTATATATGATTTAAAGACAGACGAGAAAAACGGAGTTGGACACTCACAGGAAAATATTAGCTTTTGATCTAGTCTGTGAATTAAATTAATGATCTGCCGATATGCTTTCTAAACTTGCTCTTATCTTCAATTTTTTTTCTGAAAATATCCGTAAACATTTATATTTTGATGTCCAATGTGTTTCGGACAAAAGATAAATATTTGTTACAAGATTTCTTCTCTTGGAGCTATTCCGAAAAAAAGAATTATTTCTTTAATGGTGCCAATGGTATTTTGAATTTGTTAGACTATATTAAGATCACTTTTTTTACCTATAAGATTGTATTTCACAGTGTATTTTAGTCGGAATTGGTCATATTAACGAATTTATGAGTCTCTTGAAAAAAACTAATTTTTTAAAGAGCAACAGTCATATAAAAATAGTGGAATTAATAATCTGTATCCGATTTTATTATTATTTTTTTTTATATTTTTATTAGTTATTTTTAATAAACATTTTACTTCCAGGGGAGCGAGTGGCCCCCCTTGCCCCCCCCCCACAAACGACGCCTACGAGTATATGGTGTACTTATAATCTGCAAGAAGAGACCCATTAAAAAAAAACTTGCTGATATCTTGTAAAATTGATAGCCTTTTGTTTTTGTATTCGAAAATGACCAGTTTAAGTTTTTCACAAACCTTTTTGAACTAAAATATAGCACATCTCATACTGAAGAAAACTGTAGTAGCATTCCTCTTAGACGTCTAAGCATAACACGATGAGCAAAAAATACAACTATAATAACGCCAAAACCAAACACTCTAAATAATGTCTTATCCGGACAGAAGATATCGGCCATTAAAGCGATGATGAAACATATGCCGTAGGTTGACTGCGAATATTAAAGCTATAAATAAATCTTCTCTTCAAAGTTTTCGTAATGTTGTTTTACTTGTGTGTGATATAACTAACATTTTTGTTTCATGTTTAGACATAGTTGTATATTATTTCTTAGTTATCTCTTTTTAGGATATTTCCTTAAAATGTTGTTTTTTGTTTAAGTTTTTTTTTTTGTATTTGATACCATCATAATAAATATTGTATTAAAACATCGAATTTAAATCTTGTTTATAATTTATGCATATCGAAATTTTCTCCTGCGCACATACAACTGTGTAATTCTAAGCAAACGATTGGTTAACACCACCATGACTATTAAATGTGGCCTCGTCGGTCCACAAAATCCTCCTCACGTATAGGGGATTTTTATTTGCCATGTTCGTCAACCAGTGACAGACGGTCGAAATCGGTTTGTATTATCGCCTAGTGTAAAACATTAAAGTTCTACCACAGATTGCGTTTTTTGGTCTTCAAAGCGCCGGCCGCCGAAATAAAGTATAAATTAAATTTAAATATTTAAAGACTCTATTAGATATTATTATAAAAATAATATCAAAATATGAACACTTCTAGAAAAGTCAGTAGTATGTTGGGTACTGCCAAACACTGCAAAATTATTTCAAACCTTTTTTAGATTTCCCAATGATATAAGAATCTAAGTTTTTTTTTAATGTTATATAGTTTCTGACATAATAATAATTTGTAAAAACTTTAAGACGGAGGCTAAAACAGTTCTAAATACGCTATAGCGTACGCTATACTAATTCATATATTAAAAACCACTAAATAAACCTCGTTACTAACTATGTACGTGTTTTGGAAGCTCCGACAATACAAGTGAAATTGTGGAAATTACAAAGTAGTGTTCGAACGGTTACACTTAGTAAGTGAGAACGTTTACATCCCATTTCTTCCGTGGCATCGCGTTATTGAATGTAGAGATTTTTCGAGATCGCGTTTTTAATCCAGGTATTTTCCAAACTAAAAACTGATTTCGAGATTCCGAAACTGAAAGCCTTAACTGCAGGAATTATTTTTTCATTCAATATCTTTTGTTTTGTTTTGTTTGTCTAAAAATATTCAAATTTGTTATGTGGGCCTCATATAACCTACTCCGAATGTAAAGAATTTCTAATAATATTTTTACTTTCCTCGTAAAAGGAAAGTATTGTAATCGTGGAAAAATCACCCTTCGAGATTTTTACAGATCTTTACGTTTCAACTTTTAAAATTTTGGTACGAATCCAAGATGGCGGAACAAAATGGCGGCTTAATAAATTATTTAAAAATTCAGCCTGAAGAAACTATTTAATAGACTGATTTCAAATTATGCAATAATTACCTGTGGTATAAAGATGAATTAGTAAAACTGTAGTACTAATTCAAGATGACGGAATAAAATGGCGGCTATATTAAATGTTTGTAATCGTGAAAAAATTACCCTCCCAGGTTTTACATATCATTACGTTTTAGCTTTCCTAGTAACAGTCGAATTTAAGATAGCAAAACAAAATGGCGGCCTAATAAAATATTTAAAAAATCAGCTCGAAAAAACTACTAATTAGATTAATTTCAAATTTTGTGCAAGCATTAAGCGTAATGTAGAGACAAATTGGAAAGGTTTTAGTACGAATTTCAAACGGCGGGACAAAATGGCGCTAAATAAATTTTTTAAAAATCAACGTAAAAAAATCTTATTAAATGGGGGTGTGTGTCAATGTAAAAACTACTTTCTGAATTGGTTTTAAATTATACCCAAAAATCAAGTGTGGCATAAGCAGAAACTGATAAAATATTGATAGGAAGCCAATATGAGTTTTTGAGAAGACAGTATATATGTGTTGCTAAATGTCTATGCACAAATTCATAACGAGGGAAATTCCGGGTAAAGGAAATGTATCCATATTTTAGTTATTATTTGCATGTCATGTAAATACGTATTGTAAAATTCTCATTCACTGGTTTAAATTTTGTTTTTAACAAACTTGTATTAGGTTCACTTGTATGTCACTAACTAAGGTATATAAATAAATATAGTGAGTCGATTTTAACCAACTTCTAATTTTATTGTATCGATTTGAAATCTTGTAAGCGTACATAATTCGGTTGATAATATAATAATTTGCAACCATCAGGCTGATCGATGGTAACAAATGGTACCAATCGATTTTAACCTACTTCTAACTGTATGGATTTGAAATTTTTTAACTATATCTAATTCAGATAATAATACAATTTGGCACCATCGAGTTTATCCGATCAGCTTGGTGATACCAATCGATTTTAACCTATCTCTAATTGTTGTGTCGATTTGAAAATTTGCAAGTGTGGGTAATTCAAATGCCAATATCAAAATTTGGTAGCAGCTAGCTGATCTGACCAGCTCGATGATACCAAATTCTACACATGGTCCCTGCTAGTAAACCGCTCTTGCTTGGGCTCATTTGGTTTGTTTGGACGAGTCCAATACATAATATGGTACCATCGAACCTAAAGCTTGATCTAATTTGTTTTGTTTTGATAAGTTCAGTAAAGTGTGTAGAAAGTAAAAAATAATTTATAGTTTTAAAAAACTAGTGAATAAGCTTTTGTCAGTAACGCACTAAAAAGTACAAAATAATGTAATGTTAGCGTAATGTTGTTAATTAAACGTACATGCTTCTCAAATAAACGAAAAAGCGGATCACACTTTTTTTGCATAGTCGTTGAACAAGATATATTTTAAGAAAATTACATTATTTTGTACTTTTTAGTGCGTTACTGACAAAAGCGTGTTTTCTAAATATTTTAAACTATAATTTTTTATTGAACCGAGAATCATATGTGGTTTTATTTATTGGCGGTCAGTGTTGCTCGCATTCATAGCATAAAGCATGTTTGTTATGTTAGCATTAAAACTATTATTTTTTATCTAATCTTAGAGCAAGAAAAAATGTAATATTATATAAAATAAATGATCTCCATAAAAGTCATTCTCTTAGTTATATATGGATATTACAAAAAATATAAATGAACAGAAAATCTGAATTTGCTGACCACAAAAATTGTGAAAATCAGAAACATAATATTTCATTTTTGTGATGCGAGAGAGTATAATAGTATATAATATTTACGTTTTTCATATGCACGCCAATGGCAGAAGTGAAATGAATACAACATGCGCTAAAACCCTCTCTACATGTTACTAAAACACAATGTTTTCAAGTTCAGCTATATGACTGATCTAACAATATTATTAAATTTTAACCTTGCTCTTATTCTTTCATAAATCTGTAAAAATTCAAACTACTCTGTATGTGCATAACCACTATGTATACACTAAAATGGTAGAAGTAAAATGAATATAACATGTGCTAAAACCCTTTCTACATGTTACTAAAACACAATGTTTTCAAGTTCAGCGATATAACTGATCTAACAATATTATTAAATTTTAACCTTGCTCTTATTCTTTCATAAATCTATAAAAATTCAAACTACTCTGTATGTGCATAACAACTAAGTATACACTAATTTATCAATATAAATATATTAAACTTGGTTAAACATTACTCACAAAATATTTTGATAAGGTCCTACTCAGAATCAATAAAAATATTTCGAGTACAATAGAGTTCGAGTAAACACGTTTATGTATGACAATTCCAGGAGTGGGGTATCTGATTGGTTGTTAATCTGTGGTTCTACTCTACGTCTTGATTTTCCATTATTCAGTGCCGGACTTCGGAGATGCTGGTGGTATTGGCAGTACCTGGTGAAATAAAAAATATAAATATAAATTTTGAAGAGGACTTTTATCAATTTCATTTAATATGTGACCAATAATATATTTTTTTTATTATTAATACGTCAATTTATTATAATATCATGTAAATTTGTAATTATATGGATGACGCTTTTTTGAGAATGTACTTAATCAACAAAAATATACTTACCTATATTTTTCAGAATATTATGAATGGTACCTCTATCAATAAATACTGACATGCGTATTGATGTCTATATATATGATATAAACTACGACGCCTTTGAAAAACTGGTCGATGAATAATACCGTTAGTCGGAAAAACTACCTTTATAAAAATATTTGACCACATTATCCCCTTTCAGGGTACCTTACAGCATACACCCTTACAGCTATAGCAACAAGCATATTAAATACTTTTTCGTTTTAATTCTCATTTTCTGAACAGCTAAATAGAAACCTAAACCAATGATGAAATACCTATTTTGACATATCGAATGCTGTAAGTTTATTTAAGGAATCAAGGCGTCCATATATTTTAACATCCGCAAGCCTTCTTGTATTCCGGCTGGGTTAGCTTACATTTAATTTCAATTTCTGTTTTTAACTTTCTGACATGATTGAGGGCTTTTAATCATACTGTAGCAACATTAATAAGAAACAATTAATCGCTGCAAGGGTTTTATTCCAAAGATACCCCGTAAGGCGATAATATGATATAAAATATTTTTCACATGCCATTCAAAAAAAGGAACTAGTTTTTTTTTCTGTGAATAAAACTGTAGTCCATCTTATCATCATAAAGATAACAAGCGATTATTGTAAAAATGTATATTATTGGAATATCATTTAACTTAAATAAAAACTTAACCAAAATAACTACACAACCCTATTATCTACTTATTTTGTCCCAATTATTGTCAGAATAACATATAATAACAATACTATAAAACGGGCACTTTCACGGCCTAGGTAAATGAAATAATTGATAATGATTCACCCCGGATACAAAGTAAAAATTCATAAAATTTCTACCTCTAAAAATACATTATAACAAAACGTCATTTCTCTTAATAAATAGGGCAAAGGCATGGGGTTTTCATCGCTTGCTGACTTTCAGCCGGTTTATCGGTTGGCGAAGACTTTCCAGTTAAGTAGTATTAAGTTCACTATAAAATATTAATTTTCATGCGGAACACGCCAATCAAATCACATATTGTTTAATGGGTTTCCTATTAGTTCTTCGTTTATTGCCGCCGAGTTTTTAGGTGGAGTATAAATAAGTTTTGTTGAATACTCAGCGTGGGCTTCCTGCCTCGGTGGTAGAATACCCGGCACATTTAGAGTCTCTATAAAAATAAGGATATTCTTTTTTTAAGACCTATACTGTTAAGTAAATATGTTCCGTTAGCGTTAGGTTCTCTGAAAAACCATCATTAATGTCATAAAATCACACCTCAAATAATCGAAAAATCAGAATTGAAATGCGCGCGCACTTTAAGTGAAGTGAATGGCATGGCCTCCGCTTCCGCATGAAAATTAGGGTTTTGTCACAAATTAATTAAAATTTGTTTAATTTGTGGTTTTGTGAGATTACAGGTGGAATCACTTTTTACAAACTCGACCGTTCGTTTTGTCACGCGTCAAGTCAAGCTTATCCCAAACTTCTGTCAATGTTTTGACAGTTACTCTAACCTTACATATTTGAGAGAAATTTAGGTTTGCGTTTCACTTTAATATTATGAAAATTACTTAAATATCAATTTAATGTAATTTAATAATGAGTTACGATATAGCCACATTTCAAGATGGATTTGAGAGGAAGTCCCTAGTAGGTAATAAGTAAAATGTACGGGATATTCAAAAAGTCTGTTAGGTATTGGTGCCGTTGAACTTAAACAGGGTGCAGAATAACTCGAATCCCATTACCATGGCCCTATCTAGTTGGATGCTCCGGTCTCAAATGATGGGACATCAGAGTCGCCGACTTAATTTTAGGTCTGGTAGGTAATGGCAGAGTTTCTCTTTAGCTCTTTTTAATGGTCTGTTTTTAGGAAATAAAAATAAGGAAGAAGATCTATTTAAGTCCTGTCTTAAACTAGGTAAGTCATGGTATTATAGTAAACTAGTCGTATACCAGAGAAGAATTCATTAAAGTTCTGTTTCTTATAATACAAGTTAATTATCAGGCTAAACATTATCATTGAAATATTTAACAGTGTAAAGGGTGGTCTTTTCTAAATATACAATATTGTGTGACACTGGAAATACTTCGAAAGTTATACTAGTAGTCCTACATTACCCCGTCCTGCAAACTTATGGGGATGGTAAAATAGAGTTTTTTTTTAATTAAGTTATAATTTACATTTTTTAAATTTAAAATTCAGAGTTATAGTTACACATGTCAACAAAGCTTTGAAATACCTAAAATTAACAGAAGAAAAATAAAAAACAAGAATAGCCAATGAACTTAGAACCAATACAAGTATAAAAAATAATAAAAAAATAAAACAAATGGGTACTTATAAGTACCAACAAGGTAGTAAAACAATATATAGAATTTCAATATGAAAAATAGGGTTTTATAAAATTGTAGTAAAAGTTTAAAAAGAACAAAAATGCAATAAACATACAACTTTATTAATATGAATGAGAATAGTGTTCCCCAGCTGATAATGTTTTTTCAGATAATTTCTTAGTTTACTCTTTATCATTCTAATAATAGGACAATCGTTTATGGGATCAGGAAGATGGTTATATATTTTATATATATAGCTAGAACATCATGGCCGAATGCTCAGCTTTCTAACAAAAAAATCTGAAAAAAGGAACAAGATAGTCAAAGGGCACCCTGATTGCTGCTGCAGAACATGAAATAATATTTTATATTGGTAACTAAGCCTAGAATCTTCAACAGAAAATGTTCAAACATTTTTACTTGAGAATAAATGCAAACCACTGACATCCCCTCTCATCCCTTTAAGTCGAATATTGCATAACATCATAAGATTAACATGGGTTGCATAGGATTTTGTGCTGTATGTACAAAATGGACCTGTCCAAGTGCAAATTCACAGATTTCAGTGGATTTCAGGCTTTAGGATTTGTTTTGATTTGATACTTTACTTTTATCTGTTAATTTTTCACTTCACTGTTAAGAATAATATAATTCTACAGAGAAAATTAGGATTTCGGGAGAAAAGATTTTTTGTTGTAGTTTACCTCAAAATGCCACCGGTGGCAAAAAGAAGAACAATTAGTTTTTTTATGGAATTTTTATAGCGAGTCATTATCATTGTCAATCTAAGTTGTCATACAAAACAAGCACGTCAAATTAAAAAAAAACATATGGAGTTGAAACATCCTACAGTGTCATGAACTATCAATGAGGCAACTTCTTCCGAATCAAATAGCCCGGTAAGAATTTTTTTTTGTTAAGTCTATATAGGTACAGGGTGTTAATTAAGTACATGAACTTCATGAGCTTATTCTTTATTGAATTTTTAGATAAAAAGTTCCTATTCTTTAAGCATAGGCCCTAAACGGCTTAGTTTTGAAAATACAGGGTGTTGATTTTTTTTTTCAAAATGCTTTTTCCTTGATAACTATAAAATGCAAGGTGGAATAATGAAGTTGAGTAGTTGAGAATTAGTAAATGTTTTTAGTAGATATCTTAAGAGACCGCTTTTAAGCACATAACGATATTCCTCATTTTTACCAGTGCCAGTGGAGTGTACAGTGTTAGCATTTCATATATTTTTTAATAAAACCCTCTATATTTTTTCAAGCCGTTTGAAACAGCATTCGAAGAACTTTTCAAAAACACTATCTATTACTACATTTATTTTTTCAGAAATTTTGAAATATTTAACGTCAAAAAACACATTTTTCTCATTAAGAATATGTTTTGACAACAACTGAAATTTTTATTTATACAGTTATGATAATATTTTGTTTGGTAATTTGTAGGGTTTTATGTAAGTTTCTTTCTTACACACTGGCAAAAAAATTATTACCTTAATATGTATCTTTTGAAAAGCACGTTTGGTGCTTTCAAACCCTGTGAAAATAGAGAAGATATTTCATTTAAAAAATATAAATCTAGTACACTGTGCATACACCCTGTAGAAAAAAGAAAATCCTACAAACCGATAAAAAAAATAATCATTCTAGTTTAAACAATAAGAAAGTTAAGGTGGTTTTTTTTCAGTATTTGATACACTACACAAATGCAACGAGATTATCTGCTCTCTATTTCATCCATTTCTACCAGTGCTTTTCAACTACCGAAATTCACAATAGGAAATTCCTTTGCAAAGCAACCAATCTAAAACTAAAATATAAAAGCCAACGTACCAGCAACAACCGAGAAAAAGGCGCCGATATCCTTTGCATATCAATAGGCAGAAATTCTATTGGCCAGACAGTCTCCAATTATCTCCAAATCTGATGCCGCCATGGATGATTAATCTCGTCCGGGAGTCAACTGTAAACATAATACAGGTTTTGCCATTGGAGATGCGAGGCGATTTATGAAGGCAGCTTTAAAAATAAAATATATTATCAATTTATGATCCTCTATTTTGGATCTTATAAGAATAAGGGAATTGGTGCTTCCATCTCTTCCATGGACCACACACTACTGGTTTATATGGTATTTTGGATATTGATATTGCTTTCTCATTTTTTTCAATACCTATATTATTTTGAATTATGTTTTCCACTAAAAAAAAATATACAATGTGGATAGCAATAAGAGATGGGTTAATGATGATTTCAGACACTCAAGCAGTAACTTGAAATATTTATATCAATTATAATATTACAATAAACAATACAAAAAATCAATACTATCAACAAAAAATATCAAAGTTAATAATATTGTCTCTTGTGCATGGAATATTATAAATAAATTATCTTGTAAGACAAAGAGAGAACATAATTTATCGATTAATAGTGGAGATCAACAAAACATATTTTAGACTGTCCTAATACTGTTTTGCAAATTCATTTAATGTATTCTTTAAAAATGCAGCAGCTAATGTAACTCAACAATTGTCTTTAGCAAATAATTCATATAACAGTAGTAACACTAATTATTTGAATGATTATTATAATGAAAAAAAACTTTTGTTGTGTTCTTTTCTGGAAGAAGAATTCTATGCATTAATAACAAACTTAAAAATAAAAAATTATTTGATCCTGATGAGGTACCCAACTATTTGTCTGTAATGTATTGCCCTCCGCTTCCGCATGAAAATTAGGGTTTTGTCACAAATTAATTAAAATTTGTTTAATTTGTGGTTTTGTGAGATTACAGGTGGAATCACTTTCTACAAACTCGACCGTTCGTTTTGTCACGCGTCAAGTCAAGCTTATCCCAAACTTCTGTCAATGTTTTGACAGTTACTCTAACCTTACATATTTGAGAGAAATTTAGGTTTGCGTTTCACTTTAATATTATGAAAATTACTTAAATATCAATTTAATGTAATTTAATAATGAGTTACGATATAGCCACATTTCAAGATGGATTTGAGAGGAAGTCCCTAGTAGGTAATAAGTAAAATGTACGGGATATTCAAAAAGTCTGTTAGGTATTGGTGCCGTTGAACTTAAACAGGGTGCAGAATAACTCGAATCCCATTACCATGGCCCTATCTAGTTGGATGCTCCGGTCTCAAATGATGGGACATCAGAGTCGCCGACTTAATTTTAGGTCTGGTAGGTAATGGCAGAGTTTCTCTTTAGCTCTTTTTAATGGTCTGTTTTTAGGAAATAAAAATAAGGAAGAAGATCTATTTAAGTCCTGTCTTAAACTAGGTAAGTCATGGTATTATAGTAAACTAGTCGTATACCAGAGAAGAATTCATTAAAGTTCTGTTTCTTATAATACAAGTTAATTATCAGGCTAAACATTATCATTGAAATATTTAACAGTGTAAAGGGTGGTCTTTTCTAAATATACAATATTGTGTGACACTGGAAATACTTCGAAAGTTATACTAGTAGTCCTACATTACCCCGTCCTGCAAACTTATGGGGATGGTAAAATAGAGTTTTTTTTTAATTAAGTTATAATTTACATTTTTTAAATTTAAAATTCAGAGTTATAGTTACACATGTCAACAAAGCTTTGAAATACCTAAAATTAACAGAAGAAAAATAAAAAACAAGAATAGCCAATGAACTTAGAACCAATACAAGTATAAAAAATAATAAAAAAATAAAACAAATGGGTACTTATAAGTACCAACAAGGTAGTAAAACAATATATAGAATTTCAATATGAAAAATAGGGTTTTATAAAATTGTAGTAAAAGTTTAAAAAGAACAAAAATGCAATAAACATACAACTTTATTAATATGAATGAGAATAGTGTTCCCCAGCTGATAATGTTTTTTCAGATAATTTCTTAGTTTACTCTTTATCATTCTAATAATAGGACAATCGTTTATGGGATCAGGAAGATGGTTATATATTTTATATATATAGCTAGAACATCATGGCCGAATGCTCAGCTTTCTAACAAAAAAATCTGAAAAAAGGAACAAGATAGTCAAAGGGCACCCTGATTGCTGCTGCAGAACATGAAATAATATTTTATATTGGTAACTAAGCCTAGAATCTTCAACAGAAAATGTTCAAACATTTTTACTTGAGAATAAATGCAAACCACTGACATCCCCTCTCATCCCTTTAAGTCGAATATTGCATAACATCATAAGATTAACATGGGTTGCATAGGATTTTGTGCTGTATGTACAAAATGGACCTGTCCAAGTGCAAATTCACAGATTTCAGTGGATTTCAGGCTTTAGGATTTGTTTTGATTTGATACTTTACTTTTATCTGTTAATTTTTCACTTCACTGTTAAGAATAATATAATTCTACAGAGAAAATTAGGATTTCGGGAGAAAAGATTTTTTGTTGTAGTTTACCTCAAAATGCCACCGGTGGCAAAAAGAAGAACAATTAGTTTTTTTATGGAATTTTTATAGCGAGTCATTATCATTGTCAATCTAAGTTGTCATACAAAACAAGCACGTCAAATTAAAAAAAAACATATGGAGTTGAAACATCCTACAGTGTCATGAACTATCAATGAGGCAACTTCTTCCGAATCAAATAGCCCGGTAAGAATTTTTTTTTGTTAAGTCTATATAGGTACAGGGTGTTAATTAAGTACATGAACTTCATGAGCTTATTCTTTATTGAATTTTTAGATAAAAAGTTCCTATTCTTTAAGCATAGGCCCTAAACGGCTTAGTTTTGAAAATACAGGGTGTTGATTTTTTTTTTCAAAATGCTTTTTCCTTGATAACTATAAAATGCAAGGTGGAATAATGAAGTTGAGTAGTTGAGAATTAGTAAATGTTTTTAGTAGATATCTTAAGAGACCGCTTTTAAGCACATAACGATATTCCTCATTTTTACCAGTGCCAGTGGAGTGTACAGTGTTAGCATTTCATATATTTTTTAATAAAACCCTCTATATTTTTTCAAGCCGTTTGAAACAGCATTCGAAGAACTTTTCAAAAACACTATCTATTACTACATTTATTTTTTCAGAAATTTTGAAATATTTAACGTCAAAAAACACATTTTTCTCATTAAGAATATGTTTTGACAACAACTGAAATTTTTATTTATACAGTTATGATAATATTTTGTTTGGTAATTTGTAGGGTTTTATGTAAGTTTCTTTCTTACACACTGGCAAAAAAATTATTACCTTAATATGTATCTTTTGAAAAGCACGTTTGGTGCTTTCAAACCCTGTGAAAATAGAGAAGATATTTCATTTAAAAAATATAAATCTAGTACACTGTGCATACACCCTGTAGAAAAAAGAAAATCCTACAAACCGATAATAAAAAATAATCATTCTAGTTTAAACAATAAGAAAGTTAAGGTGGTTTTTTTTCAGTATTTGATACACTACACAAATGCAACGAGATTATCTGCTCTCTA
This sequence comes from Kuschelorhynchus macadamiae, assembly GCA_030620095.1. Taxonomy (NCBI): domain Eukaryota; kingdom Metazoa; phylum Arthropoda; class Insecta; order Coleoptera; family Curculionidae; genus Kuschelorhynchus; species Kuschelorhynchus macadamiae. The sequence goes on along the minus strand of JAUTXW010000910.1, from coordinate 27,295 downwards.
TTTCATCCATTTCTACCAGTGCTTTTCAACTACCGAAATTCACAATAGGAAATTCCTTTGCAAAGCAACCAATCTAAAACTAAAATATAAAAGCCAACGTACCAGCAACAACCGAGAAAAAGGCGCCGATATCCTTTGCATATCAATAGGCAGAAATTCTATTGGCCAGACAGTCTCCAATTATCTCCAAATCTGATGCCGCCATGGATGATTAATCTCGTCCGGGAGTCAACTGTAAACATAATACAGGTTTTGCCATTGGAGATGCGAGGCGATTTATGAAGGCAGCTTGAAAAATAAAATATATTATCAATTTATGATCCTCTATTTTGGATCTTATAAGAATAAGGGAATTGGTGCTTCCATCTCTTCCATGGACCACACACTACTGGTTTATATGGTATTTTGGATATTGATATTGCTTTCTCATTTTTTTCAATACCTATATTATTTTGAATTATGTTTTCCACTAAAAAAAAATATACAATGTGGATAGCAATAAGAGATGGGTTAATGATGATTTCAGACACTCAAGCAGTAACTTGAAATATTTATATCAATTATAATATTACAATAAACAATACAAAAAATCAATACTATCAACAAAAAATATCAAAGTTAATAATATTGTCTCTTGTGCATGGAATATTATAAATAAATTATCTTGTAAGACAAAGAGAGAACATAATTTATCGATTAATAGTGGAGATCAACAAAACATATTTTAGACTGTCCTAATACTGTTTTGCAAATTCATTTAATGTATTCTTTAAAAATGCAGCAGCTAATGTAACTCAACAATTGTCTTTAGCAAATAATTCATATAACAGTAGTAACACTAATTATTTGAATGATTATTATAATGAAAAAAAACTTTTGTTGTGTTCTTTTCTGGAAGAAGAATTCTATGCATTAATAACAAACTTAAAAATAAAAAATTATTTGATCCTGATGAGGTACCCAACTATTTGTCTGTAATGTATTGTCTGAGATTATGAGGCCAGTGGTGTATTTTTTTGTACTGGAAAATTTCCATAATCTTTAAAAACCAATACTCAAACCATTTGAGTATTGTTTTTTGGATAGATTTCTTGCTTTTCTAAGAGCTAATAATGTAATTACTGATAGACAACATGGCTTCCAAAACTCCAAGTTTACTCATTTGGCTAAGAATGCACTATATGATGAATTGGTGCACTACATTGATACTGGAATTTTTTGTGACCTCAGCAGTGCTTTTGATTGTATCAATTATGATACGTTGCTGGCTAAAATGGAATGTTATGGAATGCTTGAACAGCCCTTGCAATGGATACAATCTTTTCCTGTAGACAAAGAGAGTGGAATGGTTAGGAATTGAATAATGCAAAAATAAGTAGTGCATATTGGGTTAAATTTTTAGGGATTTACATGGATTCTTGCTTAGATTGGAAAGAACATTGCAACCATATAATCTTACGACTGAATTCAGCTTTTTATATTTTATTAAATTACAGAAAAATATCACATGGGCAACTCTTAATGTTATACTTAATAAAATTACAGTAGACAGACTAGTCTACATGTTGAGATATGTAATTTTATTAAATATTTGCTTCAATTAATTTAAAGTTAAATATTTTTATTCAGTTGCGAAAAAGCCAAAAAAGATTTTTGTTTGTCAATCTAAACGCAACAAATAATCTGAACACATTTAAAAATAACATTATAGATGGCTTCAAACTATCATTTTTTTTCATATCTAGGTTACATGTCAAACAAACTGACAAATTTTAAAATTTTGAAATCAATTCTTTTCTATTATTTAATTTTTCTCTCTTACGATCGGCGCACTGATGAGTCCCGATAGGATGAAAGTATTTGTACAACTACTCTGTGTCTATAAAAACTTAAGGTAAATGATATAATTTATTATGCTTGCTTAAATAATATTGTTTATATATGTATCGAAACATTCCGTAGACAGACTAGTCTACATGTTGGGATATGTAATTTTATTAAATATTTGCTTCAATTAATTAAATTAGTATAAGTTAAATATTTTTATTCAGTTGCGAAAAAGCCAAAAAAGATTTTTGTTTGTCAATCAAAAAAGAAACTATGCCAGCACACTTCAAAATAATCTGACTGGTAAAGAGAATTTTATTAAGGCAAATACGCCTACAATAATAATAAAACCAAAGGTACCTCAAAAATCTGAAAAAAATTGGAAAGAAATAAAAACTGCCATTAATCCGACTAGATTAAATGTGGGAATAAGAGGTATAAAAGAAACCAAAAAGGGGAATATTGTAGTGAAGTGTGAAACTGATCAGGAAATAAAGAAGTTTATGGATGAAGCTAAAAACAAACTAGGAGGAAAGTATTATTAGTTTAATTTATTAGTTTATTAGAAAGAAAAAGAATTTATGAAATTGAACAACCGAAAAAGACACTACCAAGGATTAAGATCCCTGGATATACTAGAGATAAATCAGAGGCCGAATTAGAAGAACAATTAGGAAACAAAATAAATGGAAAAACACATGTGATCTATTAAAAGTAACATATATAAGAAAAAATAAAAATAACTCTACAATTTACGCAGAATGTTCTGGAGGTCTTTTTATGAAAATGATTAATTGTGGAAAGTTATACATAGATTGGGAGAGACTGCGAGTGTATGAGGATCTTACGGTATCGAGATGTTTCAATTTCCAGGGGTTCCACCACAAAAGTAACAGTGCACAAAGGACCAAGTATGCAGGAACTGTGCAGGTGAACACACAACAGTTGAATGCAATAATCAAAATAAAAAATGTGTTAATTGTGACACTGCAAACAAACAATTTAAAACTCAGTACAACATTGATCACACTGCCTTAGATTCAAACTGTCCATCGCTAAAATATCATATGGAACTAATAAAAAATAAAATGGACTATAACTCTTAACACTCATGGTTATTAATATGCAGGATGAAATTCTAGATATAATGGAGGATGAAACAAACATTAGTAGTGCGATGTTTGATAGTAAGAATGTAAAGAATTTAATCCTTTGTAATCAATTAAGTATTATTCATATTAATATTAGAAGCGTTAATAAAAACATTGACAACTTGGCTAGTTTTTTAGAGACATAAATTGAATTTTATTGATATTATTGTTCTAAGCGAAACCTTTCAACTTGTGACTATTGAGAATTGTAATTTACCGGGTTATAAAACCTATTATAACCAAGCTAATCATAACAAAAATGATGGCATTATATTCATGGTAAAGAACAATATTAATACCGACTTTTCTTTTACTTAGTTAAAGAACTCAAGAGCAACACTGAGCAGAGTGACATTTGAAATAAATAATGTATCATATGCAATAATAGCAAGTTATAAGCCACCTCCTATACCAAAAACTGACTATATAAATGACATACATTCCTATTTGGAAGACTTGACAACTGAAGCGAATATTCAAATATTTTTAGGGGACATTAACATTAATATTTTAGATAGGGACAATGATAGTGTAATGGACTACCTTTCTCTGATGAACTCTTGGTTATCAATCCTACATAAACTCAATAACTAGACCTCTCACTAAAACTTGTTTAGATCATATATTTGTCAAAGAAAAACTAAAATTAAACAGTCTAAAGATAAATTCTTATATTCTTAATAGTGATGTAACTGATCATAACCCTGTCATGCTTCTTATTAGTCACAATAAAATAGCTAACAATTTAAAATTAAGTGATCGCGAAGCTATAACAAAATCTAAAATAAATATAACCAAATTTAAAATAATACTGAATGAATTTGACTGGTCATGTGTTACGAAAGAAAGTAATCCTGAAACAGCCACTAAAATATTTATAAGCTCATTCAAAGAACTTATGAGTAGGGCTACTGAAACTCATTTAGTATACACAAAAAAATACAGAAAGATAAAGAGCTGGATAACTAATGGTATCATAACATCTATTAAAAAAAGGAATAAAATGAAAAAATGTTACTTGCTAATAATAATGTGCAACTCATAAATGAATATAAAGAATATCGCAATAGACTTAATAAACTAATTAATAAACAAAAGAATGATTACTATAAACATCAAGTAGAAAATAATAAAAATAACCTGGGAAAACTTTATGAGATTATTAAGGATGTAACTTAACATAAATACAAAATTTTTGCTGTTTACTGAAATTTTACAGGATAGTTTAAATTCTTCTTTTACAGAAAGGGAACTAATACTAAAGCCTAAACAAAGGGGAACCACTTTTATCTTTACCAATGAGTTAAGGGAAATGAGGGAAAATCTTCAATTTCTTAATGACTTGTGCAAAACTTTTAATACTGAAGGTCTAAAACAAGAAAGAAATTCTTATCGCTTAATGTATAAACGTGCCATTACTGATTGTAAGTTAATTTCCAACAACACCAGAATAAAAAACTCCAGTAATCCCACGAAATGCATGTGGGAAATAATTAATGAACATCGGGGAAGCTCCAATAGGCTGTCGGGTGTATCTAGTATCACGGCAGATGAATTTAACACTTTTTTTGTTAACATACCTAATGAAATACACAAGAACATTGTTGTCCCAGTGGATGTAGATCCGCTCAGACACATAAATAGTCAAAATTTTAATATCAACCAAAGCTTTTGTTTTTCGGAAGTCACTTTCATTGAGGTTAGAGATATAATTAATAAACTAAATAATAAAACAAGTCGTGACTGCTTTGATCTAAATGTCCCCCTACTAAAACTAATAAATAATTTGATCTATATTCCGCTTGCAAAACTAATAAACTTGTGTATCTGTAAGGACGTTTTTCCGGACTGCCTCAAACATGCTGTTGTGGCACCAATACACAAAAAGGGTAGCACTGGGGATGCCTCAAACTATAGACCAATCTCACTATTGCCAATACTTTCAAAAGTGTTTGAGAAATGCTTAGCTTCTCAAATCGCAACCTAGTTTGAAACTAAACACATTTTTTCAGAATCCCAATTTGGCTTTAGGAGGGAGCGGAATACTGGTTTGGGTATCCTGGACTTAGTTTCTTACATAGAGGACTCTTTTGAACATCTTGAGTATGTTTCTACTGTATTTTGTGACCTGAGTAAGGCATTTGATTGTGTCCCCCATGATGTCTTGCTGCGGAAGCTGGGAGCATATAATTTGTGCAGTAGTAGTATCAACCTGCTCGCCTCATATCTGACTAACCGGACTCAACATGTGAGACTTGCTGATGGTGATTCGGATGTCCTACCAGTAACAGTTGCAGTGCCTCAGGGATCGGTGCTTGGTCCTCTACTTTTTCTTATTTACATCAATGATCTGCCCCTTGCTCACCCTGAGGTGCATTGGACACTCTTTGCCGATGATACGACAATAGCTTTCAAACACCAAGATAAACAACTGTCTCAAATGAGGACCCTTGAGGCACAAGGAGTAGCTGAGACATGGTTTTCTTCTAATATGCTATTCCTGAACGTAGCAAAAACCAACAATATGACATTTTCCATGAGACAACTTTCTGGCGAGGAAATTGAGTGTGATGTGAGGTTTCTGGGTGTTAACTTGGACCCTAGGCTGCGATGGCACAACCACATAAATTCCATCTGTAATAAATTAAATTCAAACATTTTTGTCCTGAGAAATCTTGCTCACTGTGTAACCAGGGATGTGTTGCTGCAGGCATACTATGCCCTCGTGCAGTCGCACATGTCTTATGGAATCATCGTTTGGGGTCATGCTTCGGATGTCTCGAGAGTCTTTGGTCTCCAGAGGAAAGCTATCAGGGTAGTTAGTGGTTTGTCATATAGGGATGATTGCAGGGACACATGTGTGATGTTAAACATATTAACCCTACCTTCCCTGTACATGTTGGAAACATTATTGTATGTTAAAAAAAACCTAACAGGATATAGAAGACATGTTGATGTCCATGAATATGATACAAGAGGTAAAGGTGACCTAGTCACAGGTTACTGTCGTCTGAAAAGGTGTCAAAATGGCTCAAACTATTTGGGTATAAAACTTTTCAATAAACTTCCAACTTCCTTGAGGGAGGCACCACTTAAAGTTTTTAAGAGCTCCATAAAGAAGTTGTTGCTCCAGGGGGCATTCTACTCAGTGGACGAATTTTTAGATTCTGCGTGTATTTTATAGTGTGATTTTATAAGATGTCAATGTTTGTGTTGTATTTTATTTTAGTTTTAACTTAATTTTAGCAATATATGTATGTATCTTAAAATATATAGTATTTTCTACTGTTTGACGTGTGTAAACTTTTTTTTGTACTGACACGAATAAAGAAATTTGAATTTGAATTAACTTATGAAACGAAAACAAATAAATGTAACTCGGTTAATATAAAAAATACCGTTGATGAGAACTTTACTGATCCCTTGGATATGGCGAACTTTTGTAACAATTACTTTATAAATATCGGGGTGAAAATGGCTGACGCTATTCCTCTTCCACAGATGGAATGCCGAGCAGGTCCACCAGTTTCAAACTCTATATTCCTAAGTCCCGTATCAGCAAATGAACTAATAAAACACATTTACTCCCTTAAGAACAATAGCTCACCAGGCTATGATGGTATTCAAGTTCATGTAATTAAACAGATTCACTTAGAAATAATTAATCCTTTATTGTATATATTTAACCTGATTTTTGAAACAGGAATTGTTCCATCAGACTTTAAAATATCAATAGTTACGCCTATACATAAAGCTGGGTCACTAAGTTGTAATAATAATTATCGACCCATAAGCCTCATAAGTAACCCAGCTAAGCTGTTTGAAAAATGCTTAAAGGAAAGATTAACTCAGTTTTATATAAATAATCTTGTCACAAAATCAGTATGGGTTAGTAGAGGGGTATAGTACTTCAGACGCGATGCACCGACTTGTAACAGAGGTTGTACATAATTTAAACAATGATAAAAAGTGTATTGCTGTATTTCTAGATCTTGCAAAGGCTTTTGATACTGTACCTCATGATAAAGTTCTTCAAGTTCTTTACAATAGTGGTGTGAGGGGAATAGCATTTAAAATATTTGAAAGTTACTTGACTAATAGACACCAGATGGTAAAACTTAATAACATCGTAAGTAATAAACAGAAAGTAAAGATTGGTGTTCCTCAGGGCACAGTTCTGGGACCATTACTTTTTGTTTCCTATATCAACTCCCTATTAAAAACTAATTTATATGGGTTACCTGTGTCTTATATAGATGATACAGCAATAGTCTTTGCGGGTGACATGGGATAGCGTGAAACATCAGGTCATAAGTGGGTTTAAAAAAATAAAAAATTGGCTTCAAACATATAAGCAACCTTGAACTTCGCAAAGACAAACTATATCGCTTACTGCCTTACTAGAACTAATAGACCTTATTTTAATAATATTGATAATTATAGTCTTTTAGAAATATCACATACAAAGTACCTAGGCATAATCATTGATCAATTCATAAAATGGCAACCGCATATTGACTATTTATCTAAAAAAATTTAAATGTTAATTCATAAATTCTATCTTTTGACGGAGTTTCTAAACAGGAAAATACTGATAACAGTTTATAAAGCTTTTGTTGAATCTATAATTAGATGCGGAATACTAGTTTGGGGTGGACTCTATGATTCCAGTCTTTATAAATTAAAGATCATTCAAAAATATATAATAAAAATAATACTAAAAAAAAACAAATTGTATCCAACAAGCATGCTTGACTGACATAAGAACAATTTATATGACAACAATATGCTCTTACATACATTGCCATGACAGAATGAAAATAGCCATAAATCATAATTATGTAACTAGAGCAAATAAAAACAAAGAAATTCAACTTCCCACTAGTCACAATAATCTTAATTCGAAATATGTAACTTATATTGGACCAAAAATTTATAATAGAATACCATTATTGATACGAGAGGTAAAAAATAAGCATACATTTAATTTATTATGCAAAAAGTTTATTTATGACAACTATACACTGCTTGAAGGGTTGTTTTAACTTGCAATGCTAAACTAAATTTACATATAATCTAAAAAACTATCTTGACTTTCAATAATTTTTATTGTATAAAATTTTCTTTGGTGTTGATTGTGTTGTGATGCAATTAAATATATTCAGGACTATGTTTATATAAATATACTTATTCCTTATGCACATACAGATGTTCCACATCTAGGTGGATTCTATTAGAAAACTTTCTGATTATTTATAAATTTATTTCATGTTGTGTACTATAATTACTGTTTAATGTTATGAAAGTTTTGTTAATAAAGTATAAAGTATATTTTTAGAGAATAGTAAATCAGAATGATACAATCTGTTCTTTCTGTATATGACCTTTAATATTCTGAAGAATATTCAATGAACACAATGCATTTTTGTAAGGCCCACCCTATATATCTAATGATTGACTCAAAGTTTCATAAAGTGATATTAAGAGTTTTTCCCTTAACACTTTTCTTAGCATATAAAATTTGTGAATTGGAGATTTAGTACCCATACTAAGCACCTTGGTAACCTCTTTTATGTACTACACATCAGAACTATTAAGTCTCAGACAATCAAAGTTAAGTTTTTTTTTTTCGGTTAGTGAATATGTAATGTCATAAGTTTTTCAGATGTTAGGGAAAGGCCAAACAAATCAAACCATTGCTTTATCAGTCCGATTCCAACTTCAGCAATCTCCCTAACTCGCTGTCAAGTATCACTTTTAAAAAGCAAAACCGTGATATCTGCTTCTGATAGTGTATTCCCTTCCACATTAGCCACCATTAACAAAGAATTTATATATCTAATAAAAAGCAACGGACTCAAGATTAGAGTCTTGAGTCCGTTGTACCACAAAGGAGACTTTGTGGTACACCAATATAAATAATTTTTGAATCACTTATCAAAGATACTTAATATGCCTCCCTGATACCATATCTATAGAGTATCTGTATTCACTTTCACAACTTACATCCCCTCTGAAAGATATACTTTTTATTTCATAGTATTAAAGCTTTTGCAACAGAACTGTGTGATTAACACAATGAAATGCGAAAAAGAGTCTGATCCTCATTAATGTTGAGGTATACACTATCATGCAGGGAGAACATAGAGTTAAAGGTGTTTTTTGGTGCCTGCAATCCAAACTGGTGTGGTGTTATAAGTGAACCTACCTCATACTTAATTGAGTGTTTATTATTTTATTGTTGTTGATGTATTTTTATATTCAAGTTTTTTTTCCAACAATAAAGCATATTTAAGTATTGACCATGCAGCACCTTTAGAAATTGGGACAACCTTATTTTGACTAATTTTTTAATCACCTTTGAGAAAGTCGCAAGTAGGGATATAAGTCGATATTGGAGGGGTCGGTTGAATCACTTCACTTGTGCAGAAGAATCACAACAGTCTTTTTTAAACAGGATGGAAATTTACCCTGTTGAAATGAAACACTGATAGAACTAGTGAGAACTTGTAAAGCCACCTCTGGTAAGTTCTCCAATATTCTTACGGAGACACCATCTGCAGAATGCTTATTCCTTATTTATCTAAAAAATGTTTGAAGTTTTTTTAATCTCATGTCAAGAATGGTATAGTCTGTTTTTTCAGCAGCCTTATTAAGACTTAAATCTATCTATGATTTTCTGTTGCTATGTTGATATTAATAATATATGAGTATTAGAAAAATTAATAATAAAAAACAAATTAAGATATATGTAATCTTAACTTAATACACTTCATTGGAAGCTAGATTTTTTACCAACGAAAAAATATTAGATTGTGGAGACTGACTATAGAAGACTGGCATATGGATTTGATAATGTACAAAACGAAGCTTATAAGAACACATATATATATATAAAGGATTATTAAAATTGGGATAATTTGCATAAATATAACTAAGATTGTCTATGTCAGTTTGCTGATTAGTTTGTGTGTTCTAAAAGTGCACAAGCATTTTTTATTAACCTACAGTCGCTTTTATGTGAAGTTATTTTGGCTTTAAAGACTGGATATATACACCTTCACATTCGGAACAATGAATACTATATGCAATATTTGATGTCTTTTGTATTTCATCCCTATATTTTAACTTACGAAAAATGTTACATACTATTTTGTTCCATTTAAAGTTGTGTTTATTGACTTCTAGAGGTAGATGGTTATACAACTTAAGGTCAAGTGAATTTCTTTCTGACATTTTTAATTTATGTTGGGGCAGTTTAATCAAGCAAGCAGATGTTGTGTTGTTATGCACTTCCGAATGTAAAGTCAGTGAGGTTGAACTAGAATGAATCTCCAACAACGAATTAAAAATGTATATGGAGGGTAAAGGTATAATTTTAAAGTGTTTAAAGAGAGGTTGACAGTGTTCCCCAAATATATATATATATATATATATATATATATATATATATATATATATATATATAAGGTAAAGCAAAATAGTAAATTAGTCAATTTTGAGTAATTGAAAAGATAATTTAAGGATGCAGTCATCCAATACAATATACACATAGACTAGGGTCTTATTATTAAAAAAGGTTATAAATATATATGCATGTAGGTACATCTATAAGAAGCTTTAATGACTACTGCATATTTAATTTTATTATTTTTTGTTTGTTTGCATTTGTACGACGTTTCGATTATTTGCGCAGTATTTTTCAGCTGCAAAATAAGCTAAAATGAAAATTCGTCTAATACGTCTAATTTTTGGGGGTTAGAATTACAAATTTTTAAAAAACTCACCAAGGACTAAACAATAATGTCCGTTAAAACATATTCACTAAAATGACATCACGGCACATATAGATTTTTTTTTACAACACATTACGAAATACAAGAAGATACTGAAATCATGGATGTCAAGAGCATTAAGACCAAAAGAAATAAATATTTGGAAAGTAACATATTTTTTTCCTTTTCTTTCTACTATATTTGATTTTATTATAGACGACTGTAAGTTAGGAATGCAAGGGGGATGAGATTATATTAATTTGTTGATTACATAACTAAGGAATTTTTTAGAATATTGAAATATATTTGGTTTAAATTAGTTATACCTGACTTGTCGTTTACAGAATGTATGTTTTTTATTTGAATTTGAAAGAATTTTTTTTCGAGTCAAAATTGTGACAATAAATTTTCTTCATGCTTTTTAAGGGCAGTCGTGTTTTTTCTGTCATGTTTGTGGTCGTTTGTCCTATTTTGGAGATGCTCGTCTGGCCTATATAAACAGAAGGACATTCACCAACAACTTCACAGCAACGAGCACCCAGAAAGTCATGACAAATATAATTGACAAAACCCAACCTTGTCATGCTATGATGCTTGAACTTGAAATCAGTGAATAGAGTAAATTTGATATGTTGATGCTTATTATTGTGCAGAAAGGTCTTAATTCCTAGGTTAAGTTCATATATAAGATTATTCAAAATTATCCTGCCATGTTCATAAGAAGGACCAACTAGCACAAGATTAGTATTCTTATATAGGTGAGAAACGTCCTTGAGAAATTGATATTTAGGTAGTTTCCCCATGACTGCATTTTGGGATCCAATGAAAAGTAGATCACATTTAATTTTTCTGCTAAATTTTAAGTCAACTGAATAAGATTTTTTTTACGTTAATTTATTAATTATTTGGCCGCCATTTTGCTCCTCCATCTTTAATTCGTATCACAACGTTACCAGTGTATCTCTATATCACATTTAATGCTTGCACAAAATTGAAATTAATCTAGTAAATAGTTTTTATTTAGACCTATTTTTTAAATATTTTATTAGGCCACCATTGTTGTTTTGCTACCTTATAATTATAACCAAAACCGAACACCGCAAATTTCTTATCTTTATATTTCAGAATTATCAAATAATTTTCAATAAATCAATACGATCTTAAGGTTTGCTCGATAATAACTATACCAAACTAAAAAGCCAAATCCCTACAAAAAAAGATCTTAATGTACCTAAAATATCAAATTTTATGCAAAGATTATCCTCCTGTTTATATAGGCTAGACGAGTCAGTATTTCCAAAATAGAATAAACGGCCACGACAGAAAAAACACGACTGCCCTTAAAAAGCACGAATAAAATTTAGATCACTGTTTTGACTTCGGAAATACTAAAATTCTTAAGACCAAAATACACAAAAGGAAACAGGAAATCAGACATAACTAATTTAAACCAAATATATTTTAATATTTTAAAAAATTATGTAATCAACAAATTAAGCTGGTTTTACACGGGCTAAGTTTTTGGACAAGAAATTGGCCAATTCGTAGTACAGCCGTTCACTACTGTCATTCTAAAAAGATTTTCCTGACGTTTCGTCAAAATCACATTTGGCATTCTTCCAAGTTTTATGCTTTTGCCTCCAATCTACATTTTACTTTTTTCTTAAATAATTTAAGAGATTCTATGTTTTCATATATTTATGGGAGGTGGTTCTAATTTTTTTTACTTTGATATAAAAAATTAAATGCTTTACTAAAGTTCTGGATATAGGAAGTGGAAGGTTCAAATTGTGTCTAGCATTAAAGGCCCCTTCAATTGGTAAATTTTCATGTTGTTTATTTATGAAAGGTACAGATTCGACTATAAATAGGCAAGTAAGTGTTTAAATTTTATATCTCACAAAAAGGGGTTTCCAATAGTTTAGAGCGCACATGTAGTGAACAGCCCGTTTTTACAAAATAAAAGTAGAATTAAAAAATTGCTGGCTGCAGTAACCCCAAAAAGTCTGGACCTACCGTAAGTTAGGTCTGAATTTACAAATGCAAAGTAATCTAGCTATTCTTGCTGCAGTAATGCCGAGCTCATTTGAAACAATATAGACAGCATAACTGCCCCTTGCAACTTTTTCATTTAGAATATTTATGTTGTTAACAAACTTTAAGTTATCATCTATGTGTATTTCCAAAAATTTCGTGTGTTTATATTTTTATTGTTGGGTATCATCCGCCATTCTATTGTTATAAAGCAAGCAATCTAGGAAGAACGCACTGGTTATTATCATTTATGTATTTTTAAAAAGAAGAGGATTCTCAAAAATATTATGCTCCCAGTTTGCCAAATACAATTTAAAAATAACGTTTTACTAATTCGTTACATTGAGCCCGTAAGTTTGAGATCTTATTTGCATACGGAATTTACGGACAAGAAGAAGAAAGAAGAAATGTTTTCATTGTTTATATCTTAGAGGAAGAATAAAAATAGAGTTCATTATTTACATATTTAGCCACTGCCAAGATTACCTCACAGTATAAGGTCGATCGTACGACGATGTCAAGCCTAGCCAGAAACACCAATGTTTATACCAATTTATATTATGGTGAATATGTTTAAACATGATGCAATAAAATTTTCATACCAATAATAGTAATGTATTTCCAGTATTAGTTTCTAAGAAGTATAAAGAAATTACTTTTATTGCAAAATAGTAAAATACAAACTAAAATACCCAAAGTCTCAGATCAGATTTCACCAGTAACAAGAGTTTTAGTTAGCTATGCAAACCCGATCGACAACTCCACGTATTAGACCATCCCACTGTGGTATTAGATCATCCCACTTTCATTGACAAGGGTTCCTTATAGTAAAAAAGTATAATAATCTTCAGTAAACATTGTTACAGGGTCACGTGACGGCGTGGCTTAAAAACCAATAGCGGGTCGTGGAACTACAATAAATTTTAACATTAAAGAAATTAATTTGCTAAAAAATATTTTATTAGGTACCAAGCTTTTCTTAGCGTCACTACTGTAGGTGTTTTAATGTATTATTATGTGTTTGTTGATATGGCTCAAATCTTCTTATTATATGTTGCCTTACTTCAAGAAGCAGCGTTCTAAAGGTGCGGTGACATTAGAAGAACATTAATTTTTTAAATATTTAATAAATAAGTTTTATTTACTTTATCTTGGACATTGCGAAACTAGGAGCTTTAGTTGGCCTAACTATGGTGGGGCAATGTGAGTTTGTAAAAAAATGGCCGTTTAAGTTTGGAATTTTCTTTTAATCACTAAGTAAACAGCAAGATTTCCTTTTCCAGGAGACATGTCTAATTGAAGATACCTTATTCATTTATTTTGGGTCACATGACATATTGACCAATCCGGTTCAGTATAATAGAACGTTTATTTCGTCGGGGGTCATGTGAGAATCTTCAGAAGCAAAATGATAGAAAATATAGAATACCCTACTACCTATACTATATTAAAATAGTCGAAGGGCCTCTCACGCTCAAAAAAACGTACTGCGATATCGAAAATCACTAGATTTTGGATGACATCTGGGGAAATAATAAAGTTTTAGATGACTTCGCGCCTTTTTTTAATTTTCACTTGAATTGGGCCAATTTTTTATATAAGTGTTGTCAGGTAGAGGAATTTAAATGGTGATTCCTTGGGTAAGATTTAGGATTTTGAAAATTAAAAAAAATCTTTTATTTTTTAAATGTTAGCTATTAACATGGAAAAACAATATGACAATTGGCTATTCTATTCGTATCTAATAGCTCTCGCTTCTTTCTACTTTAAAAGTATTCAAGTTACAAAAAAAACATGTTTTCTCAGTTCCGTCTGTTAGTCTGTATGTCTGTCCGCGACAAAGCTCAAGAACTGCTTGTACTATTTACTTCAAGTTTTGGTTAAAAATTAAAGGTCATATGATGATGACGTGGTAATATTTTGGTAAAAATCCAATATGGCTAAACAAAATGGCGATTTATTGAAATGTTAAAAAAAATATTACTAAGAAACTGCTTATCCATTTTATCCAAATTTTGCAGAAAAATTAGGTTTGACATGACCATCAACTGATAAGTTTTACTACAAATCCAAAATGGTGGCCTAATATAATATTGTGTCTCAATGCAGAAAACTACTACATCGATTATGTTCAAATTTTGCTCAAAAATGAAATATTATATAGGGATGAACTGGTAAAAATGTTGAGACAAATTCAAAATGGGGGAACAAAACGGTGGCCTAATTAAATGTTTAAAAATATCTGAAAAAAGTAAATATCGGATTGATTGATTGATGACATCCCCATTTTAAATATTTATTACTAAAAATGTATGAATTGCCCACTTAATATCGATTTTTAATCAAATCTGTATAAATATTAAAATTTGCTCGCATTCTAGGCATTCCTACTCTTATGTTTTAAATATTTACTAAAAAGGTATGATTGTATTTTCAAATACCCCCAGATTCCTACTTTCTTTCAGCCAAATCTACACAAACGTTAAAATTCCGCCGCCATGTTGGCATTACAATTTTGAATTTTTAAAATGTTGACAAAAATCCATGATGTGCGGTCTTATATACCTCTAAATGCCGAATTTTAATCAAATCTGCAAAAATATTAAAATTAGTCTGCTATAGTTGTGCCGCCAATTCTAATTCTTGACCAAAATTTCATAACTTTTATTCTTAAATACTTCTAGATACTGATATTTCAGCCGAATCTGTACAAATGACAAAATTCGTTCGGTATATTGGCGCCACCATTTTGATTTTTGTTGTGCATTCTTAAATAATCCCCACAAATGTTAAAATCATCCGTCCGACCTGTTGACATTGTCATTTCGACACCGCTATTTTTAATTTTTAAATGCTGACATTTTTAAGTTTTCCTAGGCACTGATTTTCAGTTTTGAGTACACAATTAACCAAACTGTCGGCCGTATTGGCGCCGCCATTTCGGATTTCTAAAGGTAGACTAATGAAAATAATCGGTAATGGAAGTGCTGAAAAATACATTACAAGATTTGAACCAGACATACAATCAGACGAATAGGAAGCCAATAAAAGCGCGTTAAAAGCATTGATTTTAGTTTAAAACTCGGAACACCCGTATTCACTAAAGAGGTTTAACTTTAGACAAGGTCTAACTTGACAGTTACAGGTTTAAGATGACATTTTCAACAATGAACAAATAATTTTTCTAAAGGTCACAATTACAAAATGATAGTGGCATAAGGCAAACATAACTAAAAACTAAAGTTTAATTATATATAAATAACTAATTTCCTTTTAAACTTACCTAACTTAACGGTTTGATTTTAGATAGTGAAGTAGAGAACGATTATTATTTCTTTGAAATTTGTGAAAATATCTATTTGCCTCATTAAGAAATAGGTAAGAATCCTTCTTTTTGTCAACGATAATGAAGCATGGCCCATTTCTTCATTTATACATATCATCAAATATTTTAACAGGTCGTCATTTTGTTTCACCATATTGAATTCATACCAATATTTTACCAGCCTTTTTTTATATCAGACGTAATTTTTGTGGAAAATTAAATAAAATTAAAGTTAATCGAGTAAGTGGATTTTTTTAGCTATACCGGAACAGACCGACCGTCCGACAGTAATGGAAAAACATGAGGATCTGTAAAAACCCGGAACGATAATTTGTTCACGATTAATGATATTTTCTTATACAGGAAGTGAAAACTCACGCCATCAATGGCATTCGTCAACAAATGGCCACGGCTTGGGTATGGGCCATCCCCACTTCTTGTTTTATCGTAAACATTAGTCGATAGAATGTGAAAAATCTAATGCGGTCATCTTTGTATTAAATTCAATTTTTGACGCAAGTTTATTGGTTATTTGGTTTTTTTGCTTTTGCAGGACAGATTCCACAGGATGTTTTAGTTATTCTTTGGGGTTTATATAAAAGAGGATGTTAGTTTTTTTTATCATAAAGGTTTCTTTAGTTATAAAATATTTTTTAATTTTTTTAGAACCTCATGAATGTTTTAAAGACATGTTAAGTAAATTCTCAGAGAAAGACGGTGAAGAGAGAACACTTTTAGATCATTTGAATGCCTTCGTTAAGCTTCTCCTTCATTACGATAATAGACTTTCTGATGTAAATTTTAGCAGAAAGGATATTCTTTATTGGTAAGTAAAAATTAATTTTATAAAATAGAGGTGTTTTTACAAATCTTGATATAATGAAGTTAAGATACCAAATATATGTTGCTAAAAGTGTAGTAAATATGTAAAGTAAAACAATTCTTTTAGTTTTGTCATATTTATTTAGAAAAAGCTACCAAGCTCGCCTATAAAAGTTACTAATACAAAGTTAAAAATTCATACATAAAAGGTATATTTTGATCATTGTGTTAGAAAAATATTTACTTGTTGCGTCCTTACTTAGAGATAAAAGTAAGGTATTTCTTGGGAAGGAATATGCCTTGTAGCAGTGGCGGTTTGTTAATAAGAGCTGCAGCACTGGTCACAAATCTTAAAACATAATAATTTTAATCCTGTTTTAACTTTTATTTGTATAATTTTGTTCACTCCGGCAAAGCTTATTCTGTGACAGTTTTTGCCACACTGCGAAGTGACGTTTTTTTGTCGTGGACCATTAAATAACAGCTCGCAGCAAACACATGTGGTATGAGTTGTGACCCTGAAGCGACCAATAAACTACAAGCTGTATATCAAATTTCGAGCTGCAAATAAATTTACCGGCAGTGTTTCGTGTTAATCCCTTATGAAACGACCTTGCGCTAATATTTCTATTTACTTTTAACTTTAAGTTTTTTTTTCCATCGCCGCGTCGGCATCGTCGGGGCTTAAAAAGATGGATCTTTTGTCGAAATATAAAAACTTTTCGCGAATTAGTATTAAAGAAAAACTTAAAATTCAACGAAATAGGCCTTCTACACTTAAAAGTCGAATGCCCTTCGAAAAGTCGGGATAAACGTATATGCGCAAATGTAAATATTTATTTAAAATACCATCGGGTTTGTGGTTGAGAAATAAGAATTTTATTATTTTGTTTTCCTTGTCTACTTTTTGGTGGTGATTCAAATTGGACAAGTAGGATAAAGACATTTTTAAAGAGTACCATGTGTCAAGACAGTTTGCCAGTTGAACAGAAACTTATTCGCTCTATTCTTGATTTGAATGAGAGAGTGATTCACAAGTTTGCTGCAAAGAAAAATAGGGGCACTGATTTGATTTTCAAACGAAAATTAAAAAATATACCTTTATCACGGATTTTATTATGTGGACTGCAGACAATCATGAAGAATATATTTTTTTAATTTTCGCGTTGACTTTGTTTGAACATTGCGAGGCATATTGTATATTGAACGATCATCAATGACGCCTACAGATTAGTCATTTAAATTTGTTAAATTACATATTATATTTTTTTTCGCCATATACTGCAGCCCGCTGACATGGTTGGATGGTTAAGATGAATGTGCTGATAGGTTTGTTTTTTCTAGAGCCAAGTAGTCCTGTCGTGTTATGACTTATGACCTAAAAACTTGAAATTTCAATTGAAGTTAGATATGACAAATCATTTGAATGGTCTTGTCGAGTATAATATCCTCCCATAATTTGAGATTTTAGCGCAGGGTAATCCAGATAACTCTTTAAATGGAAATATCTGTTATTTTTGAAATTAAAAAAAAAAATGATCCTAACAAAAGTTGTTTAATTCGATCTGCTTTTTCATATGCTTATATTTTAATGATATACAGGGTATCTCAAGGAAGCAAGGTAAGTACCAGTTTTGTTTTTTAAATATAATGTACCACATTTTTTAATGTTTCTAAATTTTATATTAAATTCTGCATATTTTTATATAATATACCATGTATCAAAAATTAAGGGTTTTCGAAATACGGAAGGTTTTAGAATTACGAAATACTACGATTGTTCGTATATAATAATAATTGCTATTTAGACTACCTAGAGATAAAAGTTTGATTTACTGATTCACTCGTTTTTATTTTGTGCTAATGGTCGAGCTTTATTTTTGAGAATAGAAGAACTCCTTAAGAACAGTTTAGGAAAAATGGTCGGAGAATACCATCTGTACCAACTATAATTCATAGGAAGAAGTTATTGCAAGAAACAGCGCCTCTAAGAAATAAGAATAGGACGAAACAAAGAAATGAAGAAAGGGATCTTAATATATTAACTTTATTTTTAAGAAAATGCGAGAAATTCTCTCAGAGACTGTGTGAGAGATATAAGGTATGGATCACGAAACAAGAGTTAATTATGGAGCAGTTCAGAGAACTTTAAAGTAAAACGGATACCACGATTTTAAAATTAGGCCAGTTCAACAATTAAATCACGAACAACACCATTTCAAACTCGGCAAAATATAATTTGGCAACAAGACGGGGCACCACTCGATAATATTATGTCAGTAAGAGATTTTCTTCAAAATAATGATCAAGTGTGGATGGGGAGGTATGGAATAATCAGCTGGTCCGCGAACAATCCAGATCTATCGTCCATGGATACCTTCTTTTGGGGCTATTTCAAAGATACAGTTTTTAGAGAAAGAAATAATAATATTGAAGAAATTCAGAGAATTTTGTTAAAGAAATAAGAAGTTTAAACGAAAATCTGTATGAATCAATTATAAATGCATTGGAACGCCAAAAAGAATTTACGATAAATAAAGGTTAATGGGGGGCATGCAGAGCATTTCATTTAAGCTAGAAACTATAAGTTTTATTAATTTTCTTGTTTATGTTTGATATACGTTTGAATTAGAACCCTGTTATTTCCAAATTTAATGACAAATGAAATTTAATAACAGAATTTAAAAACTATGTCAAATGTTTTAAATATTGAGTAGAACTAGCCGTTACTTGATGGAAATCCATTAAACGAAAATAATTGTTTAAAATTTCTACTTAATTTATTTTATTTTACAAAAAATGAAACACATGAGAATTGTTTGGCCAGCACTGTGGCTTTATAAAATATTCACCCGTTTACAGTGTGAAGAGTTCCCCTTGCTATGATAGCGTAGCAAGATACAGACTGGAACACTCCAGGAACCGGGAAGAACCTTTTTATGATTTTGTAATAGAAATATATTTTTCGATGAATGTTCTGCTTCAATTTCCCCGAATACAATTCTCTCAGTCTAACCGTCATTTATTACCAGTCAGTTGGCACTAAACCACACAGCTAGGGGTCTGCCACATGTTTCCTGACACTCTTATTTAATCTTTCAAGGCATACATCAGACTCTGCAATGGAAGTATTTTTGTTCAATTAAAACGCAACCGTTAATTTTTTGCAAGTTATGAACAAAACTGGAATGCGGGTTTTGTATTAGATAGGCAGATTTATCCACAATAAAAATGCGTGGCTTTATTTGGTATGTATAGAGTGTGTAACAAAACTAACCTGAGACCGAGAAGCCGCAAAGATTTTTTATTTATGTTTAAGTTACATCAATTTATTCGATATAATATACTTGAGAAAGTAATTTCTCATCATTTTCTTATTGGTCCGATTTTGATATACAGTGTCTGGAAATTTATAGAACAAGCGTTAAGAAGTCACCAGGTGGAGAAAAATTAAGCCTAATATACCTGAATATACGTTCTTTACGTAATAAAGTTGAAGAGCTAGAAGTATTTTTAAAGCCACACCCTACTGTGTACGATATAATCTGTCTCAGTGAACATCACTTAAAACTAGAAGAGCCTAATCTCATGCTCGAAAACTATGATTTGCTGTCATGTTTTGTGTGTGCGTCGTCATAATAATGGTGGTGTGATGATCTTACGAAGAAAAGGATTGAAAAGCAAAAATATCCAAGCTATTGAAAACATGTCCAGCAAGATGCACTGTGAAATGGCTGCAATCCAGGTGGAGGATTATTCCATGGCAGTTTTGTCGCTTTATCGTCCCCCTAATGGTGACTTTGATATTTGTATGAACACGCTGGGGGAGGTGTTGCACCTTGTGGAGCAGGCAAAATACAGGCATGTAATAGTATTAGATGATTTTAACATAATTTTTAATTCAAACACAAAAAAGAAACATGATTTTATTGATTTGATGGGTAATTTTAATCTTTCACAACAGATTTTTCAATGTACGAATTACATTAACTGCATTGACAATATTTTCGTGGACAGATTAGTGAATTTCTCTACTAATGTTTTTCACCCGCTACTTTCGGACCATCTGTCTGTTGACATAACGATTAAGATGTGTCGAGAGGAGCGGGGTCCTGCGTTTGATTTTTGCAGACCAATTACGGATAGGGGCATGTGTCAAATGTGTAATTATTTGGAGCTGGTTGACTGGGGTTTTGTTGGTTTACGGGGACAGAGCATTGAGGGAATCTTTAATGGTTGCATGGGGATTCTGGCGGATGGGATTGATCACTTCTTCCCTGTTGTTACTAAAAAGAATAATCAAAACAATATTGGTAATATTCATTGGTATAACGATGAATTGCGTCGGATGCGTGTCAGAATTGTACAGAAATAATCCATCTAATAATTTAAAGCAATATATAAACAACTATAAGAAGAGCTACCGTTCTGCTATTTTAAATGAAAAAAAGAATGCCTATATAATCTACATATTGACTTCTTCCAATGTTGTCAGAGACTCTTGGGGGGTTGTGAATGACTTTAGGGGTAGTAGGATAGAATCGAACGATAGCAATGGACTGACAGCCCAAGAGTTTACTGATTTTTTTTGCCACGGTGGTTGACAATTGCTTAAAACACATCCAACTAAGTCTTATGCTGATTATCTGTTGCGCTTCGCCTTGATGTGAGGTTTAGTTTCTCTGAAGTGAGTTATATACAGATTAGAGAAGCAATAGACTCGTTAAAAAACAAAAGTAAGGACATTTTTAGTATGAATGTATCAATATTAAAATCGTTCAAGAATTTGCTAATAATACCTCTCACTAAGTTATTTAATTATTGTATGGGGTGTTTCCCGTCCGCATTAAAGAGGTCTAAAGTATTTAAGAAGGGAAACAAGAACAATGTCAGTAACTATCGTCCGATCTCGCTTGAGCCAATACTCTTGAAAGTTTTTGAATATCTATTGAAAAACCAACTGTATGAATACTTTTGAGATGAACAATTTTTTCTCAAGCAGTCAATTTGGGTTCTGTGTTGGTAGATCGAGTACCTTGGCTGTTCTTGACGTATTGCGGTACATAGCTGGGGCATGTGAGGGGGGGCAGTATGTGTCTCGCATGACATTCTTTTAGACAAGTGAGAGCCTATGGCATTGATGATACTGGTAGGCGCCTGCTTGAGCAATATTTGGGAGGACATAAACAGCTGACAATACAGATATAAATTGTCTGGGGAGGTCGAGTTGAGATATGGTGTTCTACAGGGATCAGTTCTGGGCCCCTTACTCTTCCTTATATATATATATATATATATATATATATATATATATATATATATATATATATATATATATATATATATATATATATATATATATATATATATATATATATATATATATATATATATATATATATATATTTCGTTTTTTTTTCTTTAACCATATATAAATATTTTATTAATTATTTTCTTGGGCATAGGTTAACTCATTGAGAAGTAGAACTATAATTCAATAGACGTTTCGCTCATTATATTGAGCTTTCTCAAGATATTTATGTTTTACAATAAAAACAATACAATAGTTAGTATTTAAATTTTAAAATGGTTGAAACATTATTGAAAAAACATCACTCAAAAAAAACATTACATTTAAAACAAACTACGATCATGAAAACAAAAATACATTTAAAACAAAATTAATATTATACAGAGTACGTACCTTGGAAGCATGTCAGTTTTACGAATGTTTTGAGATTGCAATAATGTCGACACGTCTGGAATTCTGGTAGACAAAAATGAGACAATTTTTTCTTTTTTTTTTGTATTTAGTTAGATTTTTATTGCTGTACCGAGTTTGGGTTTATGTTATTACTGAAATATACAGGGTTTTATGTATGAAGTGGTTTATTTATTTAGATTAATTTACTTAGATATCAGATTATGATAAATTTGGCTTAAGTTATTGATGTCTTTTTTATCGTTGACGGCATCTTTCTCTTTTTTAATTTGTATTATTTCTTTTATTGTGACTTTTCGATAATTAGTTTCTTGCTCTAAAATTTTGGTTTGTTTAAAATCGAATTCATGTTTTTCTGTATGTTCGTGTTTGTGGAGTGCAGTAGATGCATTTTTTGTGTATTTGTGGCCGTTTAATCGACTATCTAAGTATTGTGTTGTGATTCCTATATACTTTTCTGGGCAATTTAAACATGGAATTGAGTAAACTAGGTTCGATTTCTTTTTTTTATTACTTTGCTTTTCAAGGGAGTGAGAAGACAGTTTAGTAAATTCTGTGCTTTATGACTGACAATTATGCCGTGTTTAAACAAGATGTGATTTATTTTTTCTGATAGACCGTCTGTGTAGGGCTTTGCAACGTATTTAGTATTACCATTTTTTTTCTTTTGTTGCTTTCTTTAAGTTATTATAAGAAACATGAGTTCGTTGTTTAAAAACTCGTAGTATGTTTTTTTCCGGATAATGGTTATTTATTAAAGTCTCCTTAGCCTTCTTTAAAATCTCAGGACGATATTCTGGGGAAGTAAGTGAGATGGCACGATCGGTTAGACCTATAATAACCCTATTTTTTTTTATTCTTTGGATGGTTGGACTTAAAGTTTAAGTACCGCCCTGACCCAAAGAATCAAAAAAATAGCGTTATTATAGGTCTAACCGATCGTGCCATCTCACTTACTTCCCTAGAATATCGTCCTGAGATTTTAAAGAAGGTTAAGGAGACTTTAATAAATAACCATTATCCAGAAAAAAACATACTACGAGTTTTTAAACAACGAACTCATGTTTTTTATAATAACTTAAAGAAAGCAACAACCGAAATGGTAATACTAAATACGTTGCAATGCCCTACACAGACGGTCTATCAGAAAATTATTATAATCTGATATCTAAGTAAATTAATCTAATTAAATAAACTACTCCATACATAAAACCCTGTACATTTCAGTAAGATCATAAACCCAAACTCGGTACAGCAATAAAAATCTAAGTAAATATAAAAAAAAAAGAAAAAATTTGTCTCGTTTTTATCTACCAGGATTCCAGACGTGTCGAAATCATTGCAATCGCAAAACATTCGTTACACATGACATGTTTCCAAGGTACGTACTCTGTATAATATTAATGTTGTTTTAAATGTATTTTTGTGTTCATGATCATAGTTTGTTTTAAATGTAATGTTTTTTTGAGTGATGTTTTTTCAATAATGTTTTAACCAATTTAAATACTAACTTACATGTTTTTATTGTAGAAAATAAATATCTTGAAAAAGCTCTATATAATGAGCGAAACGTCGATTAAATTATAGTTTTACTTCTCAATGAGTTAACCTATGCCCAAGAAAATAATTAACAAAATATTTATATATGGTTATGGAAAAAAAACTTAAAAAAAAAATATATATTATATTATATATATATATATATATATATATATATATATATATATATATATATATATATATATATATATATATATATATATATATATATATATATATATATATATATATATATATATATATATATATATATATATATATATATATATATATATATATATATATATATATATATATATATATATATATATATATATACAGTGCAACCTCGATTATCCGAACTATTTATTGCAAGCCATTGTTCGGTTAACCCTTTTGTTCGAATAATCGAATATGGGGCAAATAATACAAAAAGAAGTCTAAAGTGTGTAATTACCTATAATTATACAGATACAGATCTAAAATGTATAATAAAATAAACTTAAACTCGTATAATAATGAACATTTCACTTTTTTACGAAATATGACGTAATCTTTTTTTGAACGAGAGTATTCCTTTCCAGTTGCTTTGCCCTGTTCTGCATTTGTTCTAAAAGGAGTATGTGGCAAGACTCCTCTCCATTCTCCTTTGCCCACGCTATGCATTTATCAAAATAATTTACTGCTTCCCCTTGAGTCAAGCGTCCACTGCTAATTTTTTCTTCATTCTCCTCTTTTCGAGTTCAAATTTTCTATGATATCACTGTCGTTCATCATTTCCACAGGATCCTCATCTCCAAGTGCCCATTTTTGAATTTCTTCATCTGTCGGAACTTCTGGCAGTTGTTTTGTAAGAGCTATTATGTCACTAATTTCAGTTTCAGTAGTTTCTGATCTTTTTGTTTGGGCCAATGCAGAAAGGGGAATTAAGTCTTCATTTTCCCATTGATCTAAAATACAGGGGGGCAAAAGTTGCCGCCAAGAACTTTTTATCAGACCAGTTTTTACGTGCTGCCAAGCCTGCGCTAATTCCAACACAACATCTTTCAATGTAATTTTTTTTAGCTCTTCTGAAATGTTTCCCGACGTCTCAATAATCTTTTTCAAAAGATTTTTTGTGTAGTGGAATTAATGGGGTAAAGTTGGGCGGCAAAAACATAACAGAAATTTGGGAGTCGTCACTTGCTAATTCTACTGGATGACCAGGTGTATTATCCAGAATCAAAACAGCTTTTGGTAGCAAGTTTAATTCGTTCATCTTTCGACGCACGGCAGGAACAAAAGACGTATGAAACCATTCCGTGAAGATTTCCCTCGTTATCCATGCCCCATTTTGTCCCTTGTAGATGACTGGAATAGTACTGCTTCCAAATGAACGTGGCTTGTTTGATTTTCCCAAAACTGACAATTTTAATTTGTGAGTACCTGTAGAATTAGAGCATAACATAAATGTAATTCGCTCGCTCTTTATATTGTTTTCTTCCTGGTGCTGAATTTTCTCCCGCATGGACCAGTGTTTTCTGCGGCAACATTTTCCAGAAGAGGCCGCTTTCATCCGCATTGTAAATTTGATCTGCCTTAAGTTTAAGTTCTTCAATTTTCTTAAGAAGACGATGTTTGAAAGGCTCAACAGCCGTAGGGTCAGTAGATAACTTTTCCCCTGATATGGATAATTGGTGAATACCATAACTTTTGAAGCCAACCAGAGCTAGCCTTGAAATTGTCATTTTTATACGTTTGTGTATAAAAAAATTTGGCTTTTTCCCAAAGGAGCTCACCAAACACAGGGATTCCTAAAATAATTTTAGCCGTAGGTCATAAAAACGGATACATAATGTTTTGTAAGCTAACATACCTCTAGATCTCTCCTGTAAAAACCAATTATAAACAGCCTTTTCGACATCAGGGTAGGCACTTAATTTGAGACTTCTCCGATTTTTAGTTTCAGTGTCTAACGTGGCGACATATCCAAGTATTTTCTGGCCATTTTATTTTAACTTTTTAAAATTTTAATTTTGTCACTCAATTTTAAACAAGTACGCTCACTTTTCGGTATCGCGAACGCTAAAATCTTCAAAAACGTATGTCCAGCTCAAACACGCATCAACTCGATAGAATAACTAAGATGCGTACGTGACCGATTACACGACGCCGCGCGGCTCGCCAGTTATATATTCGATTTCGTTCGTGTTCGGTTAACTGGATATTCGGAAAATCACATGTTCGGATAATAGAGGTTACACTGTATATATATATACATATATACTGGGTGATTCACGACCCACTGTACATACTTATGTGGTGTATAGGGTATCCCTAGGGTATATCGAAATGGATATTTAAATTGATTAATTCGGCTTTATTACTAAGATACAGGGTGATTTTTATATTTTGGTAAAAATTTGTTCACCCTGTTTCTCCTAAACGGCTTAATCCATTTTTTTTAAATTTTGTACACAAACACTCTTGGTATATCATAACTTTTTGACATTTGAAAAGTATTAAAGTTCCAGGGCCGTATCCAGCCAATTCACACAGGGGAGGGGGGCTAGTTTTGAGACACCCTGTACATCGGAATTCGGTATTTTTGAATTTTTTTCTTAAACTGCATTCATTTGTGAACAATAATATGCCACCATCTTGAATGGCACACTAAAGGTTATGTACGAAATTTAAATCTTTAGATAGTACATACCCCTTTTTTTAGCGGTATCTGTATTAAAGCTTTTAACTAAGTATAAAATTATTTCAGTGATTGACTTTAAAAAAAAATTAAACTATCTCTACTAATAAAACACAGCCTTGTCGAATTATTTTTTATTTTTAGTGGCCCAAAAATACCAAAATCTACCCTAACACAATAACGCCTGTCTAACGGTATCTCTACATTTTTGTGCACGCTTTTGTGAATTGCAATTGAGCGTTGAATCATTTACATGTGAGGTTTTTGTGTAAATGCCTCACTTTTAAAAAAAATAAACTATCTCTACTAATAAACCAGTTAATTTCTGTTTGAGTCTTTTTCGCCTCATCTCTTATCTAATGCTCGAGATCGTGATCATTTATCGGCTACCGTAAAAATTTATCTTTTTTTATTATT